>OY764961.1:124527182-124864682 GCA_963668005.1 Melieria crassipennis
TAAAAAAATATAAATTTCCCCCTTTACATATTCTTGCTTGCTTTGGTTAATAAGTAAAATAAAAGTTCATAATTGCAAAGGAAAATAAAAACTGTCAGTCGTTCCTGATGTTTTTTTGAAACTCGAGTGTCTCAGCGAATAATTTCGAAAATTTTTGCCTGTCATTGATACCTAATGAAATTCCCATTTTCTCACATATTTACAACAACCACAATTTCGCTCTCACTATGCCATATTTTCATCATAATTTCATGAAGTTTTGCTAATTTTTGCTATTCATCTTTCAGATCAACCGACCGCGCACTTGAAAATGGGATCTTCACTGAATCCTGACGACATCAAGGAGGGCGACGATGTTTACTTCGAGTGTGTCATACAGTCCAACCCCAAGCCATATAAAATGTCGTGGTTTCACAATGTAAGTAGCAGAGCATTCAAGTAAAATTTCCAACACACAGCTACAAACACAATCAGAGCAGCAACAGCAACAGCAACACAACGGCGCAACAATCTGACATGCACAGTGCCTATCAAAGTGATAACAACGAGCTGGCATCAAGCACGCCACGGGACCGGCTACGATTGCCAACTAAATGCCACGTAATGCATTTGATGCAAGCACACAAACAAACAAACAAACAAACAAATAAACGAGCAAATGTGGCGCCAGATGGAATGAGTGGTGCCACGTTTTAAAATTAATTTGACAGTGCGTCTTACTTGTCACTGCCATTGTTGCTGAGGCGCATTTGCAGCTGTCTCTCCAAGTGTCTGTATGTCCGATGTTTGTCTGTCCTGCGTTGCCTATGTGCCATATTATACGCCGACTTGTTTCATGTGTGTTTGTATGTCTGTGTGTGTGTGTTAGCAGTAGCAGCATTTGCACGCCATCAACACCGACAGCAGCCTTACAAAAACTACCGTTAGCCAGTCAGTGCCTTTCCAAGTGATGTGGTAATCCGTTATTTAACTCCTTTATCTTCAGTGTAATTTTCCCTCGTAATATCCCTTTTTCAACACTGTCCTGTGTGTCACTTGTGTGTGTGTGAGTGTGCGGCCCAGTTGGCTGGCGGTACTCCCCGGCGTGCGTTGCCGAGTGCCAAGTGCGCTGCTGAAATTGTAATGGGAGATTGTGTGCATTTTTCATCAGCCTCACACATACTCACACACACAAATAAACTTGCATTACGGGCCACAGCCACGACACATGCACACTTCAAATGTAATTTTCTACTTATCCCGCAGCTTTTGTCCTTCAACAGCATTTCCGCAGCTGCATTTTCTTGCATTCGTTTTTTTGTTTACACATTTTTTTTTATTTTTTTTTGTTTATTCTTTTTTGTATTCACTTTTCGTAGGGATTTCAATTGAAAAGTACAAAAAAAAAAAAATAAAAATATTTCACACGTTGCTTTCATAATTTCGCTGCCTCCACAGCAAACAATAACGTACGTAATGTGCCCTGCCAACACACAAACACACTCACAATCACATATATACACATACACATACACGTTCATGTGCACGTCGACGCGCGGTCATCATGGCCGTCATCAGCCAACGCTGTCAACATTTCGCTCTTCAGTGCTGAGCCCTTCTTCGAAAGTGTTGTTGTTGCTGTCGCTGTTGCTGCTGCTGCTGTTGCTGCCGACGCGTTTACTTATTTCCTCCATTTGTTACACATTACGCTGCGCGTGGATTAAGCAACATATACATACATACATATACACATATATACATACTATATGCCCTCATATACAATAAACATTTCTTTTCGCACTTTCTTCGCTACTCGCGCTGCAGGGCAAAGAGCTGCATCACAACATCTCCGCCGGCATTATACTTTCCGATCAATCATTGGTGCTGCAGAGCGTCTCACGTGCATCCGCAGGTGATTACACCTGCCTGGCGGTGAACTCGGAGGGGAAGGGCACCAGCAATCCGGTTTCATTGCGAATTCGCTGTAAGTAGCACATTGAGTGAAATTTGATTTATTTCCATTCGATTTCGAGTTTTTTCTTTTGTCGCATGATTGCAACGTGCAGGAAATTACATCAGTACTTTTTGCGCTATTCGAAGATCTTTTGCGTGGCATTTATTTTTATATTTTTTATACATGAAACATAACAATGAGTTACTATTTTACGGCTTCAAATGTGAGCGCCAAGGTTGTTGGTTCATTCAATTAACTTAACTGATTTAAGGTTTATGCCAATAATTATATTTTTGTTAACAAATTTAAAACTTAACATACTTAACCCTTTCCGGTCAATTTCCAAATTTCTTGAGATAAAAATTGTCCTTCAAAATATTGACTCTCATCGGACATTTTAGCAATAAAATACAAAAAAATATCAAAAAAATCATTAAGGTTGAGAATTACAGCTCAATCAATTTTGTACGATATATTCGTATCGTACAATGGTCCGCAAAGGAGTAAAAATTCATGCAATTTTGGTTTCGGTTTTTTAAGTTTTATGAACAATTCATTGATTTTTTTGATAGGAAACATAAATTGTAACACCAAAAAATCAAAACGTGATTTCATTTTGATCGAAACTTATATAAATTATACATACAGTACTTTTCGCTTAAAGCGAACTTCGAGGGACTTTAAAAAGGGTCCGTAATAAGCGAAAACATACAGCGCGTACTTTTGAAATTGGTTCGTTTTAGGCGGTAAATCGTTTTAAACGGGTTCGTTATTAACGAAAAGTACTGCATAAAAATGGATTCACACTTATTCGGCCTTATATAACCGTTGTTGTTGTTGTTGTTGTTGCAAAGCCCTTTTCCTCTCAATAAAACACAGAATCAATTAAAATTCATACAGTTTTACAGAAAGGCACTGAATATAGCCCATTCTTATTATCGTAGTGGGAGTGGCAAGTACGCATGTCTAACCTTACATAACCTGTGTCTGTCCAGTAAAACAGAAAATCGTCTAGTAATTCTTAGTTTTGATCGCAAATTGCGGAATAGTCGAATTTTATTAGTCACGTGGTTTACAGATGGGCGTGGCAGGCAAGCAAACGCAAAAAATCTGTTACCATATCTATAACTTACAAAAAATGCAAACATAACTTGCAACCTTTGCTTTCCATTTGTACGATATATCGTACAAAGCTTTGCAACCCTTGCCGTCGATATATCGTACAATTTTTTTAAAGACTCGGAAAAAATATTTAGACGCAAAAAATGTTCAATTTAGTAAGTTTTATAAATCAACTGAAATTCATACTTTCAAATTGTTTAGCTTTTTGCTACCAAAAAGTATTATTTTTTTTTAAATTCCTCCGCTGAAGTACCGTCATTTGCTGGTTTTTCAAATTCTTGCAAAAATCTGCTTACAAAACACACTCATACTGTATAGCCGCAGCTATAATAATTTATATTTTTAAACAGAATGATATAACACTGCCTTCTTAATAAAAATTAGAAAGCCGTTCCATAAAAAATGCGTTCGCTGTCAAATAAAAAATCTTCAAACAAATTGTACGATATATCGTACAAATTTCTGGAAAGAGTTAAAACTTTTGAGTTGGCAAGAAAGTAAATTCGGTTTTCAGAAAATAATTTCAGCTTCAAGGACTTTTGTCAATGTTAAGATTTATCCCTTTTGACATTTGATAGCAGTCACTTTTAGTTTACTTTAAAGCAATTTGAATTCCAGCCTTTAGAGAGCAAAACCGATAATTTTCAACATATTTGACTTTTCCATTTGCAAAGAGATGTGTGAAATTTGTGAAAGCCTAAGTAGCAGCCAGTAAAATCTTACCAATGTTTTTAGCTGCTTAACAGAAATGTTAAAACATTTTTAGACTCAATTCTGTAGATTTTTTACTCAGAGATGACCAATGGTCTGGCTGGCCTATCGAAGTTGATGAGAACCACATCACAGCCATAATAGAGTCGAATTGTCATGCAACTGACTAAATAACTAAGATTGCAGAGATGTTAAATGTATCAAACACAATAGATGAAAATCAATTAAAAAATTCTAGTACTGCAAAAAAAGCTCAATATTTGGTTTCTGCAAGCATTGAAAGAGAATCACTTAATACAATGAGTCAGTCTATGCGAGATGCATATGAAAAGAAACGAATCATCACTGGTGATGAAGAATTGAGCCAACACAAATCACATTGAAACCTAAAACCTCCAGAACAGTTAAAGGTATCACACACAACAGTTTAAAATTACTTAAAAAATGTTGAACTGGCAAAGAAGTTTAATATTGCGTTTCCGCAAGAATTAAAAGAGATTAATTCACCTAACACAATGAATCAGGATGTGTGATAAGTATGCACCCCAAACGCAATAAAATCGATGCTTTTTTTACACTAATTATCAGTAGTCATGAAAAATGGGCCATTTACAATAACAACAAACAAAAGAGATCATGCAGCAAGCATCATAAACCAGCACAAACCAAATTTAAATCTGATTTGCATCAAAAAATGATCATGCAGTCAATTTGGTGGCATTAAAAAGTTGTTGTATATTTTGAGTTGCTTTCAAGGAATTAAATGACCAATTCTGATGTTAACTGTCATCAACTAATGAAACTACAGCAAGCAATCAAAGGAATACGTCCAAAATTGGCAAATCGCAGGGGATTTATTTTCCACTACGCCAATGCAAGGCCACATACATTCTTGGTGACTTATAGAAAACTTTTGGAGATTGATTGAGAATTAATGTAACATACAGCATTAAGTTCTGAGCTTGCATCATCAGATAACCATTCATTGCGAAGTTTACAAAACCGTTTGAATGGTAAAACTTTCACTAATGACAATCATCTATAATTGGACCTTCAGTTCAGTTTTTTTTTGCTAATAAAAACCAGAAGTTCTATGCGCGCGGAGTCGTGGAGTTGCCAGAAAGATAACGAAGATCATTCATTGCACAAATTGGAAAAAAATAATTGTTTGAAATTCATTCGCTATATCAATCCAATGAATTTTATTTCACAATTCAAAATCGAAATTACTTTCATGCTAATTCAATATGTATGAAAAATATTATTGCCGATTTTAAAGTGCCATGTATAGACACAAATCAAGTAAATAAGTGGAGATTAGTATACAAGTCTTCAGTCCTTAGTGACGGGTAGTGAGCTGGCTTCTCACACTAGAGACCCTAGGTTCGAGTCCTAGCTACGGCTGGTGAAACACTCGTCTACTTATATCGCTCTTCACATGAAGGAGAGGAGAATTACAAGAATTGCACAAGTCCGTTCTTGGCAGGCAGTGGATAAACCTTTAAATGTGAAAAAAATTGCCAAAAACCCGCCGATCGGATTCGGCGTTAAACTGCAGTCCCCAGTTCACCCCCCCCCCCCTAACCATCCATTTGTAAATAAGTGTATGCAACACATTTAAAACAGGTGGTGGGAATTTGTGGTATCATACAAAGGCAGCCAAGACCACCTTCCTACACTGAAGACTTCAGTGTAGCGGACGAGTAAACGAGTTCAGTTTTCTAGTCTAAGAATAGGCATTAAATTGCCTTAAATTAAACACAATTCAGTTGGTTATCCACGAAGTTCTGCTTAACTCTTTCGACCCCAAAGTTGCCTGAGAGCAACTTGACCTATTTGTCACCTTATAGCAAAAGCTACGATTCATTTATGGGTTTAATTTAAGTAGGCACCAATAAATTAATATTTTTAGAAGTGAATTCAAGGCAAATTACAAAAATCTTACTCTTATCCCCAAAATAATTTCCAATAATTTACAGCGATATCAGGGAAAGTTTGTGTTCTAATTGAAGTCAACGAATTGGGCGCGTTTGATCAAAACCCTGGTTCTTCAATAATGGTTAAATAAAATCAAAAATTGATAATTTTGTATTTTTCCATAAGTATCAAATAATTTTTCTGTAATTAAAAAAATATTGATACAAAATTTATTTAACCCGTTGTAAGCTAAAATTGTTCAAAAGTAAACTAGCTCTAGAACTCTAGCAAAGAGGCGTGGCGACTTCAAATGTCGTGTGCACACTTCTTAGCTAAGTTTTTCAAGATTTAAATACTATAAAGTAATATCGAGACACAGTGTAAAATTCGGGATCGAAAGAGTTAAACTACGCACTAAATGATCCAAACTGAAGTTGTTTTTCTATAAACTTTCATTATATCTCCCAACTATTGTTTAAAGTAAAAAACATCAACCATGCCATAACAATTTAGCGCACTTTTTTCAAAAACAAAAACAAGCATAAAACAATCTGTGCGGTTTGATTAAAATGTTTAATATTTTATTTGCTATATAAACGACACGTTTGAGCGCCTAAAAGCCGGCAAACGAAGTAACAAAAATTAGTTTACAATAATAAAGTGTGTCAACAAAAGTTCAAAGCCGCACTACCCAAACCCCCGACTCCGCCGCCCCCCCAAAAAACCAAAAAAAAAAAAATACAGTGGAAAGACGCAAAGGCAACGTAAAGCTCGGAGGCGGTAAGCTGCCCCCCGAGGCACGAGGACAGCGAACGCATAACCCCAGCAACGCGTCAGACGAAATGAAGTGTAACTGCGGGAATTTAAGGCGATAAAATTGGAAAGGACAAACAAAAGCAATGCAAAGTGGAGCGAGAGCTGAGCGCTTGTCGTCAGCGCATCGCTGCCAGCGTCGCGGCGCTCGACGGTGCCTGTCGCCGACGCTGTCTTCGTTGAATCGCCAATGGAAAGTCTTTTAGTGTAATGAATATTTTTCAGCGACTTAAATTTGGCAGCAACGTCAGCTGTGAAAGCAAAGTGGCAGCGGCGCGGAAAGTTTGCTGCTGCTTTTTCGCGTCCGAGCGCTGCGCGGCGCCTTTGCATCGGTAAATAGCATTTAGCGCAGAAGGAGATGAGGCGAAAAAATATGCTTGAAAGCAGGCAAAAAGAAAAAAACAAAAATAGAAAAAAGAAAGAGCGAGCTAGCTAACAAAAAAAATACAAAATGCAGATTAAGCGTAAAAGTTTCTCAAGATTTTTCATTTCGATGGAGATTTCTTTTATTTGTATACTTTGCATGATTTTCTTTTTTTTTTTGTTGCTTTTTTGAAACTTTAAACTTGCACTAAAAACGGCACAGAAGCGGCGAAAAATTACTGCCGCGCGAGTACAAAAACAAAAAAACAATCAGGAAATTGTAAGAAAAACGTACGAAGACACAGAGAGTTGCTGAAAAGAATGAGTGGGATAAGCGCGTAAAAAGATTTGCGCGCAGCGTTTTGGATTATTTTGAAAAATAATGCAAGATTTCACGCCACAATGAAGAAGTGCCATGGAAAAATGCACAACAACAAATCAAATGAATAGCAGCACAGAAATGCCAACGCAACGCTGCCAAGTCAAGTCGCGAGCGTTTTTTTTCTTTATTGTTTTTTATTGTTCTTGTTGTTGTTGTTTGTGTTGCTTGATGGCTGTTTACGGTGAATGCAGCGCAACAACGTTGCCGCTACCAGCCAATAGTTGCAAAACAAAGTGCAACAAAATGTAAACAAGTTGAGTACAATAAATTAAAAGAAGAAGAAGAAGAAGAAGAAGCAGCAGAAGATATATAGTATTCGCTGGCAGGCAGCGCATGAGTAATGACAAATACGCGCTTAATGCAATTGCGTAATGTTGATTTGTTTTCTCAAGTGGCTCCAGAATATTTAGAAAATAGTGGTCACATTGCTTTTTAAAGGATATTGGCAAAAGGATTTTCATAGCCAAGTTTCGAAACCAAGTTTCAATTATGCCTCAAAAAGGCGTTCACATTTGCTCGAATATGAGCGATTAAAAGGCAAATATTGAGTTAAATTGTTGACACTTGGCAACTACTGCAGATGTCGCTGCTTGGGTCACCTCAACAGTGCCGTGTCAGAAGTAGTCGGAAAAGGTCCTCTATAACATTACAAAAGTCCCCGTTTGCTGCAAGGACAATCACATGACCCTTCAGACCACTGCTAGAGATATTCTGCGCATTCGACACAAAACCATTACTTGCCTTAACAACCCATTCAAGATACACTCTGCCCACAAATCCTTTGTCTTTAGCAATGCTAACGTTCTTGCTTCTCACATAACTTCTCCAGTTGATCATAGCCAGAGGTGATCGTAAACGCCGGTATCCAACTTTAAGGTTATTTTAGGTTGGAGCGGCAGTCTTCTACATGAAAAGCTCACTTAATCACAACTTATGACTCAGTTTTGTACCAAAGTGGATGGCGCGACTCGCCCTCACAGCGCTGAGAACTAAACGATTCCATTATGAACCTGGCTATATTCCTGAAATTCAAAGGCAATAGTTCAGTTAAAATAATACAGAAACCTGAGTCGAGAAACTTATGCCTTCTTTTGGCTAATGAGACACATTGACACAATAGGTGGAGAACAGCTTCCTTTTCCTCCTCGGAGCCGCAGCCTCGACAGAACGTCGCCGCAGAAAACAAATATCGTATGTTCTATTGAATTTAATAGCACATACGACAATCGTTTACTCAGGCGACGAGAAGTCGTTGGATTGCAGTCTCTGTCTTTCGCCATGCTTACTGTGGCCCGTGAGCATCGAGACAGTTATGCGAGTGCTGCCAGATACCTGCAATGACTTTCTCCTAAATCTTCAAAAAAAATTAAACTTCCTCCCAAAAATTTAAAATGTCTCCTATATTTTGTTTTTGTTTTATTTTTGTCATTATAAACTAAGGAATTAAACTTCTCGTAAAAAAATGCAAATATTTTTATATATTCATTCAGCTTTAGCTTAACAACAACAACACCAACAACAACAACTTAACACATAGATTAGTATGAAAATCGCTTTTGTACACTTTCTTCATTCATCACTTTGAAGCATAACATTTAATTAAATTAAATTAGAATGTTTAGCTTTTAATATTCAAGGTTTCAGTGCCACTAATGATGTCAAATGTATCCCCAACAAAATCTACTAAACTTTCTCCTAAACAATTTTTCGTTCTAAAAATTCTCTTAACCCATTGCTGCCTAATGGGTAAAAATTTACCCATGAAAATTAACTTATTAAAAAAAATCACAGAAAAGTTCGTGGTAGAGATATCTCAAAATCATTGATAGGGATGGTTGGGGTAAAGATGGAACTACCTTAACCGAGTGAAGGTCACCCTAAAATTCCGCCATCTAGCTAGAGTTACCAGACTCCAAAAATTGTGAATTTTCCGGAGGTGGAAAATGTGGCGAAACGTAGTGGCCTTAGAACTTCACAAAGATCTGCCTCCTAACTCACCTGTAAACAATACAACTTTTGTTCACGTGTTAAGCTGATCACTTCAAAATTATGGAAAAGGCTACCATTGCTGCGTAATGGGTACAAAATACATAATGAATATCTTAGCAACGTGCAGAGATAGAAAGCTGATCATTTTGGGTCAATTTCAGGTCGTGTATGAAATGTTATCAATATCGTATGGGCGGAACTGGTACCCGGCTTTAATGGGTTTGTTGAGGACTTCTCCTTTATTTGTTCAAACAATGGTGGTGGCGGATGGCCAAGAAACAAAAAGATTTAATTTTATTGGGCTGGGCGCACCATACCCTACAACGTTAACACAAGTAATAAAAACAGAAAAGAGAACCCTGCCCTTGTTGGCAGGTGGCAGGTAGCCGGCTCGGTTGGGTTCTGCCGATCGTACCGAGAGTTGCCACCTCGAGCCCGCCGTTGCTAAAATAAGGTTGTAACTGCCTTCGCAATCTCAGACATCCTGCCCGGTCGAGTCGCCTGACTCGAAATGTTCTGGTTCAACTAGTAGACACAGCTTCTGTACTGCCCGGGTGCTGAGGCCGGTTGCTGTCTGAAGGGTTACGTTGCGTACTGCGCCGTCACTACCCGGATGGACTGCTACCACTCGACCCATTAGCCATTGGGTTGGAGGCAAGTTCTCCCGTCGCACCAACACGATATCACCGACCTTCGTGTCGGCGTTACGGGTTCGCCATTTGCTTCTCGTCTGTAAGGTTGTCAGGTACTCGTCGCTCCATCGTTGCCAAAACTGCTGATGAACCTGCCGCACCCACTGCCATTGCTTGAGACGATTGATGGGTATTTGACGGAGATCTGGTTCAGGAACTGCAATGAGCGGAGCACCGATAAGGAAGTCACCCGGTGTGAGCGCGAACTTGTCCTCCGGATCATCGTACAGTGGGGTTATCGGGCGTGAATTGAGGCACGCTTCAATCCGAGTAGCTAGTGTGTGGAGTTGACTAGGCCACATGGCTTGAGCGCCAACGCAGCGAAGAAGATGGTGCTTAGCAGATTTCACTGCCGCCTCCCAAAGACCGCCCTGATGCGGGGCCCGAGGTGTAATGAAATGCCAATGTGTGCCCATATCTGCTAACGATTGCTGGTTGGTCTCACTCTGCCACGCCTTGAGATCTTCCTGAAGAAGCCGGTTGGCTCCCACGAACGCTGTGGCATTGTCACTGTAAAGGTTGAGGCATGGTCCCCTGCGACTCACGAACCGCGTGAAGGCGTCCAAGAATGCTTGGGATGATAGATCGTCCACAACTTCGATGTGAACCGCCTTGATTGCCATGCACACGAAGATAGCCAAGTAGGTCTTGATAGTGGACCGAGATCGCTTGTTGCCAACACGCAGAATAAATGGGCCACAATAATCCACTCCCGAGGCGATGAACGGTCTCGCTGCGTTGACACGTTGTTTGGGCAATTCAGCCATCTGCTGGCTGAGCGCAGCTCCTCGCTGTCGCCGGCAGACTACACATCGATGAATGTAACTCTTCACGGCTTGTCTCGCGTTTAAAATCCAGTAACGATTCCGCAGAGTTTGTAGCATTAGCTGGACACCACCATGTAATGTTCTATCATGCATTTGACGGATAAGCAGTTGTACGAACGAACTGGATTTCGGCAGGATGATTGGAAATCGTTGATCATGTGGAAGGGCCGCTTGTCCTATCCGCCCTCCTACTCGCAGGATACCCTCGCTGTCTACGTACGGGTGCAAAGATGACAGCCGGCTGGTTCGTAACGGACCGACGCCGCTAACCAGACGCTTGATGTCACTCGTGAAGGCTGTGTGTTGTTCAAGTCGGATGAGGGACCGTGTCGCGTCCTCCAGCTCCCGCGCACCCACCACTGTCTGTCGTAAGTGGCGTCGGGTTGGGGTCCACCGCAAAATGATCGCTACTGTATGCAAAAGTCGCTGAATAGAACTAAAGCGATCCACCAAAGGGATTACCTGCCCATCAGGACGTCGTGTGTCCAGGGACGGCGTAGCTGCCACCGCAGCAGTACAGGTCGAAAATCGTTGCTCACCCGAGATGACATCAGCTTCGTCCTCGGTGAGATTGAAGGTCGTGTGTGCGAGATCGGTCGGGTCCTCCACCATCCATGCTGGACCAGACCACCACAGCGGATGCGTGAGGAGATCGTCAGGAGTTATTCCGCGGCTAGCGCAATCAGCCGGATTCTGTGTCGATCGTACATGATGCCAACAGTCGGATGAAGTTAGCTCTTGGATTTGTCGAACCCTGTTCGCGACGTATGGTTTGAGAGTAGTAGGTTGTTTCTTCAGCCAACACAAGACAATGGCTGAATCCGACCACAGGTAGTACGGCGTGTCCGTCAACGTCAGGGACACCCGCACCTCTTGGAGCATGTTTGCCAACAGGAGCGCAGCACACAGTTCTAGGCGTGGGATTGTAGCGCCCTTGAGTGGAGCTACCTTGGTTCGAGCGGTGAGCAATGAGACCCGCACGTCGTCTTCTGCCAATACCGTTTTCGTATAGATGACCGCTGCATACGCGCGTGAACTGGCATCGCAGAAGCCATACAATGTTGTCTGGTGCGAACGGCGCATACCCACCCAACGGGGGACTCGAACTTGGTTGAGAATCTCCAACTGACACCGGTACGTGCACCATTCCTCATGAAGGTCGCGAGGTAGAGGTGCATCCCAATCCAGCCCCGCAGACCACATTCGCTGTATCAGCAGTTTGCCGGAAATGACCACTGGCGCCAACAATCCGGTGGGGTCGAAGAGCCGCGCCACTTCGCTAAGCATATGTCTCTTTGTAGGTGGAGGCCAAGGGTCTGGAAGTTGTACATGGAAGAATAGGTCATCAGCCGCAGGGTCCCATCGTAGACCAAGGACGGATGCAATCGGTTGGCTGATATTGCACCCCATGATCGTAGACCGATTTCCATTTAAAAACTCCAGTACGCGTGAACTATTGGTGTGCCATTTTCTCAGTTTGAAGTGCGCCGCCGCCAAAACAGTCGAAACATTACTCGCTAATCGGATGGCCTGCTCATCGTCATCACAGCTTGTCAGGAAATCATCCACATAAAACGAATTGAGAATTGCGTCTCGAGACTCAGCCGCCAGTTTAGAGTCAGGAATGATTCGGAAGTTGTCATGAGCACACTGATTCAGTGCGCGCACCGCGTTGTAAGGGCTGCAGGCCATGCCGTACGTGACCGTCGTCAAACGATAAATGCCCAATTCTTGTGATGGAGCTTCTCGCCATAGGATGCGCTGGTAATCTCGATGTTCTGGTGCGATGAGAATTTGGCGGAACATTTTTTCGATATCCGCAGTGAGCGCCACCGGATATTGTCGGAAACGGTAGATGATATGTGTAAGTGTGTCTTGGATAGTTGGGCCTACAAGTTGAATGTCGTTGAGTGACAGCCCGTTGCTGGTGCGTGCCGAGGCGTTGAAGACCACTCGGAACTTGGATGTCACTGCATGATGCGGAATGTAGTAGCTATCGGTGTGATCGTCCAGTTGATCGATGCGCTCCATATGCCCCAACTCGGCATACTCGCGCATAAATGTGACGTATTTCTCTCTAAGGTCCGGGTCAGCAATCAACCGACGCTCTAACCGGCTAAACTGTCGTAACGCCTGTGAATACGACTCTCCAAGGGGCGTGGCGTCATGCCGGAACAAAAGTTGCACAACATAACGGCCGTTAGGAGTGCGGGAATGGGTTGCCGTAAACATCCGCGCACACTCCTCCTCTATATCGCAATCCGGGAGGGAGTTGTCCTCCACTCCAAAAAACTTCTTTAGCAGTTCGGCCAACACCGTCTCATCGTCACGTAGCCTGGTGCTGAACGCGAGCGTCGTAGGTGCTGGAGACCGAGAAACTGTTGCGGGGCCGAAGACGACCCAGCCAAAATGGGTCTGTTGGGCGTAGGGTTCATCGGGTCTGCCCCGGACGATGGCACCCTCCACAATGCGCCCCCACGTATCCGCGCCGACCAATATATCTACCGCGCCGGGCGTACCAAAATGCTTATCAGCCAACTCCAGGCCATCGAGATGTCGCCACTGATTGACGTCGACCCGCACCGTGGGGGTACTCGACGTAATAGCGGGAATCACTAATGCTGGGATCTGAACCGTAAAACTGTTGTACGTAGACTTCAATGTAAGTTCAACGCTGCCTCTTGTATGGGTGCTGGCCACGGCACCAATCCCTTGCACTTCAGCTTCGAAAGGACTCCTGTGCAAGTGTAAAGTGTTAGCCAGGCGATCAGTTATAAAACTCACCTGCGATCCGGGATCGCATAGGATACGAGCCAATCGGGGAAAACCCGCATTTCCTTCTGCAACAACACGCGCGGTAGCAAGTAGCACCACCGGCTTGGCTCTAGCTACGCAGGTGAGTGGCCCCTCGAGTCAGGCGAGGCCAGGCTTTGACCCGCCCACATTGGTAGGGCCCAAATCGACTTGTCGGCCCACCACCGGCACTGATAAGTCAGCCGATGATGGATGCTGGGAACCGCCACGACAGAGAATCGTATTGTGGCGCCTGCCGCATTGCCTGCAACTGCCTGCTGAACACTGCTGCGCCGAATGCCCAGCCTTCAGGCAATTGTAGCACAACCTTTCCCTTTTGGCTACTGCTAACCGCTGCTCCAAGGTCATCGCTAGGAATGCCAAACATTTCGTGAGGCGATGCTCGCCTTTGCAATGCAAACAATGTCGGGCGTCGATAGCTGCAATGTGGCTTCTCACTGGTCGTTGTGTCGAGCGGGCCGCTTCATCGATCTTTCCCACCCCGGGGCATAAACTGTGTGCCCGCCGTTCAACAAACTGCAGCAAATCTTTCAAACGAGGAATTTCTTGAGATGTATGATGCATCATCCAATCTCGTCCTGTTGCAACGGGAAGTTTAGATACCACAATCGGCACCACAATCGCGTCCCACTCATCCACCGCAACCTGCATGACCCGCAACGCTCGGAGTGATTCCTGCACCGTGTCCACAACATTCAGGAGCGCCTTCGTGGTTTCATCCGCCGCTGGACGCAGATTAAGGAGCCTGGATACATGAATCTCTGCGAGCTGCCTTTTGTTGTCGTAGCGCTCTCGCAGTGCCTGCCACACATCTTCGTAACCGCCAGTATAGATGCCACCAAGGAGTGGGACTGCCTTTGCATCGACGGCCTGCCGTAGTTTGCCCAATTTGTACGCCTCCGGATATGCCGTGTTGTGGACCAAGGTCTCGAACGCATCCTTAAACGCCAGCCAATTTCTTATATCGCCGTCGAAAGATGGAATGGCCAGCGGGTCGAGCCTCAAATCGAACACGTCGGTCCTGCCATCCGGACAATTTTTAGGCTTGGGTCTGACCGCAGCAACCTCACCTAGCGCACGATTGATGGCCACGCATGCACCGTCGTGCAGGCCTTCCACTTCCTGCCAGAGCGCCTCATGCAGTAGCAGCTCCTCCCCCTTGGCGACTCCCACGAGGGCGTTATGATTTGCGACGAAGCGTTCGAAATGCGCCGCAAGTGACTTCTGCTCCTGTTGCAGCTCGTAGGTATCTGGTGGATCTTTCCTAGGGGCGCAGACACGTGCCTGCAGGCGTTTGATTGCATTGACTGCCGTTGTTCGTAAATTGAGCTCTGCCATCACCACGTTTGTTGAGCATCAATTGCCTCGCTATCTACTCACTCAAACCTCACAGGAGGCACCAAAAAGTGTTGAGGACTTCTCCTTTATTTGTTCAAACAATGGTGGTGGCGGATGGCCAAGAAACAAAAAGATTTAATTTTATTGGGCTGGGCGCACCATACCCTACAACGTTAACACAAGTAATAAAAACAGAAAAGAGAACCCTGCCCTTGTTGGCAGGTGGCAGGTAGCCGGCTCGGTTGGGTTCTGCCGATCGTACCGAGAGTTGCCACCTCGAGCCCGCCGTTGCTAAAATAAGGTTGTAACTGCCTTCGCAATCTCAGACAGGGTTAAAAGGCCAATAATCTCCTAAATCTAATGAAATTTCCTGATCTCGTTACGCTGCGTTGTGCTAATTGAGTGACGGCTAAGGCTAAGCAGCTGGTTGGTCCATTTCATATTATAGGCTGGCCAAGTTAGTCGAGAGATATTGCAGGTCAGATCACAATTCGTTTGCATTTTATAAAATTGTTTGAGCATCAATTTGATCGCTGCAAGTGGCTGCAAGTGGCGAGGCCTCAGCGAGCAGGGTACCGATCCGGCAAGTTCGTCTGCCTCGCAGTTGACTACGATACCCCTGTGCCCCTGACACCCAGGATAATAAAGTGTCCAACTGTCACAGTGACATCTGTTTTCGCCGAAGCTTTGTTGTTCATTCGGGTGATATGTCCGAGGAAGGCGCTGAAAGTTGATTTGCCTAAGTTCATGCCGTAGGTTTTTGCTCTACTAGAGCTTGAACCACCAAGAACTTATAATCAGGTACATTAAGAAATGCCTACAATGTCTGCGTGGCTCTAAGTAGAAGTTCTCAATGTGTTTCCTGTACAACTGACAAAGGACTCGGCTGGTTCAGAGGAATTGTAGCACTAACTCCTTCTATTCATCGTCTCTACATGTTCTGCACCACTAATTTACTAGGTGGCCTAGAACCATTCTTAAGATCTGAGAATGTAGTTTGCGGATCTGTTTGACTTTAATTTCAGGCCGTAGTCGAACTGCGTAGAACTCCAACAGTTCTTCGTTCGGTAGCAGTATTGAAGATCTTTCAATGTACATTTTTCTCGAATACACCCAAAACGTCATGCAATGTTTTAGCTCGCGGCAACGTCAAAAAATTGTCCGAGGAGATTTGGAAAAGGGGCATAAAATTGTTGATCCTGCAGAAGTAACGAAATTAACATAATAACAGACATATCATATTTTTTTCAGTTGACGAAATTAGTGATAAGATTACAAGTTTTTGAAGTATTTAGGGATTTGTACTGTGAATTTATTTATGGATTTATGGATAGTACAAGTCGAAAATGTTGAGCTATGACTCTTTTGTATTTAGTGTGTGAAATGTCTGTATTGAAGCCCGAATTTTGGCCAAATGCTGTTAACGACGATATTATTCCTAATTTGCTTGTTTTTTCACTTTATATGTTTGTTAAATTAAATTAAAATGAAATCAAATTTAAAAAAAAACAATTTGTCAAAATGAAAAAAATAAAAAAATCATTGTTCGAACGAAATTCTTCAGCATCGGAAGCAAAATAAATAAATTCGAATTTACTTGTACATTGTCCGTTTATCAGTTCCAGTGGCGCACACAGCGGGCTGCTGGGAGTTCAAACCCCCCAAATACCAAAATTGCTGGTACAAAACATGGTTTCAAATGGAATTGAGCTCAAAAGTTGCAATGCAAAACTCCCCTTAAATTAAATACTGTGTGCGCCACTGATCAGTTCACAACTGCGTAGACTTAAATTAACATCCTCCACTTCTTCTTCTTCTGCAAAGATAATTTTTCACTACGTTTCATTGAAAGGAGATACATAGGAGAGGAGGAGATAACTATGTATCTCCTACTTATGTATATCTCGCGTAACTATGTTTTTATATACATGAAAACTTATGCTGCATTGTTTACTTCCCTCAATGTTGATCAACAAAATTAACTTCCGCTTCTAGAATAGTTTTTGTTTTCTTAGAATAGTTTTATAAGCAGTCAGTAAGAAATTCCAAATATCCAAACTTGCTAATCAACAGTCTTTCATTCCATTTTAAGAATAATTAAATTCATTTAATTTTCCCATTTGTTTGCTGTCTGTCAGTTTAGTTATTTAATGCTTAACTGCTCATGCCAGCAAATGCAGCATTCGCCGCGCACAAACGGACACCTGCCCGAATTCGCCGTAATGCGGCCATTAATCACTTAAAAACAGTCCGATACGTTATTATTTAAAATTTATAACGCATTTAGGAAGTTGCTGGTGCTCGTGGAAAAACTCTCGCTGACTGCAGCGAGCATGCATAAATAATTGCATTTTGCAGCAGCCTTAACTAGCGGCGCATTTATTTTTCTAGCCCGTCTCTTCAACCAAAACAAACGCAACGAATGCTGCCCGCTCGCCGGTTCGCTCACTTACTGACTTGATACTTAATTGCAGTTTGAAGCCAGGACAGCGCCTTTCAGGCTAATTACACTTGAAAAGACTGGCGCACAAAACGAATGGAGTACGCCATAGGTGGCTAAAGGGTGGCAACTCCCTGCTCGTTTTATGTTCAACTCTATAAGAGATCGGCGCATTATTGCTGCTGAGACGCGAAAAAATACCTACAGCAGCAAAATCACTTCTTCGCTCGTTTCTAGCCCACTAACTGAAAATAGTAACAATAAATAAAAAGAAAGTCGAAAAAAAAAAGCAAGAAAGTGAACAGAAAAAAAAACGTAATGCCAAAGCACGCGCTGCAAAAAGTCCCAGCCAAAAGTAAATAATGGTGCAAAAAGAGCTAAGCGCTCATACACACACACACACACACACACTGAATTCATTACATTAAACATTTCTTTTTTTTTTGGTAGCTTTCAATGGCGCCGCAGCTGCAACACAAAAGCAAACTGCGACACCAGCAAAAACGCGCCGCGAATTACTTTTTGAACTCTTTTGCCGCTGATACTTCCACTTGCCTAACTTTTGGTTCTGTGTTTTTTTTTTGTTATTGTTTGCAGATGCGCCGATTTGCGCCACCGATCACGAGGAGCTGCTGGGCGCGCTCAAGCACGAGACTTTGGCGCTAAAATGCGAAGTGGACGCATCGCCGCCCGCGGAGGCATTTACTTGGACATTTAATTCGTCCGGCGAGCAGACGGAATTGCCCGCGCGACTGCACTCCACCGAAGTAAGTTTCATTCTCCCCCAAATAGCCTCACTGACACCGCGTAATCTAAATGAAAAAAATTCAAACCCCTCGCACACTTTTGGCGCCAAAAATGGACTGCGCGCAATGCATTTCCCAGTAGTTTTAATTCACTCAACGTTTGGTTTTTGTTTTTTTTTGGATATTCCACCAGTCCTTTTTGCGTCGAATTTTGCCTTTAGTTCGCTAATGAATAAATTACGTGTATCTTGAACAATAACAGCAACAAATCAACAGCGCAAGAAAATGCGGCAATGTTGCCCCAAATAGCGCGTAGCGATTTCATTCATTAGACACCAACACAGGTTATTTGCAATAACTGTGCAGCGAACGGTAATGAAATGAGTTGATTAAATTTTGTTCAATGCATTTTCAATGTTAGAGAATTTAAAATTGCCGCAATGAACTGTGCAAAGTTGGTGCAATTTCATATAACTAGAAATTGTTTGCTGAAAAGGACCTAAAAGTATGCTAACTATTTGATTTAGTCCATTAACTCATTGCTCAGTTAACCCTTCCGCTATTTTGTTGCCATATGGCAACATGCTACTTTGTGGATGTCTGAAAACTCTATGGTTTCGAGAATAAATTTTTTTTTGATCATAAGAATAGTTTGAAGTTTTAGAAATAATACAAAATTTTAAAAAGAAATATTTAAGTATAAAAAGAGGAGTATACAATTTTTTTTAATTTATTTACTTTACATAGTGAAGAAAGAAAAAGCAGAAAAAATAAGAAACATTTTTTGATTGACTTTTTACATCGTTTTAGATATATCTTTTAAATAATTTGAATTTAATTTAATTTTAAATACATTTTTTGTTGATCATAAGAATAGTTTAAAGTTTTAGATATAATACTAAATTAAAAAAATGAATATTTAAGTTTGAAAAAAGATGAGTATGCACGTTTTTTTAATTGTAAAGTACATAGTGAAGAAAGAAAAAGCAAAAAAAATAAGAAACATTTTTTGATTGACTTTTTACTTCATTTTAGATATATCTTTTAAATAATTTTAATTTAATTTAATTTTAAATAAATTTTTTGTTGATCATAAGAATAGTTTAAAGTTTTAGAAATAATACAAAATAAAAAAAATGAATATTCAAGTTGGAAAAAAGTTGAGTATACACGTTTTTTGAATTTTATTACTTTACGTAGTGAAGAAAGAAGAAGCAGATAAAATAAAAAAAATTTTGAATTGACTTTTTCTTCATTTCAAAGATATCTTTTGAATAATTTTAAATTTAATTTAATTTTAAATAAATTTTTTGTTGATCATAAGAATAATTTGAAGTTTTAGAAATAATAAAAAATTAAAAAAATGAATATTTAAGTTTAAAAAAAGATGAGTATGCACGTTCTTTGAATTTTATTACTTTACATAGTGAAGAAAGAAGAAGCAGAAAATATAAGAAACATTTATTAATTGACTTTTTACTTCATTTCAGAGATATCTTTTGAATAATTTTAAATTTAATTTATATATTCAAGTGTAAAAAAAGATGAGTATACAGGTTTTTTAAATTTTATTACTTTACATAGTAAAGAAAGAAGAAACGGAAAAAATAAGAAAACATTTTATATTTACTGTTTACTTCATTTTAGATATATATTTTGAACAATTTTAAATTAAATTTAATTTTAAATACATTTTTTGTTGATCATAAGAATAGTTTGAAGTTTTAGAAATAATAAAAAATTTAAAAAATTAATGTTTAAGCTTAAGAAAGATGAGTCTGCACGTTCTTTGAATTTTATTACTTTACGTAGTAAAGAAAGAAGAAGCAGAAAAAATAAGAAAACATTTTAAATTGACTTTTTACTTTATTTTAGATATATCTTTTAAATAATTTTAATTTAATTTCATATTAAATAAATTTTTTGTTGATCATAAGAATAGTTTGAAGTTTTAGATATAATACTAAATTAAAAAAATGAATATTTAAGTTTGAAAAAAGATGAGTATGCACGTTTTTTTAATTGTAAAGTACATAGTGAAGAAAGAAAAAGCAAAAAAAATAAGAAACATTTTTTGATTGACTTTTTACTTCATTTTAGATATATCTTTTAAATAATTTTAATTTAATTTAATTTTAAATAAATTTTTTGTTGATCATAAGAATAGTTTAAAGTTTTAGAAATAATACAAAATAAAAAAAATGAATATTCAAGTTGGAAAAAAGTTGAGTATACACGTTTTTTGAATTTTATTACTTTACGTAGTGAAGAAAGAAGAAGCAGATAAAATAAAAAAAATTTTGAATTGACTTTTTCTTCATTTCAAAGATATCTTTTGAATAATTTTAAATTTAATTTAATTTTAAATAAATTTTTTGTTGATCATAAGAATAATTTGAAGTTTTAGAAATAATAAAAAATTAAAAAAATGAATAGTTAACTTTAAAAAAAGATAAGTATGCACGTTCTTTGAATTGTATTATTTTTTGTAGTGAAGAAAGAAGAAGCAACAAAAATAAGACACAATTTTATATTGACTTTTTACTTTATTTCAGAGATATCTTTTGAATAATTTTAAATTTAATTTCATTTTAAATAAATTTTTGGTTGATCATAAGAATAGTTACAAGTTTTAGAAATAATACAAAATTAAAAAATGAATATTCAAGTTTAAAAAAGATGAGTATACACTTTTTTGAATTTTATTACTTTACGTAGTGAAGAAAGAAGAAGCAACATTTTAAATTGATTTTTTACTTCATTTCAGAGATATCTTTTAAATAATTTTAGCTGAAGTAAATGAAGAAATATTTAACTTTTTGTTATAAAAAAACAATGTTATGTTTAAGTAATTATTACAGCCAGAAAGGTATAATTGTCATATGACAACACTCTAAAAAACATGATTCGGTAAAAAAATAAAAAAAAGTAGTATCGAATGTTACTGATAAAACCACACAAAAGACAAAATCGAGAAACTCAAAGATTTTACTTTCCCTAGTAAAAACCTGTAGCGAAAGAGTTAATGGAATAACATTTTTGCCTGAAGCATTAAAATCAGTTATGGTCAACCTTACTACCAATGAGCTATACAAAAAATCTCCCTCTTTGAAACTTTTCTATGCAGATCCTTAGTTGCTTACTTACTTGGCTCCTTATTGAATTTCCATTGCACAAATATTTGTATGAAATTAATATAATTTTTAAAAAAATTTCTAATTACAGACCGGCATGTCACGTTTGAATTATACGCCAAGCACTGATCTGGACTACGGCACCATTTCCTGCTGGGGTCGCAATTCAATTGGCATGCAAAAGAATCCATGTATCTTTCAAATCGTTGCCGCCGGTGAGTTATGCAAATTTTCAAAATGATTTGAAAATGTTCTCAATATTTAAAATTTCTTTTTAAATTTTACTCACTTCAAGGCCGTCCATTCCCGCTGCAAAACTGCACTGTGACCAATCAGTCCACAGACTCGTTGCAAGTGGATTGCATTGAGGGCTTTGATGGCGGCTTGCCGCAAGGTTTCATGCTCGAATTGGTGGAGCTGAACACGCTGCGGTTGGCGCGGAATCTCACTTTGACGGTAAGCTGCATTGACTTAATTAGGCAACGTCAGCAGTGGTTGCCTTTCCTCATGTCAGCATGTTGTGTTGTTGTTGTGCCAGCGGTCGCACTTTTGTGGCATACTTTGCAGCGCACTTCTATTCGATTTCATTGTGCACGAGCAGATGTGTGTGTGTGTGTGTGTTTGTGTGTTCAGTGTGACTTTTGTAAAAACTTAAGCTGCATGTGCCGTCTTGACTGGTGTGCCGACACAAATAACACAGGCACTTCATTACCCTAAAAGCATATTTGAGCATGCAATCACATTAGTTTGCCTGCCGACGCAATGTAGGCCAAACAAGGCGAGCGCCGAGAAGGGACGAAAAAAAATGAAATAAAATGCTGGCGACAAGTTTTTGGTTTGCTCTATGCCGGCCCCAAGAAATCATGTTGAAATTGAAGAAAAACTTTTGCGGAAGCACACAAAGCAGCGCCAGCATGTCGCTGCACCGGCAGTCAGGCAGTCAGAAAGCAAAAGCAAAAAGCAAAACTTATGCTGCCTGCGCCAACAATACTCGCAGGATGAGGGCCTGCGTGGCGGGTTAGCTGGCTGTGGCTGTGGCTGACTTAGCAGCGTATTGACGCCGAGCGCATGTGACAATCTCCAAGCGATATGTGCACACACACACACATACACACATATACTTTCAATGAAATGCGTCTGTGCTGACTGCATGTGTGTGGGTGAGTTTTTAAAAGACACCCACTTGCAGCCAGACAAGCACACACACACACACCCACACACGCACACACATACATACATACACACATACACACATTTGAACGTACTTGCCCTCTCATAAAAGTATCGAGCGGTATGACAGGAAGCACTGAGCAATGTCACAACTTGCTAGCTCATTATTATTATTGTTGTTGTTGTTGTGGCTGTTGTCGAATGGCAGCATAGTTGTTATGACATTGCTGCAGTACGGCATGCAGCCAACATGCCGCAATATTTCCTTATTTTTTTTTTGTTCTCCCCTTTAAGATTGTAAGCACCTAAAAAAAAAAAAAATCATCTCAACAACAACGACAACCAAATATTTTCACCGACATTTTTAAGTCGCTCGTTGGCAGGTTGCAATTGCTGCTGTTGAGCGTTAACTGCAACTGGCAACTTTTTCAATATTTGGTGTTGTTGTGTTGGTTGCACAAAGTTTGCATTCTCTCGCACTGAGTTTGTAAGAAAGTTGTTTTCTCTTCTCTCCCCCAGCCATGACTGCTTATTATTTGCTGCATGAACAAGTTTCGCAGCAAGTTTTTCAAATGTTTCGCATTTTTGAAAAGCGAAAATCAATGATTGTCGCTTTCACAATTTAGTTGCGTTATTTGTTTATTTGTGCACATTTAAAGGCCAGTGTCGTTTTTCAATTACGAATAGAAGCACCTGGGTGTTTGGAAGCAATTGTTGTTGGGCTTTTTGAAGCTGTTCGCACAAGGATCAGGTCGAGTTGGTTGTTGGCACTTGGTTGAGTTAAAAAGTTAGTTCTTTATCTGAACTTGGACACTCGCCATAGACTAAACGAACAAAGTGTTTTCTGAATTATTTGAAAACAAATTTCCTAAACTATTTGAAGAGGAGAAATCCATTAAAACTTTTTTCAGACACATAAATCTTTTGAATTGTGCTTAAATATTTAATTTTCAAATGCATGAAACCACCAGCAGAAACCCACTTTGACAAAAATGTTTATTAAATACTAGCAAAAAGTGTTGGATTTAGTTATCGTTTTAAAAAATTATATTGTGTTTGATTTTGAAGATATGTAGATAAGAATATATAGGTGACTCAGTCTTAAAGCAGACCTGTGCATTTGAGAGTTAAAGTTAATTAAAATTTAATTAATTAAATTAATTAAAGTCAATTAAATTATTAATGCAATTAATTAATGCAAGTTTCACTAGTTTCAATAAAACTATTTTTTTTTTGTAAATTTTCAGCGCACTCCGGTGAGTTTTCTTATCGAAAACTTGGATCCCACTGCCACATATCGCATGATTATTTTTGCTGTCAATGCAAAAGGACGTTCAGAACCCACCATTATCGATGATATCAATTTTAAAGGCGTGGCAAAATTTACAGGTGAGTAAGATAATCAACAACAAAAATTCCAAAGTATACAAATTTCTTGAAACTATATAAATAAATGTGTTTCTAAATCTTGTCTACAACATTCAAATCGGTCTTTGGTTGCACTCTGGCAGAGATTTGACTTTTGTAGAAATACAAACCATTTTAAATCTTACACCTGAAAATTTGTAACTAAATTTATTTCTGAGATTTGCACTTTGGCTGCGACTGTTGCTGTGTTGTAAGCAGCATCTGTCACGTTTGTAGGCGTGAATAATAAATAAAAATTGTCCACACGTAAAGTTGCTTTGCGTACAAGGAACAGGGTGTTGTGGATGAATTTAGTTACCAGAACTACTTAGTTTCATCTTCATCATGGCTGCAGTTAGTGTTAAGGACATCCATCTGGTGACGCTACGAACTCGAATGGAGTCTATGCGAGGTCTTAAGGCCAGCCAGGGTAACCTAACCTAACCTATCTCGTTTCATCGAAAGGTTCATGTTACTTGAACTATGAACTTGAAGCGAAACCATTTTCAAGATAGATTTATTCATTCCCATTTATGGTAACTGGTATTAAAAAAAAACAGTTTAAAACTAAGGAAACCTGTTGTGTTCAAAAACAGTGTTCACCTACAGCATTTTCATATTTTTGGTAGGTAGTGAATGAATAGGAAGGATTTATTCATGAATGAATGAATAGGAAGGATTTATTCATTCATTCATAAACAAATTAGAGCCAAAGAACACTGAATGACAACTTTAGGGAATAGGAAGGATTTATTCATTCATTCATTCATTCATAAACAAATTAGAGTCAAAGAACATTGGATAACAACTTTTGCGCCACCCTGTATCAGAGTGTTTTGGCAGTGGTTTTCCTCTCATTAACTAAATTATTTAGAGCTATTGAAAGCAATGAGGGCTTTCGTAAAAGCAAAGGCCAAAGAAATCCTTTGTGATTCATGAATCTTTTTTGCGTAGAAAAACGCATAGGTAAAAATATGGTGTCCGTCCTCTTCACATCTTTACATTCAAAATTCCAGTTTTTAATATAGTTTTTCATTTTTTGTTTCTTAGTTATAAAACATTAGTGCAAATACTTAGTTTAAAAACTAGCAAGTTATATTTTCAAAGCCAACATTTTTATTCAATTTACAGAAAATAACTCACAAAATCCTATGACTTTGTTCTTCTTAACCTTCATGTATATTGATTCATTATAAAAAAATTGAATCTTTCGCATTGATGTGTTGTTGTAATCTTTTAGCGTAAAAAATGTAATTGTTTCTTTTCGTACACGCAGATTTCTATGTAAGGCGTCGTTCCTTGCATACCTAAAGACGCTAACCATATTTCGTCATTTTGACGATTTTTCATTTTTAAATGTCTATACCTTCTTTAGTATTTCTATCAATTTTTGCTTTGATGACTTTTATTTTTTTTATCGGGTTCTACAATTAGTTCTACAATTGGGGTTTTACAATTTTACAATTATATATATATTATATATTATTATTTTATATATATATTATTTTACAATTATATATACTTATATTATTTTTTTTTTATTACAATTAGCCAAATCCGATGTGTACTTTTTGAGATATCAATGGATATTCAATCAATATGAAGTCTTTGTAGTTATGGAAAACTTGCGGTCTTTCTAGTGTTAATTAAATCGCTGAATGACTTCAACGATGTCAATGATATTTTGTACTAAGGGATGCATAAAGTATACCACAAGGAGATAGTGATCCGTCTTACAGCAAGTCAAAAAACCTAAAAAAAATCATATAAATAGAATATAAATACTTAGAATATAAACCATAGCAAGTCTCTGATGTTGACTGATCTGAAATTCTTCAAGTTGTCGAAGAAGGGAAGTTCCAACTTTTTCTAGGGAGAGCCATGCAGTGGCATAAAAGGTGGTTTATAGTCTCTTTAGATACAAATATGTATATAAGATTTGTTTTAATTTTACCATTTTCTTCTGTATTTTTTTACATCAATATTTCGTTGCTAGTTGTCAATAACTATTTTTGAATGTTACACTTCAACATTTAAGTTATTGTTCATTATTTTCCTAATTAAAGAGTCTGTCTGAGTGTCCGAAAAACTCAGGTAGTCGGATATTTTTGTCTGTTGTACTGGGCTATTGCCTTCCTTCAGTTGCAAGTCAAGTACTCAGACTCGTGACTACCTGAAGTACATCTGGGAGTTCCACCATTGGGTGGGTTTGCTTTATCATTAAGTTTCTCCATGGACTCTACATCTCTTTTAGTCGATCCGTTGAACTTATGAAGCAAATGGTTAGGCCTAATCAAGAAGACTTTTTGAAACATTTTTGCATTCTACTTAGAAATAATTTTTTTATTACGAATGCGCCATATTCCATGAAGATCCACACGGATCCACATGGCCTTGGGCTCCTAAAAGTAGTGTTTGTTGCAACGATTTGAATTGGAATTGGATGTTGCACGCAACTTTTCATGTTTCAAAGTTCGCAAAAGATTTTGCCACATTTTGCTGAGCTTTGTAGTTGTAGATTTCAATATCAATCATTAATTTGATGTGTAAAAGTGTCTCTTTCACTTTGCAATCACATTGTTGCTGAGAACCAATAATCTGTCCACTGTAGAAACAAATGTCTTATGTTCTACTAAACTCAATGGCACATACGACAATCCATTTCTGCCGCATCAAAATGGCCACATTTCTGGGTCAATCGCTCAATCACCCTGTAAAAGTGCCAACATTCACAGCATTGCGATTTGCATAATGCAATTTTTATTGATATTTTCATTTTATCATTCAGCCATTGTCTCCCCAGAGAGAGAGACAGAGAGAATGCGACTGAGAGAACGTGCATCGCTGCGCGGCTGCGAACGTTTGACGCGAATGCATTATTTGCATGCAGCGTGCGTATTTGTGAGCTTATTGGAAATTTTAGAGTTTTCTTTTATTGTTACGTTCCTGTCAACATCTCTCCAATCCAATGCATTGACAATCGAAAATAAAACAAAAACAACAATAAAGAAATTCGGCTGCTTGAAGCTCATTGAAGCGTTGACGGCTGACTACACTTGGCTGGCTGGCTGGATGCTGTTGCTGCAGCGAGGGCGGACAATCAGCAGCAACGCCATTTAAATGTCGTTTTCTGCTGCCTTCCTGTTGTTGTTGTTGTTGTTGTATTGGATTTTTGCCGCATAGTTTTGCATTCGAAATTTGCCCGCAACGCGCACAGCTTCAAGTTGTTACAGCTTCAAGTGCACATTTCGCTGATAGTGCGACGTTGTTTTTGTTGCTATTGTATGAAGTTGTTGTTGTTGTTGTTGTTTTTATAGCAGAACTTTTGCACTTGAGTTTCAATTTATTTCATAACACCAGCACGACAACTTATTTTCACATCTTCCTTGCCACTGTGCGCACCTTAACTGCAACCAGACACACACACACACACACACACACATCGCACACACCCACACACGCTTAACTGCCCAATGTGTATGTCGCGTTAGATAAACATTTGCCGTGCGTTGTGCGCTCGAGTTCAGCATTTCACTGCGCCCGCGTTGCGTTTTACGTTCGGAAAGTTGCACGTTTGGAAATACAAAAGAATCTCGCAAACCGATAACAAAGCGCAAAGTTCGCTTATTCCTTGCGCTCGACCTGCACGAACTGACACTGTCGTTGTTGTACTCGTGCTGTGTTGTTTGTTTGTTTGCACTTTTTCGGGTCGCATTGTTTTGGCATAAATGCAATTGGCTTTACATTCATTCACATTGTTTTTATTGTTGTTGTCCATCGTTGCTGCATTTTTGCTGTTTTGTTTGTTTTTCTGTTTTTTGTGCAGTTTCGTTGTAGTTTTTGCTGAACTTTTATTGCGCTCTTTTTGCGCTGATAGTGCAAAAAGATATCCGTTTGCTCAATTTGTGCTGTGCCTTTTGTGCTGCCGCCGTCGACGGACGGCCCGGCGTGCGCAGGCAGCCATGTTTAATTCATAAGCTGCTTATTTTCTGGATCGGGCTGTGCCCAAAACTTTTGTGCTCTTTTCATGTTGTGCTTGTATGCTTTTTTGTTCAAAGTTTAATTTTTCCTTTTGCTGTAATTCGCGTGGATATTTATGCATGTAATGTGGGCCATATGAAGCATTAACACAGATAACGGCAAAAATGTTCTAAGCAAGTTAAAGTTAAAACTTTGGCTCCTGCCTAAGTTGGCTGTAGATTTGTGTCAGAGGCCCAGCGGAAGTTGTGTGGCACTGTCATTTTTGAATGGCGTTCAAAATATGCAATGGAGAGCGATTTTTAAAAACTTTGAGCTTGAGGATAGGTTCTGTGTGACCATTCGAATATTTAGTTGAACTCGTACTTGTTGGCAGAAGATCTCAAATTTGCAAGGACTGTATTCCATTATCCTTATGATCCTCTTTGTTTGAAAACTATACCAAATAGTAAAAGTTTGTGGATATGAAGACTTTTCCAAAGTTGTTCTTAACCCATTTTGTAACTTTGATTCGTTAACAAATCAGAGAAATTAGTAATGTGTGCAGTTTTTTTTATTATGATAAACCTTTGTAATCATAATTTTATGTTTTCTATATTATTGTTATATCTATTGGCTTTCGAATAAAATGTTTGTTTACCATGCCACGCCTTCCCTGTTAAAGATGGGTGGGCATTGAAAGTAGTAAAAAGAAAGTAGTAAAAAAAATAACTAGACTTGTGCCAAACCCAGACACAATGACTGCATAGACAAAATTAGTATTTTTATTACAATTAAATACGTTTAGATCTGTTCAGATGGCCACAAAGGGGCGTGAAAGTGTTAAAAAAATCAAATTTGTATCTGCGATTGCGGACAAATGCCGTCATCGATCTTACTCAAACTCATTTTCCCTGCCTTTTTCCACATAATTCTCCCTCCTATGTATTACAAAAATTGTAAAATAAAACACTTCTCAAAATATCTATGCGAAATTGGCTCACTTTTTTCGATTTTAAAAGCGACAAGTTTCGAAAAATATTATGTAAAATAGAAACTTGTGCATTCAAACAAGCACTTAATAAAAAGATTAATCTCCATAGATCCCATAAAAGCAACTTTTGAATACATGAAATTTAATTCAAAACATTTTTAAATCGAGGGAAAGAATGTAGAAAGAGAAATGGAGCAAAGAATATACATACAAAGAAATTTACTTAGGAAAACAAATCACAGATGAACAAGTTTCTCTACTTTCAAAATCATGAACTCGGATGAAAGGGATTCACAGTTTAAAGGCATAGATCCCATAAATGTCCATAGATCCCATAAAACCAACTTTTGAATACATGAAATTTAATTCAAAAGATATTTAAATCGAGGGAAAGAATGTAGAAAGAGAAATGGAGCAAAGAATATACAAAGAAATTTACTTAGGAAAACAAATAACAGATGAAAAAGTTTCTCTACTTTCAAAATCATGAAATCGGATGAAAGGGATCCACAGTTTAAAACCATTTCTGAGCATTCAATTAGTAGGAAAAATAACTTGTCTATATTTCTGCAAATGTTATAATGTTCGACACTATCTTTGCAAATATTTGCTTACAAATATTTTGTATCTTTTTTTAGTTTTTTTTTATTATTAATATTTTATAGGCCAGAGTGCACCATGACCATGACTTGGATCTTTTGTGCATCCTTTGGTTTAAACTTCCATGTTTAGGCTTCTTATAAATTTCAACACTTTCTGAAGGTGCAACTCCCATGGCTGATGGTGAAATTGTCGCTTGACCAAAATGAAGAAATCTGTTCCTGTTGAGTACAGAACATTCGCATAGAGCATGAATGTTCCTGCTCTCTCTTGTTCCTGCTCACACATCCTGCACACATCCAAGGAGCATATTCCCTTTTTTTAGATGATATCTTAGTCGGCATTGTCCTTTTAGGTACCCAGTGAGGATACGAAGATCCCACTGGTTTAGCATAAGGAGCTTGTGGGAAATTCTTCTATCTGGGGCCAAGAACTGTTCAGCCTGACGTAGTCCTCTTGTTTTGGACTATATGTAAGTCAGCAAATTTCTAGTCTGTGGACTACCAGAGGACACAATCAGCCACTCCTTACGAAAGGCTGAATTTCCATAACCATTCCCGAAAGTGTCCGCTTGGTAGTCTACAAAATAATTTCGGGCCTATCAGTGGGCGCAAAGCACCCTGTCTGCGTATTCACTGTCGTTATGTCCTTGATATCCTCTGGAACTCTACAAAGAGAGTTCGTTTTAACTTGAAAAGCACCAAATTCCAGCAAAATGGAATATTAAATTTTTTTTTTTTTAAATATTAAATATTTTTAAATATTTTCGACCACGACAAAGAAGCTCTCAACAAAAAGATTAATGTCCATTGACCTTATATATTGAAACCATCTTCCGGAATCAAAACATTTAAAACAAGAGATGGTTTAAAGTTTAGAAAAGGAATATAGAAAGAAGAACAGAGTTAATAATAAATGTATAAAAAATTCACTCAGGATAGTAAATTGAATATGTATGAAGCTATTTCTCTACTTTCAAATTAAGTATTGAGATAAGACGGAAGAGACTTACAGTTAATGGAACGAAGAATAAAGTTACCTCATTAAGGACACAACCCTTAAAATTGATGAAACATATAGAATTTTCAGTACATGTTAAATCTTCAAAATGTTGGCAGACGAGTGATGTATGTAACGTATACGTCACGTTGACCCTGAATGGTTGAAGAATAAATACAAATTTTACTTAGGACAGAAAATTTCATATGAAGTATGTTTTGCTTGCAAAATCTTAAGATCGAATGGAATGGATATACAGCAGGAACCCTAAAAATTATAAGCTAAATATAAAAAATCAAAATATAAAACTTCCATACTTTTATTTTTGATCAGAAAATAAAAATTATTTGTTGAGTTTTATTTTTTGAGGACAAAATAAAAATTATGCGGTGAGTTTTATTTTTCACTTGCAGAATAAGAATTGAATTTTCAGTTTTGCTTAAGTTTCAACATGTTGGCAGACGTGTGACGTATCCATGTGACGTATACGTCTCGTTGACCCAACAAATTTTACTTAGGACAGGAAATTCCTTATAAAGTAGCTTCTACTTGTAAAATTTTGAGAACGAATGGAAAGGATCTACAGTTGCAAACCAATTCTGAATATGAGATTGAGACAAAAAACTATTTTTCTATAACATATTTGGTTCTAAAATATTTGTTTGGTTCTTTAAATAAATAAATAAATAGTTTTATACCATCACTGCAGTTGTGTAACTTTAATTTTTGTTTAGTTACAGATATTTATTTACATATTTATTCAAATCTTATACTTTTTATGCATTTTTCCAGGTGCTTCCAATGGTCTAACTGTACCGCTTTCACCATTTCTTGCCGGTTTGACGCTATTTTGTGCTCTACTTTTCGCCATATCCTGCATTATACTGGCAGCTATTTACCGCAGATTTTCCAACAGGTAAGTGAAAATCATTTATTATTTGGGCAGTTTTCAGGCCGTTTCAGTGTTTACATTTAACATTATTTCTGGTTAGTTGATTGGTTCCGGTGGCGATGTTCCAACATTCAATTAGTGCGTAGGCACCATTTTGTTACCATTTTTTCCGAGTGATCCTTTATGGTATATTAGCAAGACTTCTTCTGGACTATGTCTTATCTATGTTCAAACCGAGAGGTTGATGAAGGCGAATAGTAGGTACCAAAAGATTTACGAGTTCTTCACACTATGAATTTACATTAATATGTGTAAAAAAAGGCTCGATTAATTCTCCTCATTCTTGAACAATTCTAAAATAAGAGCTTATACCATAATCGATTTTCGGTATCCTTCGATGTCCTTCTGATAGCTAAAAAACCTACTTTATGTAGGCAATACAAGGCCAATGTTAGTTAGATTCCTCATACCAATCACATATATTCAAATATAAATCGGTTCGCATCTGCAACGTGACACACGCAACATACCAAAAATATTGAAAAACCTTTCAGCCACTCGAAATTGATGTCCAATGGAGCATGAAACTCATTTCATTATCGCTAATATCGAATTGCAATGTGCATATTATTTCGATAACAACATCAACACATGGCTCGCAAAATTATTGAGATCCAATAATGTCAAACGAATTATGTTGAATTTGATTGTATGCCAAAATATGCTTTTTGCAGGCAAAGTGATAGCAACCTGAAGCCAACGAAGCACACACAACTATCGATACCGAACGATTGTCAATTGGATCCGCTTCAGCCGAATCATCATCAGTACCATCACAATAATCACGAGCAAAGTAATCACCAGCCACATCACAGCCTGCTGCAGGCGAACGGCAACGATGGCACCGGCGGAGGTGGCACATCGCCAGCCGGTTTATGCGGTGGTGGCGGAGGCGGTGTTGGTGTGGGGGGCATAATTGGCATCGATACGGCAACGCTGAGGTCAGCGGCGCAAAGCCATCATCGCCAGAGTCCGCTCGTAATGGGCGATCCTCAGGAAGGCGATGACACCGATCCAGATGTTATACCCAATCAATATGGTGAGTTAATGGTTTAGTTATAAACATGTGTGCAGTTTAATGCGATACACGGTGAGAAAATTGCCATACAAAATTTGATTTTTTGAAATTTATTAGAATGAAAATTTATGTTGGGAAAAAACATTAAAATTCATTTTTTTATATTTTTGAATTATTTAATTTTAAAACAAAATATTTTAAAACCAAAAATTTGAAAAAATTCAAATAATTTTTTAAATATTTTTGCAATATTTTAGTTTACATTTTTCAATGAAACTTTTTCAGTTTTCCTGTGCCCAACACATTTTTGTAACAAAAATGTTGTATGCCAAATTTCTTACAGTGTAACTACCCATTTGTGTCCGCTCTGCAACACACTCTACGCTGACATATTTTCTAATATTAATTTTGATGGCCATAATGTTCATTTTTGGCATCATCGCACATTAATTTCCATAACTATTCCAGTTTAAACGGCTCGCCAACGGTCGCCCAGTTTGCATTCCGATGGCGCTAGCAACGATGGCGCTTGGCCTCGTTGGGCGGCAACAATTTTTCATAAATATTCGCGTAGTATTTGCTATACGTGGCCGTCTTTTTCCTATACGAGCTTACACACACTCATGTGTGTATGTGTGTGCGTGTGTGTATCATAACTTCAGTAGGGGGGAAAATTGCAAAATATGTAAATGTTGCTAAAATATTTGAGCTATTTGCAGTCTTAATTTCGGTGCACATGCAAATGTAATATTATCGCTTGCGTTACTCTAAACTAGCGAATCATGTTGATTGGCACCAGAAGTGGTCGAGGGTTGAGATTTGAGTTTAATAATAATAGCTTTTAAAATGCAAATCATTTCGAAACCATAGGCAAGGAAAGATGACTAGATTCGTGTTTTTGATTTTCGCTGCGCTAGCCAGATCCATTAGGAATTTTGAAAGGGTACAAAACCTTGTAAGTAGGTAGTGTCCGACCGAAAAGTCGTCTTCGACTTCGGCCAATTCTAACCTTCGGCTTCGGCCAAAATAGCCGAATACTTTAGCCGAAGGTTTTCGCCCTGTAATGCAAGTCAGTTTGCTCTGTTTCGAAATATTTGATCAAATATTGAGACTCAAGATTGCGATTAATAAAAATTATCTCTAATCAGCTATTTATGTTGAATTGTTAGATTTTTTGTTTTTGTTAGAAACGAAAGTGTAAGACCGTTTTTGGTTTTTTTAGTGCAATTTCTATATATATTCTTTTATTAATTCTTAAGTGGAACAAAGAAATGAATAGAGAAATAACGTCTAAATTTGATCAGTTTGTTTCCTTAAAAGAATTTTTAATAACATTCGGCTTCGACCTTTGGGCCATGTTTGCGCAGCGAAACGTGGCTTATGAGTGTCATTTAATTATAACGTGTCATTAAGCGCAACGTGGCGTATGAGTGTCATTAGTGTCATATGCGCAAAAAAAATGCACATATCGCAATTACACAGTTTGAATGTATTTTTTTTGGATTGGTGTCTTAAGCAAATTTGTTGGTCGTTAAAATATCTACAAACTTGCCGAAGACAGTAAAGCGATATTCGGAACGATTTAGGACCTATTAGCATTTAAACGTTCGAAGACTTAAGCGACGAACTCGACTAAAATGAGCAAACTTCAAATTCGGATTTCTCTTAAACTAGAGCCAATCCAGCCAAACGGCTGGTGGATCTCAACTCAGTATACCTTTAGAAAAGTCGCTCTGTAGGTCCCCCCCATGTCTGAATTTTCGACTTGCACAGTGTTATTATTAGTGTCCGACCGAAACCACTTTTTTGGGCCGAAACCGAAAACGAATATTCGGTTTTTTTTTAATATTCGGCCGAAACCGAAACCGAAACTTTCTAGTTGAAATAAAAATCACCATATCAAGCACTTTTTTCAACAAACGAATTTTACATTAAGTAAATAAAGAACAAACAAACAAACATAGCATAAATAAATAAATACTTATTAATAAAAACAATTTATTCATTTTTTAAAAAACGTAAACAAGAAGAAATCACCCTTTCGTACCTTACTCGATAATATTCAAAATTAAATAATTTAATATTATATGCTAACAAAAAGAAGTTTATTAACATTGCTGGCATCAAAATTACTCCTCCTTTTACTATATATCTGCTACACAATAAAATGTAAAAAATATTCTAGAAAGTTTCGGTTTCGGCTATTCGGCCATTTTTTGGCCGAAACTGAAACCGAAACCGAAACCACTTATTGGGCCGAAACCGAAACCGAAACCGAATATTCGGTCGGACACTAGTTATTATTTAATAAATGAAATAAATGAAATGAAATTCATGCGATGCATATGTCACTGGTCTGGCCATTTTCAGCACCAAGTGTACGTATAGTACAGTCCTTTCGTCGAAATGCTGCCAAAAAATTAAAAGTCTTTCCATCATTGGGCTTCCAAAAGATTGTGGATACTCTAGAGGTTCTAATATACTACTCCTACAGGGTGGCGCAAAAGTCATCACCTAATCGGCAGATGGTTAGGTTAGGTTGCGTTGACTGACTCTGTATGAGACACACTTAGGCCTCTTAACGGGCCCGTTGTGATACCACAGATTCCACCCGTTTGAAACACTGTTGCAACACTGTTTTTTTTTCAACATGCGATACATAGAACACACATTTCAAACGGATGGGGAAAGGGAGGGGAACTGCAGGTCCCAGTTTAACGCCGAATCCGAACGGCGATTGGCAGTTTTTTCGTTCACACTTGGAGGTTTTGCCATTACCTGCCAAGAGCGCACTTGTGCGATTCTTTTAATTCTCATTCCCTTCATGTGGATAGCGATAGAAGTAGATGAGTGTTTTTTCCAGCCCAAGCCAGGAATCGAACCCGGGGCGCTCGGTATGAGAAGCCAGCGCGCTTTCGAGGCCGGCTAATCGGCAGATGCTATAATTTAAATTTATTCATTCATTCATTCATTCGTTCATTTATTCATTCATTCATTAATTCATTTATTCGCTCATTCATTCATTCATTCATTAATTCATTCTTTCATTCATGAACAAATTCATTCATTCATTCGTTCATCCATTCATTCATTCATTCATCCATCCATCCATCCATTCATTCATTCATTCGTTCATTCATTCATTCATTCATTCATTCATTCACTCATTCATTCATGCATTCATTTATTCATTCATTCATTTATTCATTCACTCATTCATTAATTTATTCTTTCATTCATTTATTCATTCATTCGTTCATCCATACATCCATTCATTCATTCATTCACTCATTCATTCATTCATTCATAAACAAATTAGAGCCTAAGAACACTGGGTGACAATTTTTCGCCCCCTGTATATATGTTGGTTTGATCTCTTGAACGACATTGTCACGCAAATTATCCTTAAAATTACAAAAATCCTCACCAGGCAAATAATGCCCCAGTAATATTCTACGTTAAGCTCCAACTAATGTCGTTTACTTTTGCTCATTATTTATTTTTTTGGTTTTTAATTTGACAGAAAAACGTCCATTGAAGTCGCTAGTGGCTTCACCCATATTTCGCAGCCCGTCAGCGCGTCTGCTGCAGCGCGACTACAGCGCCATTGCCGATGCGGAACGCGGCGGCACACTCGGCAGCGGAAGTGTCATTGGCATTACGAACAGCGCGACGCTGAGCAGCGCCGATGGCATATCGAGTCTTGGCTCGCTGGTGGGCGGCAGTGTGAGCGGCGGCAACGGTGTCAGTAACGAAGTGCTGCACTACACATTTAGGCCGAGCAAACAAATCGTAAGTACGCCAGCAAACTGAGATAACCTTTTCGGTCGAAGGACAATTCAACTGGCACAAAAAAACGAACAACAACAACAACAACAACACTTTATATAAAACGTAACAAAAGTATTGTTGATGCTTATTAAAATGGTGGGGTTTGTTTTCTGCGCAACTGCAAAAAAAACTGAATAAAGAGAACTGTCATTTGGTCGTTTTGTGCTAACGTGCACGTTGCATTCGTCATGAGAACAGCTTGAGGGAATTAGGAAAAAATGCTGTGGTGTGCTTTTCAGTAAATCAGCAAAGAACAAAGCACAACAAAAACCGAGATTGAGATTGAGCACAAGCGGCACAATGACAGCGGCAAAAAAAAAGCTGGGCGCGAGCATTAAAAGCAAAACGAGAAAAAAATTGCAGCGCCACAGCGTGGCAATGCCCGACAATGTGCGCCAGAACTGCGCACCAGAAATCGGTCAATGTCGCAAGCAATTGTTTCAGCCACACTGCAAGCATACTTTCAGGCGCTCTTAATGAGCGCCCACTCAGTCGCGCTTTAAAGCACTCACACTCACACACTTGCATTCGCATTCGCATTCGCATTGTTGTGCACTAATATTATCGCTTCCGCTTTCGGGCTTTAACCGTTTGGGGCTTTCATTATGTCGTCGCTCGCAACTCGTCACCGTTCATCTCTTCACTTCTTTTTGTTCTTGTTGCAGAGTTATGCCACGCTTAACAAGAAAGGCATAACCACGTGTAGTCCACCACTAAACATCTCACCATACAGCACAACAACAACGGTAACAGCGTCGTCGCTCTCCTCCACGTACCATCCCACGCCCCAGCCGCAGCCCATGGAGGTGAGCCTGCTTAGTCCGAATAATCCGTCGGTGACGTCATCGCTGAGCGAGTACCGATTTCGACCGGAAGTGGTGACCACATCGAATCGCATACAGGAGAGTTGTATATAAGCAGCGAGCACACACGCACACACATACACATACAATGTGTGCTGCTGCAACAGCAACAACAACAACAACCATACAAACACAAACAACGCCCAGTGTGTGCTTTTGTATGGTGCGGCAAGACTTGATGAACCTTTTAGTAAATTATTATATGCTAACTGTAAATGTATTGAATTTTATATTTATATTGTATGTAGAAATGGGAGGAGCAAAAGAAAGAGAGCAAAGAAAAGTAAGAGAACGCGCGCAAAAATGGTTAATGTAATTAACCAATTAAATTTATTCAAAATGCCAATTTGTATTGAACCACAACAATAACAAAAAATTCCTTTGTAAATATAAAACAAAATTTTTTTTTTTTTAAATTTCAATTAGAATTAGACGAGTGTTGAGTACGATGGCCGAAATTTGAGTTTAATGGATTTTTAAATTTCAAATTGCGTGGCACATAAAAGAGAGAGACGCGATTAGCCTGTAACGTGAATAGCGCAAAACAAACTGTGAAACAATGAAACACATTGAACCGACATATGAACACAATATTAAGTAGATAACTAATAGTACATACATACATATAGCTAGTAAAATTTGTACATATCATACGAGAGATTTTTACATACCAACTGAAACTAGTTACCGTTAGTTACTTATGTACTCTGCGCATATGTAGAGAGACGAAAAACTGTTACCCTTAGGTGAGCGATGTGTGTGTGTGTGCCAGGACAATGACTAATGGTGATTAAACTATCCTTGGTTTGGGCCTACGATTTGAGGTTTTCTTAATAAACACAAACCAGTGTATTCCACATTTGTTGAAGAAGCCTTCATGCCGAATTCATGGTTCTAATAGGAAATTTCTGATCCTAGTATGAAGTACTCAGACTGGACTTTGAGTTCACTATTCGAATTCTGTGTGTCTAACTTTTAGCGAGTAATTAATTTAACCCTTTTGACCCCGAATTTTAGTCTGTGTTCCGATATTACTTTTTGGTATTTAAATCATGAAACATTTGCCTGAGAAGAGTGCACACAACATTTGAAGTCGCCACGCGTCTTTGTTAGAGTTCTAGAGCCAGTTTGCTTTTGAACAATTTTAGCTTAAAACGGGTTAAATAAATTTTGTGTCAATATTTTTTAATTACAAAAAAATTATCTAATATTTATGAAAAAATACAAAATTATCACTTTTTGATTTTATTTAACCATTACACAGGGCAACAAATTTCGACTTTTGGTCGGCTTTTCTGGGTTTGACATCAGTTTTAGGGTAATTAGGGACCGCTGATTTCGAATCCGCAAACCGTTTTGAAAACTTAGTTTCCGTTTATGCAAAGTTTTTAATTTAGTTTTGTTTGAAGCAATTCAAAATTTTGTTGTTTTTCGCTTGTATTCCAGACAGTGAATGGAATATATATAAGAGAGCATATTTTGAGGCCCTTAATTTTTTAAGGAAATAGTATCAGAAATTATGAAAATGACTATGGTACATTTTTGCTATTATTTCGATGAGAATGGGACTCACGCCAAAAAATTTGGCTGTGTTGTATAATTTCATGTTTCCGCTTTCGTGTTATACATAACTCGATAATTGATTTACGAAAAATGTGTTTGTTTTTTAACATAAAAAACAACGCCATGAAATTCCATATTTTCCGACTTTGAAGTCCAATTGCCGCGGATTTTTAAAACTTATACAAATAAATTACATTGGAAAAGAAGCCGTGAGGTGTTGTAAATGCCACAAAGTGAAAATCATGTCAACCGGTTTATTGGTTTTGAAATTACAATCCCAAACGTGAAAAAAGTTAGGGAAAATCCGAAAAAGTGACACGCCCATTTTTTGCGAAAACGGAAACTAAGTTTTCAAAACGGTTTGCGGACTCGAAATCAGCGGTCACTAATTACCCTAGAACTGATGTCAGAACCAGAAAAGCCATTTTGCTGTTGATCAGTGTTATTAAAGAAACAGGGTTTTGACCAAATGCGCCCAATTCGTAGACTTCAATTATAACAAAAATTTTCTCTGATATCGCTGCAAATTATTGGAAATTATTTTGGGGATAACGGTAAAATTTTTGTAATTTGCTTTGAATTCACTTCTAAAAATATTAATTTGTTGGTGCCTACTTAAATTAAACCCATAAATCAATCGTAGCTTTTGCTATAAGATGACAAATAGGTGAAGTTGCTCTCAGGCAACTTTGGGGTCAAAAGGGTTATTATTAGCACATAATTATTTTGGAAATTCATGTTGAAATATATTCCCAGAACCTTGTCAGCATATTGGGGGTCGACACAAAGGATTAATACGCTTCATAAATTGTTCAAGTTTGAGACCTACTAACTCGAATTGGTGAGCGATCCAGTGGCATCACATTGAGTCTAAGTGCGCTCCCGTTCGAGAGCCACCACATCTATTTAGCTACCATATTCCCAGGCCCGATTTCCACTTCTTAATGCTATTGGGGGTATAATGTTTTGAGTTTTAAAGGATATTCAGAGAATGGCATTGAATTGCAACTTTATTCATGTTGTATCCATTTCACTGTATTAGTTATCTATTGAGTCTATTTCACTGGAACAGCCAAAATCTTTGTGCTCTAATCAAAACAAAACAAGAACACATATTTTCAGAAATTAATTTTTCAGCCACAAGTTGCAAAAGTTGTCAAGGAAACTTTCGAGGCATTTAAATGCCCCACCTGTCATAACTAGTCACCAGACAATGCTCCTTCCGACTACTACTTACTTGATCCGTTCGATGACTCATGGCCTTTCCGAGACACCGAACACTTCACTTCTTACGAAGAAGCCAACAATTTAATAGATTCTTGGATCACATCAAAAGATGTAGACAATTTTTCAAAAGGGAATTAATTAACTTCCTAAAAGATGAAGAAAAGTCATAACTAACGTTGGACCACACTTAGATATTTATTTCAATTTCTCTGAAAAAATCTTGAAAGTTACCAGAAACTTATTTATACCCCCAATTGTAGTGAGCACTCAATTTTACTCAATTTTTTTTTTAATTTTTTTTACAACTTTACAACTCTTCTGTACTCAACGCATTTTCATTTAACATGGTTGAATTAAAGTCCTAGTCCTAGAATTCTCTTAGTCTCAAGTTATCATTTTCAATCCAGTCTCATTGAAAGCTGCACTAAAAATTTTCTAAAAATTCCTCTTTTTTTAGCACACACACACACACACACGTCAAATACTCATCAAGAAGGACAAATTTAAGAAATCTTCCCATATCCCAATTTAACTAAAAACCATATCAACGCATTTATATCAATCGATTAATTGAATTATTAAGTTACCTGCTTAAAATGTGATCATTTTTGAAACCATTCTGAGTGACTTTAATTTAGTGCAAAGAAGTCGACAACATTTCAAAAGTGAGCATTTGACAAATGAGCTGAGATATTGTGAACTCAATTTGCCCGTTCCGCGCTCCTGGGTTAATGTCTTCCTTATAATTGCACACAGAAATATTGCAGAAGATTTTCTAAGCCTTTGAGCTTCTACACAGAGAGAAAGAAATTATTATTATGTACTCGTATGTAAATTTTTTGATTTAGTTTCGATTTAAGTTTGATTTTTTGGAATTGTCATAGAAGATTCTACAATGATAAGAGTTTTATTGGACTTAAAAAATCATAAAGTTTTATTTATTTTGTTTAATTTAATTTTAATTTATTTAAAATTTCTTATTGTAGCAGTCATTATTAATGAAAATCTGTATTGGTGCTTTCAAATTTGTCATTAAATGTCATTCACCCAATAAACTTTCGAAAAACTATCTAGTGCTTACATAAATATGTATTGTGAACTAAAAAACATGCAAAGCACAAAAAGCTAACTACCACATTGTGTCATTAACCATTTTACAAAACATTGCCTAATTTATTCTGTTACATTGCTTAAATTACATGTTGTAAACTTACTCGACAAAACAGTGAAATCATTTATTGACATCAGTGGTGCAGGATTTCATTTCGGAGGCGGATTCTGTACACAATTTTTGATGTTTGCCACCCAAAATTTTTGAAACAAAAACATATTTAAGGGATTTGAACCCACAAATCCTCTGTGACTGGCACCACTGACTGAAATTTTGCAATGCAAACGCTGCATGAACATAAACAAAAATATTTCTTACATATGTTCTATGTATCTCTGCTTTTTTTTAATTATGCAAATTCATTGTTGAAAAAAAAAATTTGGTGAAAAAAAATCCCCAAAAAATCCCAACAAAATTAAATCAAAATATTGTTTATTTTTATAATTTTGTTTTAATTTGTTTTAAGGTTATTTTTCACCAAGTTCCCAACTCAAATGTTTATGTCATCATTTATTAAAAAACAAATTTTTCTTTTCTTTAATTTGTTCTCAATTTCTTCACACAGGAACCGTACTATGCCAAGTCTAGAAAAAACTTACAAGAGTCTCATTTGTAACGTTCACAATCCATTCGTTACACACACAGCCACACAGCCGAAATGCTCCTAAGCTTTCGTACAGGCTTCACAGCATAAAGTTGAAGCTAAATATTTAAATATTTAGCAAAATATCATTCAACGAACAAACGGAATTTAGTAAAATTTTAATGAATTTTTTATACCAAAAGTATTATTTGCCTCCCGTGTAACTGTAAATACCATATATAATGTGTATGATTGAAAAAAAGAAAAAGGAGAGTTCAGCATCGTCACAAACATATCCTACGCAATTTAACTTGCGCGTTATTTTTGTAGTTGTTATTGGTGGTATTCACAATATGCGACAATTGGCTTGAATAAAGAGCAGAAAAATAATTTGGTTAGAAATTGACATACTGAATGACCTTTTAAACGTAAAATTTTGTAGATTTATTTTATTTTTAACTTAGTACAGGGTTGCATCGAGAGTTTTAGTGCTGAATATAGCAAATCAGTGAAAAATTTGCTCGCTTGCTCTTTAATTGCTGCCATTGTCGCAGTTTGTGAATGCCGCCAATGTGTAATATGCCAGCAAAAATAGCTAAAAGCGTTCCATTATCGCATTTCAAACAAGGTACAATAACTGACAACAACAACAACAACAATAACTACAACAAGCAAGCAAGCAAAACGTATGCGAACACAACAAAAAGCGCAAACATTTTAGGACTCGTGTTGTTACTAATTAACTCGAATTTGTACATATTTGAATGGAATTAAAATGCAAACACATTGACTACACATGTAGCTATGTATGTGCGTGTGTACACTGTACAGTTAAATGTTTGTGCATTTGTGAGATTAACAATTCAACCGTTTCGTTTTTTTTTTTTCAATATATATTTTTGTTTGTTATTTTCATTATGTTAGTTGTAATTTATTATTTTGTTTTTGTCGCATAAGCGTTTTACTTTAAGCCCGAAATAATTAATTTATACTAATTTAAATGAACTAGTTAAAAATGTATTTAAGAGCTGCTGTAATTTATGGAAATTACAAAAAATAAAAAAAATATATTTATATTTAGTGTTGTAAGTGTGGCAACCACAGCAAACAGCGACAAAGTCATACGAACGCAATGGTGTAATTTGTCGTCAACTTTTTGCTGCCACTGTACATAGAGAGACTAACTGAACATATACATACATACAAACAAACATGTGCTGGAAATTATGTGCAAAGAGAATGTGCAGCGTGCAAGCAAACCAGCAAAGAAGCAGAAAACTTGACACAAAACGAAATTGTAATTGAAAAGTAAGATAATATGTATAATGAAGCCGAAAGAATGAGAGCAAAAGAAATGATGAATATCATAAATAAATAATGAACAAAAAATTTACATTTTCAACATGTGTTTTATTTGTGTGGATTTGGTTTCAGGTGTTGAAAAAGCGGAAAATGCAGCCAAAGGACATGTAACGAAATATGAGAAAAAAACAATTTCCGACCTAACAAAGGTACTAGAAATTTTTTTTCTTCGAATTAATCCATCCAAATTAGGGATTGCACTCCTGGGATCCCGAAATCCCGAAATCCCGGGATCCCGGACAATTTCAGTCCCGAAAAATCCCGGGATTGACGAAATCCGATCGCAACATCGAAACATAAAAATTGCTTACTTTTTGCTTTTGTCTCCTTAATTTCGAAAAAGGCAAACCTTCTTATTTAGGACAAAAAATAAATTGAACACTGTGTTTGGCGTTTGAAAAACTTTCAATTCACCAATAGCTCTGTTTGTGTACGGATACTTTGTACAAATTTGTACAAACTATTTCTGTTTGGGTATTTTTCCAGTACTAATCAAGCTTATGCTCCCAAAAATTAAACCATCCAAATAAGTAAACAACCAGAAATTTCTAAAAACTTGCAAGTTTAACTCTTGTTTACACCAGTGCGACAATACAAAGGAAACAGGATGTAAATAAGAGTGTTAAAGAAAGAAAAAGCTGATATAAAAGTTTCATTTGAGGTATAAAGCTTTAGAGGAACTTGAATTATTGATACTGCTCACACTGAATTTGACTTATTTAAAATGGCTAAAACTTTCAAATAGTATATGAAGATTTACATAAGACTTCACCTACTAATTCTGAACCAGAGAGATGATTTTGATCAGCAGGCTTGCCAGGTAGTTTGGCAATTAATGCATTTCTATATTATTATTTTTATGTTATTTGTCATGAACTGTTTGTTTCCAGTTTTTAAGAAAGAATACAGAATTGATTTAATACGAAAATAAAGACAAAATAATAAATAAAGTCTGATTTAATTCCTTAAAATAATATATTCAATCCCGAAAATAATCCCGAGATTCCGGGATTGCGATTTTCAGATGCGAAAATCTCGGGATTGTCAAAATGGTTCCTGTACAACTCGTTTTTAATTTTAAGTGGCTTATTGTCTTTTGGAAACAAATACCTAATGACTGCTCTGCATTGGATTTTTACAAATTCTAAAAAAAAATATCACATCGACTGATACGAACCATTATCAAACAACAACTGCGCATACAAATGGCTAAAAATTTTGTGAGTTCCTTTCAAAGGCAAACAGATTTCCTACCTTTTACTGACGAGTGTCGCCTTATTCGTGTTGAGGTTGAAAATTTTTCAGACCACTGTTTTTTTTTTTGGTGCTAAGTTAAGGAATATTGTCCACAGTGAGTGCTCTACTTGGAAGAGATACAAACGTTTTTCTTTTCATTTGCATTGCAGAGAAAAAAAAGATTAATAATAAATTATGGTTCAACAAAACAAATTCTTGAGGAACAAAAAAGTGTAATGTGACTTCTGATAGCTTAATCCATTTTTGCCTACGAATCATAGGTCTGGCTTACTGCAAGCATCTGTGTTGTGTATGTGAATTTGTGAACACAAATGGCAAGGACCTACACAATTTTATGCCGACTTTGAAGCTTAGAAGCTTTTTCATAGTCAACTTTTTCTTCTTTTCTAGACAAGATTAAGAAAAATATCTTAACAATAATAACCAAGTAACAAAAATATTACAGACCTTAACAATCTTTAAGTTTATAGGTTGGTAGGTAGTAGCGACTGCTCAGTTAACACTACTGTACCGTTTTGTTATCGTCTCCTCGAATCGACCAATTGGCCAGTGACTCGTCGTCACTGTCGTCAGCCTAGAGACATTTCTACAGGAATATAATAGCACATCGTTTGTTTTATGCGAGCTTTACCGAGGCAGAATTTGTTTAGCCAGTCTGCTGCTAGAGAATTTTTCCCAAATTTTGAAAGGGAAATTTAATGGGAGTAAAAATTATTCAAAATATTTGTTCATTTCACTTGCAAGAAATTTTGAGGGCACTCTCTGGTAGTAAGCCTTGGAATATGGATTGTAATTCAATGTTGCAAGCTGAAGAGCAGTGAAAACTGTTCAACAGTGGAAGAATAGTTTAAATCATTTCAGAAGTTTCCGATATATTCTGTTTCCTTAAGTGCTTAAGTACCACTACCACAGTTCATAAAAATGAAGATTTTGCATGACAGCCTCTTAGAAGTTGGATTTTGAGGATAACATATTTGAGGAAAACATATTTTATTTATTTTATTTTATTTTTTATTTTTATTTGATTTGATTTGATTTGATTTGATTTGATTTGATTTGATTTGATTTGATTTGATTTGATTTGATTTAATTTGATTTGATTTGATTTGATTTGATTTGATTTGATTTGATTTGATTTGATTTGATTTGATTTGATTTGATTTGATTTGATTTGATTTGATTTGATTTGATTTGATTTGATTTGATTTGATTTGATTTGATTTGATTTGATTTGATTTGATTTGATTTGATTTGATTTGATTTGATTTGATTTGATTTGATTTGATTTGATTTGATTTGATTTGATTTGATTTGATTTGATTTGATTTGATTTGATTTGATTTGATTTGATTTGATTTGATTTGATTTGATTTGATTTGATTTGATTTGATTTGATTTTATTTTATTTTATTTTATTTTATTTTATTTTATTTTATTTTATTTTATTTTATTTTATTTTATTTTATTTTATTTTATTTTATTTTATTTTATTTTATTTTATTTTATTTTATTTTATTTTATTTTATTTTATTGTATTGTATTGTATTGAATTGTATTTTATTTTATTTTATTTTATTTTATTTTATTTTATTTTATTTTATTTATTTTATTTATTTTATTTATTTTATTTATTTTATTTATTTTATTTATTTTATTTATTTTATTTATTTTATTTATTTTATTTATTTTATTTATTTTATTTATTTTATTTATTTTATTTATTTTATTTTATTTTATTTTTTTTTATTTTATTTTATTCTATTCTATTCTATTCTATTCTATTTTATTTTATTATATTTTATTTTATTTTATTTTATTTTATTTTATTTTATTTTATTTTATTTAATTTTATTTTATTATATTTTATATTATTTTACTTTATTTTTTATTTTATTTTATTTTATTTTATTTTCTTTTTTATTTTTCTTTATTTCGGTCGTTCTACGGAAAAAGTTCTTTCAGACTAATTAAAAATAGTAAACAAGTTAAGCTTAAATCTAGAGAAAGATGAGTTAAAATCTGTGGTCTATGGTACGTTGGTCTCATATTTCATTCTCTACGGGTAACGAATTGTCAAAGGTGGAAGTTTATTATCAAAAACCATAAAGTTTGTATGGAAGCTTCCTTAGGGGTTTGAAACAAGAAGAGACAAGATGTAACTATATTTGAAAAATTTTTGAAAATGGAAACAAATTGAGGCTGATACCTCACCATTGATATCTCTGGTGGTTGCACTCGGAAACTTATTTCGTACGGGTAGCCTTTTCCAATAAAAATAGTTTAGTTGCAAGGGATATGGCCCAAGATTATATAGCAAACAAATTAGAAAATGGAACTAAATTGAAGTTGGTTTTATATTTAGTCGCCTTTATGGAGGCAACCTGAAAGCAGTGAAAGCCTATTTAAAGAGTTGAAAAAGTAAGTATAATCGAAAAAAATGTTTAAAGAAAGAAAGAAATCTCTCGAAGTAGGTCAAGAAACTAAATCGAAGTGAACTTGAAGCGGCGTCACAATCCAATCATAACCCAATCTATTTCTAGGCTCATAAGTTTCTTAATAAAGCTCACGAAAAAAGCATCCAGACAACACTAAAATACATACAATGCATAATGTTTACTATACACACACAAACATATTCGTAGTTATGTATATCGGTTGCCTAGTCGCGTCTAACTCAATTTGTAGTGTGCGTAATTTGTTATTTATACCTTTGTTCTATTCGGCGCCAACTACAACAACGATGAAGTTATGGGTGGGGAAAAACAAATCAAGCTAACTGCTGCTAACTTAATCGGATATAAATATATCAAAAGTGACTGACTGAAGTGTTATGGAACATGACAGTAAACAAACGCCAAACGTCACTCCAATAAGTTTGACAACCGCTGTTAGTCTGATTGCAGGATTGCCTGATTGCGTATGGCGCGCGTGAATGTTATGTAGCAGGCGATGTGGCATGGGAAATGGCAGTGGCACTAAATAATTGCACTTCTTCAAAATATTGCAGTGTTGTTTAACCATATTTCGTTTGTTGTTGTGCACTCTTATTTTTAGCGCCAAAGCACAAAACGCTGGTTTCATACGAAGCGCAAAACTTGCAAGCAAATGTCAATTTCAATAACTACTCAACAGAATACACACGGTGGGGAAAATTCAGTAAAAACGATTGATGATAGTTTCTTAGTTCAAACTAGGCTTTAGTTGCGTTTTTGGGCTGTTGTGTCAGTTATAACTGTTGGGGTTCAATGTGATCGATATTGAGCTTCTTAAGAGTGAAATAAATAGATAAGATATAAATAAATAAATAAATAAACAAATAAATAAATAAATAATAAATAAATAAATAAATAAATAAATAAATAAATAAATAAATAAATAATAAAAAAATAAATAAATAAATAAACAAATAATAAATAAATAAATAAATAAATAGATAAATAAATAAATAAATAAATAATTAATTAATTAATTAATTAATAAATTAATACATAAATAAATAAATAAATAAAAAAATAAATAAGTACATAAGTAATTAAATAAATAAATAAATAAATAAATAAATAAATAATTAAAGAAATATATTTATTTACTTAAGATAATACCGTGCGACAAAAATAAAACAAATTTTTCATACCGGAAAAAATCCATATGGGCGTGAAACTAGAGACTAAACATAGTAATACTGCGTACTTAGTTTTTCATTTCTACATCCTTTGTCCTTTTAAAAAGACTTCAACATTTTGAAGGGGATAATAAATAAAAAAATATAAAAAAAAACTTAACCTCGTTAAAATATAGCGATATGTAAATAAACTGAAAGCGGAAAGGCTCAAGAATTTAATTAAAATTTTGTTTAACCATTTGTAAAAAAAGGATATGAAAAGGTCCTTTAAAAATATTTTTTTTTATATAGTTTTTTTTTTAAGGTAAGTATATTAAAACCCAAAATCTCCTTGATCACGTGTCAAAATTTCATTACTCTAACTTTATTGGTTCGAAAGTTATTAAAAAAAAGACGGTAGCTGCAATTCTAATGAAATACAAAAATTCTAATTTATTTATTTACCCAATTTGTATTCTTGTAACAAAATCTCCTTCATCTCGTGTTAAAATTTCATTACTCCAACTTCATTGGTTCGAAAAAAAGGCGGAAGCTGCAATTCTAATGAAGTACAAAAATTCTAATTTATTTGTGTATCAGTGTTTTAAATAATAAAAAGATACAAAATCAATGAAGCGAAAATAATGAAATTTTGACACGTGATCAAGGAGATTTTGGGTTGTAACATACTTACTTTTCAAGAAAATTCAACACAAAATGTCAAGGATATAAAGGATTAAAATTTTCAGAGGACCTTTTTGATATCCGTTTTTTACAAATAGATAAAAAATCAATTTTATTTAAATTCTTGAGCCTTTCCTCTTTCATGATATACATATCGCCATCTTTTAACGAGGTTAAGTATTTTTTATATTTTTTTTATTTCTTATCCTCTTCAAAATTTTGAAGTCCTTTTAAAAGGACAAAGGATGTAGAAATAAAAAACTGAGTATGCAGTATTACTATATTTGGTCTCTAGTTTCACGCACATATGGATGTTTTCCGGTGTGAAAACTGCTGCCGCACGGTGTAATATGAGAAAACAATTTCCAAATTTTAAACTTTTCCCTTTTTTTAAAAATTTGAAAATTTTGAAACAAGTTAAAACAAAAATATTAGTATTATTAGATTTAAAATATTAAAATTTTATTTTTCATCCAGCTCCAACCTTTTTGTTCCATTGTACAACCGTTGCTCATAAATACGCGCACACAAATAAACCATAAAATGTTGACGGCACCAGGCAAAAATAAAAATAAATAGTAATCATTGCTGTACATGCCGGCAGCCGGCAGCAGTCAGCGGCAATAATTATTATAACCGACAATATGAGCAGCCAAAGTCAAAAACAGCAAACAACAATCAACCGAGCCAAACAATTGCACCATTTCACTCTACGATAGGCCAGACACAGCCGACAGTACGACCAGTCCTCCTGCGCCCAGCTCGGTCCGACCTCACTTTTGTCTCGTTGCCGTTATTGCCGTTGCATGTGTTTGATTGTGGTAACGATTTTACACTTGGTTGTTGTTGTTGGCGAAAGTGTTAGAGCTGCTGTAAGTGTGAGTGTCCGTGTGTGTGCTTGTGTGTGTATGGCTTGCTTCATATGCCTACAACAACTGCAACGGCAGTGCAACATTCATTCGGCCAACGGGTGCAAATAACAAGTGTAGCAATTTGAATTCGCTACACGCAATTGTGCCGTTTCACTTTGCTGCAGTGTTGCCGCAAAGTTGGGAAGCCACGGACGCTCATCTGGGTGTGTGTGAGTGTGTGGATGTGTTCCACTATGCATTATGTCTGCAGTGGAAGTTGCAGTTGACTCATGCCGTCTGGCGTTTTAAGTATAGTTAGTTATGTATGAAAAAGTGAAACAAATTATAAATCATATGAAAAACTATAAATATGAGAAATATTTTGAATTACAAATTGAAAGGTAAATATTCAAGTAGAGGGTAACATGAACAAAACTGCATTCAATGGGCAGATAAGGATATAAAAAAACTGTTTTACGCTCTAAAAGATTTTAAGGGGATGTCACCAGTATTATAAATGCGCAAATATGTGCAACTGTCCATCCGAATCCGACTGAATGGGCTAAGAGTTAATGGATTCAATCAATCAGAATACCATATAGATTCCATTGATTCATTTGAATATTTTTATACATCAGAAAGCTATGTATGAAGAAGGCTTTGAAGCTGCCTAATTGTTGTCACAGACATTCAGAAAAATGCTCTGAGTTATCAGTTTATTTTCAATGATGTGTGGATATTGACTGAACAAGTTCCAGACACTCTTAAGTTAGGTTAGGTTCAGCATTGTCTAGAAGAAGGAAGACTCGAGTGGGTAACTTCTTCTTTGGTAATCTAGGAGAACTGACCAATGGGATCATTTACAGTCTACTAGACTTTGCGAGGAGCTCAAACTGGTTCAATGAGTGAGAAGACTTGCTCCGTCTTGGGGCAGCCAATTCTATCTTCCTACCTTGGCTTCATACCTACTTATACCGTGAGCGGTCAAATGACGGTATTCAGAGTTTTTAACGAAATCGGTTGAATTTGAAGAAATGTTTCATTGTAAGCATTAAAACAATGTTAAATAAATATTTGTATACATTTATTTATTTTGAATGTAAAAAAAGTATAGTTTTGGCAAATATTTCAAAAGTGAAGCTACGTGACATCTCGCCGATAAAATCATGCTTTCACACACAACATGTAAAACAACGCATTTTGGTTTTGCATTAAAATTTCTCGTAAATATGAGGTGAACCAGAAAAATTTTAGAATTTTTACTCATCCAGCATACAAAAATGTCAAGAGTTAGGATCCGGGAATTTTCGAGTGAAAGTATCTATAAATATTGCAGTTTCTTGCCATATTAGTCAATTGCATCTTCGATCTACTTTAGTCCACAACAAATTAATACTTTACATTTACTTGACTAATAAGACGAAGTCTAGACTAAGCATTGCATGAGAAAGCAAAGCGAGCGTAGCGACGGTTTATAATGTTATAAACAACTACAACTCGGGAAACTCCATCTAGAGAGCCGAAGAATCAGGCAGAAAAACGGGTCCAAGTAACCCAGAAGTGCTGAAAAGGGTTGTTAGCACATATCGGAATATCCCCACGAGGTCGACTCAATATGTTGCAGCTGCAGCAGGCACATCGCAATCAACTGTGATGCGATATAAGCGAAGTCAAGGATTAAGGACCTACAAACAGCAGAAAGTGCCTGAGAGGTCGGAAGCAAAAGAGAAAATAGCGAAGACGCGGGCTCGAAAACTGTATGACGATTACGTAACCAAGTTCGATTGCGTGATTCTCGATGATGAAACCTACCGTAAGGTGGACTTCAAGCAGTTGCCTGGGAATGCCTATTTCACCACAAACAATAAGAATGGAACACAAAGAAAATACTCTGAAGTGAAATGCACCTGCGGTCTACGGAACAAGGCGTTCATTACGACAGGAACAATTAACTCTAGAATTTATATACAAGGTGCAACCCAAAGTAAACAGGACTTTTATAAAATAAAGAAAACGGATGATTATTTTTGTATAATTCTTTTTATTTATTCAAAATACTCTCCTTCTGCTTCGATACAACGTTTTGCACGGTCCAAAAGCATTTGGAATGAGTGTTTTAGGTCATCGGCCGGCATCGCCTTCAGAATGTTGGTACAAGCCTTTTGGATGTCCTCAACGTCCTTATAACGGTTTCCTTTCATCGGCAAATGCAACTGACTGAATAAGTAGAAGTCACAGGGAGCCATATCAGGCGAATACGGTGAATGATTGATGGTAAAAATGCGATTTTTGGTCAAATAATCGGTCGTAACTAGGGCTCTGTGAGCCGGTGCATTATCATGCAATAAACGCCAACTTCCTTCCTCGCGATATTCTGGCCGAATACGACGAATGCGATGCACCAAACGCTTCAAAACTTCAACATAAAACAAAGCGTTAATTGTTTTTCCCGGTGGAACAAACTCTCGATGAATTATTCCCTTTGAATCGTAGAAACAAATGAGATGAGTTTTGATTTTTGACTTCTCACGGCGGGTTTTTTTTCGGATTTGGCTCATCTGGGTTCTTCCATTCGGCACTTTGACGCTTTGTTTCGGGATCATATTGAAAGCACCACGTTTCGTCACCGGTTACGATGTTGAACAAGAAATTTGGATCACGTCTGGCTTCCCGAACGATGTCTTTTGCGTGCTCAATTCTCTGCGCTTTTTGGTCGTCGGTTAAAGTGTGCGGAATGAAGCGAGAACACACTTTACGGAGACCCAAATGTTCGGTTAAAATGCGATCAATTGATGTTTTGGAGATGTTCAATTCCATTTCCATCAATTCCAATGATGATTTTGGCTGCATTTTGATAAAATCACGCACAGTTTTGATGGCATCGTCAGTAATCACAAATTTCGACTGGCCGACGTGTTCGTCGTCATTCAAGTCTTCACGACCATTCTTGAATCGATTCAACCACTCATTAACACGGCCACGGGATAAACAATCATCACCATAAACTTGCTTTAACAATTTAAACGTTTCGGTAAAAGTTTTACCAAGTTTAAAACAGAACTTAATATTAGCTCTTTGTTCGATCGACATTCTCGTACCAAAGTTAAAAACATACTGTCACATTGAGCGGGATATTTCGGCGCCTACTAGACCAAATGTCATGAAATTTAGACAGTATGTGAATGAAAGATGTACCTTTCCAACGCATGCCCTCACACATAGATGGCGCCACCAGAAACGTCCCTATTGCAAAAGTCCTGTTTACTTTGGGACGCACCTTGTAGAAGAATGCCTGCAAAAACGCCTTCTACCATTTATTGAACAGCACAAAGGAACAGTTTTGTTTTGGGCAGACCTAGCGACAAGACACTACTCCAGGTCAACTATGGAATGGTATGAAGAAAATTGTCTCACGGTGGTCCCAAAAGAGCCACATCCTCCTAACCGCCCGGAACTTCGGCCTATTGAAAGATATTCGGCTATAATGAAGCAAACCCTAAGAAAAACAAAAAAGTTTGCAAAAATGAAATTCCGAAATCGATGGAAGCAAGCCTGTGCAGTAGTCACCGAACGTACTGTCCAGTCTCTAACTAAGAACTTTAAGAAAAACATAAAAAAATTTTGCAACCGCTAACTACATATCGCTCCTTCGCTGCAAGAACGTCATAACTCAAAAAATTTTTTTTTCAGTTTATGGCAACCCTGTGTGTATCAGCATATGATCTTTTATCTGTCAAAACCACATTGTAAAATATTCAATACTTTGCTCACAAGACGACATGAAACATTTGTTGATACCTTGAACTGCCTGTAATGGTCAACTTTAAAATTGAATTTTCTCGGAATGATGTTGTTTTGAGTTATGACGTTCTTGCAGCGAAGGAGCGATATATTTCATTAAATTTTTCTGTGAATTAGAGTTTAAAAAATGTATAAGAAACTGCAGTTTATTTTAGTAGAATCAGACGATTACTTTTTTTAATGTGTCCTTAAAAATTCTAAAATTTTTCTGGTTCACCTCATATATAAAAGTCGGTTGTAAATTTAATATAAAACAGAACGCAAGACATAGGTACTTGTAAAATTTGTACCGTCTTTGACTTTTTTGTGAATGTTTTAATTTCGTTTCCTTGGCTACGTAGTTAACCGTCATTTGACCGCTCGTGGTAGTACAGTATAATCTCGATAATCCAGACAATTAAAAACCGGACACTGGTGTCCGGATTACAGAGTCTACAATAGAAATTGAGTGTCCGGATTACAGAGTCTACAATAGAAATGAGTGTCCGGATTACCGCGTTGTCCGTATTAGCGAGGGTCCGAATTATCGAGATTATACTGTAGTAGGTAAAATCGATGATAAAAAGAAAACAGATCGGCGCAGTGATTGCAAAATTTTAGAATATTGAGCTTAATGCAATGTATTAAAAGTCATGGAGAACCAGATTCATAAATTAACCCGTTTTCGAGCTACGGTCAATCAAAAAGTGAAAAGGTCAAATGACCTTCCCCGGTAGTTCTATGATATGATGATATGTGATATGATGTGATGTGATGTGATGTGATGTGATGCGATGCGATGTGATGTGATTTGATTTGATTTGATTTGATGTGATGTGATGTGATGTGATGTGATGTGATGTGATGTGATGTGATGTGGTGTGGTGTGATGTGATATGATGTGATGTGATGTGATGTGATGGGATATGATGTGATGTGATGTGATGTGATGTGATGTGATGTGATGTGATGTGATGTGATGTGATGTGATGTGATGTGATGTGATGTGATGTGATGTGATGTGATGTGATGTGATGTGATGTGATGTGATGTGATGTGATGTGATGTGATGTGATGTGATGTGATGTGATGTGATGTGATGTGATGTGATGTGATGTGATGTGATGTGATGTGATGTGATGTGATGTGATGTGATGTGATGTGATAGATGTGATGTGATGTGATGTGATGTGATGTGATGTGATGTGATGTGATGTGATGTGATGTGATGTGATGTGATGTGATGTGATGTGATGTGATGTGATGTGATGTGATGTGATGTGATGTGATGTGATGTGATGTGATGTGATTTGATTTGATTTGATGTGATTGACGAGATGTGATTTGTTGAGATGTGATGTGATGTGCAGTTCCTTGTTTCCTTCAAACTTGGAGGTTCTGCCATTTCCTGCCATGACCGCACTTGTGTGATTCTTGTAATTCTCATCTGCTTCAGTAAATGAGTGTTTCACCAGCGGAAGCTAAGAATCGAACCTAGGGCCTCTGGTATGAGAAGCTAGCGCGCTACTCACAGGACAATCGAGGCCGGTCCTATTAACAGAACAATTATTAACAGAAGAGTTTTTCTTTCATCTCTTGAAGAAAAAAAAAGTCGCTTCAGATGTTGTTTCAAAAAATCATACTGGGATTGATTTTAAAAATTTACATATCTTAGCCCGCCGTGAGACAGACCTTGGCACTGGAAGGTTAAGAACAAAGGGATGGTTTTTAGCTTTGGATCTGCTCTCCCAATATTAGCCTCGCCATCTCTTTGATGTCTGAAGTTGAATGCTCTGTTAAGCTGTTGTGAAACGAGGAGCCTTAAAATTTCAATTTTCTCCTGGCCCGGAACGGATACTGGCAGATAAAATCCAGGACAGTTTTTGCATTTGTTTTAAAAGGACCACCACTACAAAAGTCATGGTATGGTTATTCCAGTCTTTCAGCGTTCATTTGCATTAAACAATAATTTTGCAGCAGTCTAACGTCTTGTTATCTGACAATACGTGGCGGTGTGCTCCCTTACCCAGAATTTATTTGCACCTTCTTGAAGACTAGTTCAACCAACACAAGTGGGATGCCGGCTGAAACGTTGGAGGATATCATTTCGAAAACTACTCTCAATTTTGTGAGTTCATCAGCTTCGTAGTTGCCTATGATTCCTCTATGGCCAGATACCTAATAGAACTAAATCTGCGAACTTGAGACGCGTTTGCAAGAATCCTTGTTAGCCAAGGATGTTGCTTTAAAAAATTTATGAACTCTTAATATTCCACTTAATTCCACTCTCACACACTCAGAAAGCACAAATAGCAGACCTGCACTGTCTGCCTTAACTGGCTGTGTTTTTCAATTAGAGAGAAGAAGCAGAACAATTATCAACCAACTGGCGCACCGCATACCTGTTCGCAAGACTTGTGCTCCAGAGATTAAACAAAAATACCTTCCATTAATAGATGTTTTACATTTTGCCGAAAGTCGAGTCGTTTCGGCAGCATCAAGCAATACTATGTGACAACAATGTTGTTGCATACAGCTAGGCGCCAAAACCAGAAAACACTTCCTAAAGCGTGCAACAGACAAGTGGCAAATGGCTGTTGTTGCATGTTGTTGCCATTGCATTGGCGATCTGAGCACAGCTGCTAACACTGCACAAACTCGCACATAAGCGCCGTTAAGCAACACACCCACAACACATGTACGTACGTACGTGAGTACGTTTGTCTGCTCACCTACACGTGTCCCTTTGTTTTGCAACTTGGAAAATATTGACAGGCACATTTGACGCTGAATGCCTACGTTCGATGCATTCGTTGCTCGTCGACTGGCGTGAAATGTTTGCATGTTGCATTGGCACAACAAAAACAACAGCAATAACACGTCAGCTAATAGCTGGCAGTGTAATTTCGATACAAACGCCTCACGCCACTTTAGTCAGCGTTGCACCCTGTAACAGGTAAAACAGGTAAAGAAACTGAAGAATGATGAATGAAGAAACAAATTTTTGCAGCGCAAATAACTTCACTGCCGGTATGCAACGGCGGGCGGGCTGCGGCCGGTCGTGTTCGTTGCGTGATTTTAACTGCTGCGCTTTGCTTGTTACATGCGCCGCTTACGCTTGTTGCATATTACCGGCAACTAAATAATAACTCAATTATAATTCGAATATTGCTGGAATGCAGCTGCAACGGCAACGTTGCAAGCCGTGTGGTGGTGACGTTTCCTGGCACTGCTGCATGTATGTTTGTGGTTGTGTGAGTGCGAGTGTGTGCATCGCGTGCTGTGCGCTTATTTCATGTTTGATTGTTGTAATCGCTGCGAGTTATGCTGAAGTGACTGCAATGCTTGCCATAATAAAAACTGAGGGAATTTCACCGTTATTTTTTACTGCATACCAAAGAAGGATGTGTGGGTGTATGTGTGTATTGTGTGTTCCCTGTCGGACCTGAGACAACTAGTTCCCAAAATTCATTGGTTTTTCAACTGGTTTTTTGTAAGTCAAATGGACAACTAGTTGTCCAAGTAGCAGTCAGTGAATGCAGAAGTCAGTCAGTTCGCGTCTAATCGTCCACGTTCTGTATGCGCGTTCAGAGGAGAGAGGAGCACATAAAAATTAGGAAAACGAAACAGAAGTGAAATAAGCAACAAAATACCGTTACGTCTAAAGTTCAGCCTATGATACTTTGAATGTTGCATATTTTGTCTTGGGTGATTTCATTTGGAATTTAACGTAATTTTAGCGGCAATGAATTGTGGGAGCCATAGTGGTTGGTATTCGAATATTTTTGATTCTTTTAATTCGAAATTAATTAATTTAATTTTTACAGATAAAAACTGTTCTCTCTTGGGAGCCATAGTGGTTGGTATTCGAATATTTTTCATTCTTTAAATTCGAAATTAATTAATTTAATTTTTTCAGATAAAAACTGTTCTCTCTTGTATAGGTTTTTCACTTCAAATTAAAGTTTTTTCATTTCAAATTAAATTTTTTTCATTTCAAATTCAAGTTTTTTCATTTCAAATTCAAGTTTTTTTATTTCAAGTTCAAGTTTTTTCATTTCAAATTCATATATTTTCATTTCAAATTCAATTTTTTTCATTTCAAATTCAATTTTCATTTTAAAGTGACTAAAACTAACTTTTTAAGAAAAATGTACAAAAAAGATGGCATGAAAATTGTTGAAAGATGTCGTGGTGGTACAAGAATTGAATTTGAAATGAAAAAAATTGAATTTGATATGAAAAAAAATGAATTTGAAATGTAAAAACTTGAATTTGAAATAAAAAAAATTGAATTTGAAATGAAAAAACTTTAATTTGAAGTGAAAAACCTATAAGGCGGGAAATTAAAAAAGCTCAATGTTGTTCTATCAATGAACGGCTTGAAGACAACTATTTAACGGAATTTTGAAAGGTATTTATTAACCATGATGAAAGGGAACTGGACAATACATTGCGCCAGGACCTTCTTCGCATATGATATTATTAAGAAACATGATTTATTAGGTAATAATATCTTATATGTTTTTGTTGTTTTGGTTTTTGTTTATTTTATGAAAATGTTAAATAAAATTTTATAATAATTTTTATAAAAATTAAATTGTTTTATTTTCTTATAAGTTTGAAGTGGTTGGGAAACTTACTCATAATAAAATAGTTTCCAAACTACTTCCTTAACAACTGGTTTATAAACTGTTTTGCTTAGGACTGACTTTGGACTAGTTGCAAACGGATGCAGACGGGGACAATAGGACACCGCCATGTTAAAAGAATTTGATAGAGAGAGAGTTTTCTCCAAGAAAACGAGTCGGTTCTGAAGTCAACTATGACTGACAAGCAACCAGTTGAAAAACTACATTTGGACCAGTCCGATTTCCTTCAGGGCTATGACTGACAAGCAACCAGTTGAAAAACTACATTTCGACCAGTCCGAATTCCTACATGGTGGCTATTTCAACTGCAATTCAATTTTCAATTTCAAGTACGGCGAAATTTATATAAAACCCTTTTACAATGGCAAAGATTTCATATAATCTTTTTTATTTGGTATTTTTGGGTATTTGTTAACATTTCCCAATCTTCATTCAAATTCATCATTCAAGTATTATAGAAGGAGAAAAAACTGGCAACATGAAAAATGCTGGCAATTCATACAAACAATCGGAAAATGCTTAAGATTAACATAATTAACGCAAAGCTACAACTTAAAATAACATATAACCTACAACACAACAAAAGTGCCGATAACAATAGCAGTACAACAACAACAACAAAAAACCAAAGCAAACAGCAACTCTCTATGGAGCCATTGAAACCAAGAGCAATCAATTACCAATGCTTCAATAGAAGCCAAAGTATCGAGAACTGAATGACTGCAGCAAGTCAAAGAAGAAGAGGAAGCAGTGGAAAAAGTACCAAAAAAAAGAAGTAATGTGGTGTGGTAGAGAAAAGGCAGAAGGCTGCTGCTGCTCACGTCGATGGCTAAACCGTAAACAAAGTACAATGACGCACAACAACAACAACAACAATTGCAGGTTACAGGTAAGCAAAATGTGAGGCATGCAGCCCCACAATGTTCCGCCATAATGTAGTCGAATTCTGAAGGCAATAGGGGAATAGGAGAAAGTATCAGAGGAAGGGCTGAACAATATAAGTGTGTAGTTGCTATTGGATCTTCGTGTTGTTGTTGTTGTTGTGTTGCAATGATGCGGCACCGCTTCATGGACCGAGTACCGAGATTGTTGCGAGTCTAGTGGCGCTTGCTGTTGCTGTTTGTTGTTGTTGTTTTTGTTGTTGTTTTTGTTGCTGCTAAGGGGTATCGTTACAATATTTTATTGCGTGTCATAAGTCAGCCAGAGCGACGGCAATAAAGCAAATGTGCACAAAGAATCAATACGAAATGAACCGCAGCGTATGTGAGCTCATTAAATAGCAACGTGCACGCGGCACTGCAGCGTACAGTGAGCGTTGAAATAGTGTGAGGGGGAGGGGGAGGGGTGGTGGCGCATTAAAGTCGCATTGTATGGAAAAATGGATAATGCGCCGGATATTGTAAGCTCCTCTAGTTGCCTTTTGTTTGCGCTGAGCTGTGCATTTTCGACTTTTCGCTTTGTTCTTGCCATTGGTGTTGTTGTTGTTGTTGTTATAGCTGCTGGCACATAAATGCAGAGTCTATCAACTGCTGCCACATAGAATGTGTGAATATTGGCGCATATTTACGTGTGCGTGTGTGTGTGAATCTTTTTTGATTTCATGCACTTATAGTTGAAATCAGTTCGATGGTTGGCTGCCAGTTCGTTGGTTCGTTCAGTGGCACCATAAGTCACCATTAATTTCAGTTCATAAATTCACGTCAATGAATTTCTACGTGTTGTCTATGCGTGTGCATGTGTGCGTGACTATAGGTGCATTGCTATGTTGGTGCATTTCCCAGAAACAAACCGAAGGTCCTTGGAGTGTGCTCACAATTTCGTTTGCTCCGAATAACATTCTCTGCTAGTAGAGTTGTTGTTGCATTTTTCGTGTGCTGTTCATTTGTTGTTTTATGTAGTTGTAGTTGAACTATGTTTGTTCTTTTTGTTGTCATTATTGTAGTTGCTTGAACATGCATTTGATTCTGTTGTTATTGTTTTGTACCATTTTCGTATTCCCTTCTTGCTGTTTTGAGTAAAGTTGTGGTTGTAGTTGTAGTTGTAGTTGTAGTTGTAGTTGTAGCTGTAGCTGTAGTTGTAGTTGTAGTTGTAGTTGTAGTTGTAGTTGTAGTTGTAGTTGTAGTTGTAGTTGTAGTTGTAGTTGTAGTTGTAGTTGTAGTTGTAGTTGTAGTTGTAGTTGTAGTTGTAGTTGTAGTTGTAGTTGTAGTTGTAGTTGTAGTTGTAGTTGTAGTTGTAGTTGTAGTTGTAGTTGTAGTTGTAGTTGTAGTTGTAGTTGTAGTTGTAGTTGTAGTTGTAGTTGTAGTTGTAGTTGTAGTTGTAGTTGTGGTTGTTATTGTTATGGTTATTGTTATTGGTATTGCTGCTCTGTTCGTTGTTGTTATCATTGCAGTATTGTTGCTCGTATGCCTGCCTATGATTTTTTATTGTTGTTGTTGTTGTGTATTTATTCAACCTATGCCTGCACATGATGTGTGTGTGTGTGTGTTGTTGTTGTTTATATTTCTGGCTTACTTTTATGTCGTCATTGTCACTGCTGTTGTTGTTTTCAGTTGAATTTTTGTTGTTGTTTCCATAGCTGTAGTGGTTGAGATTCTATTAACCCTTTCGCTACAGATTTTTACTAGGGAAAATTTAAATTATAAATTTTACGTTTTAGGCTTCTATGTGGTTATATTAACAACATTCCATAAGAAATTTTTTAATTTTTATACTCGGACCCTGCATTTTAGAGTGTTTTTCTATGAGAGCAACCACAAGCAACCACAACGTTGTGGTTGTAATAATTACTTAAACATAAAACTTTTTACGCATAACGAAAATTTAAATATTTCTTCATTCATTTCAGCCAAAATTAAAAAGAAAAAGTATCTGAATTGAAATAAAACGTCAAAATAAAAAGGTCTCTAATTTTTTCTGCTTCTTCTTCCTTTACTATGTCAAGATATACCATTAAAAAACGCGTATACTTCTCTTCTTTAAACTTAAATATTCAGTTTATTAATTCTGTATTTTACCAAAAACTCCAAACTATTCAAAAGACCAACACAAAAATGTATTCTTGCAACCATAGAGGATGCAGACGTCCACAAAGTAGCAATGTGCCATATGGCAACAAAATAGCGAAAGTGTTAACTACAAATATATTCTTTTGTTGAGTTTTTCTATTCCGTTCGGATTCTGCGCATGTTGTGGTTGTTGTTGTTATTGGTTGTGTTGTTCTATGTATATCCAAAATTTGTTGTTGTTTTATTGTTTTGCCTTTTTGTACTAAACATTCTTTATCTTCGACATGTACTTGGAACTGTTCCTTCAATTCTTACTCATTAACATGTTATTGTTGTTGTTAATGCTATTCTTCATGCAAATTTTGCAGTTGTTGTTGCTGTTCCTCACAAAAATTTGGCAGCTGTTGTTGTTGCTTTTTAAGCAAAATTTTTCAGTTGTTGTTGCTATTCTTTAAGCAAAAATTTTCAGTTGTTGTTGCTATTCTTTAAGCAATTTTTAAGCAAAATTTTCAGTTGTTGTTTGTATTGAATCCTTCCTGAACTAACGCAATGCTTCGCATTAATAGGGGTCATCCCCTGCGCGTTTGTTCCTGTTAAAAAAAAAAAAAAAAGAAGTTATTTTTTTAAGCTTCGCTTAGGTTTGCAAAGTTTATATAATCGTTGCTGTTGTTTTTAGTTTTGTTTTTATTACAATTGTTGCTTACGTTTTTATTTTTGCTAGTGTTGCGTTTCATTTTGCATATGTTGTTGTTATTTTTGTTGTTATTTTCGGTATTTTTGTTATTGTTCTACATTTTTAATTATTTTGCCTTCTTTTAGGAAGTAACTGATATTTTGTTGTTGCGTTTATTTTCGAATTCGTTGTAGTTGTTGTAGTTATTTTCAGTATTTTTGTTGTTGTTCTTCTTGAAAATATTTACGCTGCATTTTTTAGTTGCTCTAACTTTCACATAAGATTTTGTTGTTATTGTTGTTGTAATTTTTATGATTATTGTTGTTGCTTTTTTTATAGGAATTGTTGTACTTGAAAAAGTTATGTTTGTTGTAGTTCTTCATCTCCTGCTTTCAATATCAATTCAATATTGTTCAACTGTCTATGTGATAGTTGTTGTTGTTGTTGTTGCGGCTATTGTTACTATCATATTTTTCATATGGCTTCAGAATCTCGTTGAGACCTTTTGCTCTCATTTTATTCTGGTTATTGCTGCAAACTTTTCGCATTGGATATTGTTCGTACAATACATTCACTCACACACACATACGTACCTACACATATATGGATGCGCACACCTATTCGTGCATGTCCTAGAAAAGAGTACACAAACAAAAACAACAACAACAACAGCCACAACTATTCCCATCTATTGCGCCGGCCGCAACACATACGAAACATAAGTTTCGCATCAATGCTGTTGTTATTATTGTTATGATCCTTGTTATTGTTGTTGTACGGCCATTGTTGTAGCCGTGTGCTCTTCGACTCTGATGCGTTGCTGCTGCCGTAGATGTGTGGCACATAAAAAGCAGCGGCCGCAGTACCTACGTTCGTCGTTTGTGAAGCTGGCTGAGTTCGTTCAAAATGTCCTGCGTGCTTAGTGTTGCTTTTTAGTACTACTACTTCAACACACACTCACACACAGACACATCTATATAATACATGTGTTGACGTATAAATTTCTTACATATTGCGGACAGTGGGTATTGGCTATTTTTTGGCGCATATTATTGCATTTTGGTAGCACGTTTCACTGATGTTTATGAGCTCCAACACGTAGTGCTTAGCTGACGTTTATGCACTCGAGTTGTGAGCGAGTGTATGTGTGAGTGAGAATGCGTGTTGCTCGACGGTTCATAAAAACACTGGGTTTATACATTATTGACTATGCCACAAAGCGACTAAGAATGTTTGCTGAAATGTTTTTTATGTGAACAGTAAAAAGGAGAAAGGAATCAAAGATGAGAAGTGGAAGTGATAGAAAATGTCTTAAATTATTGTTTAATCTGTTGAACTAATGCTGCAGATTAAACAAATAAAGTTCATTAGAAATGTATATAAAGTTGAAATAAAAACAAATAATTTTCAATAAAAGCTAAATAAAAGTATTGTAGAAAAAACTCCAAATGAGTTTTGGACCACATAGCTTTGGCAAAGATATGTAACCCGTTGTTTAGTGACGTATTGTGTACAGTGGCGGGCACTGAACGGGGTCGAATCAACTCCTCTCAAATATTTGTTTGTGACCAAAATTTTGGGCGTCACAAATGGTTTCAAATAGTATTGGGAGCAAAAGTTGTTTACGCAAGCCATTCCTTCACCCAAAATTAAATCCAGTGTGCCCAACTGATCGTTTGTGATGATGTATCAATACTTTTTAGTATCTGGTTCTCATATTTCTTAAAACATTTTTTAATTGGTTGGGAAGACGCATTTAGTTAACCCTTTCGCTATTTTGTTGCCATATGGCAACATGCTACTTTGTGGACGTCTGCATTCTCTATGGTTGCAAGCATACATTTTTTTGTTGGTCCTTAGAATAGTTTGAAATTTTAGGAAAAATACGAAATTAATAAACTGAATATTTAAGTAAAAAGAAGAGAAGTATACACGTTTTTTTAATGGTATATCTTGACATAGTAAAGGAAGAAGAAGCAGAAAAAATTAGAGAACTTTTTAATTTGACGTTTTCTTTCAATTTATATACTTCTTTTTTTAAATTTTGGCTGAAGTAAATGAAGAAATATTCAAATTTTCGTTATGCGTAAAAAGTTGTATGTTTAAGTAATAATTACAGCCACAACGATGTGGTTGTTCTAATAGAAAAACACTCTAAAATACAGGGTCCGAGTATAAAAATTAAAAAATTTCTTATGGGATGTTGCTACTATAACCACATAGAAGCCTAAGACGTAAAATTACAATTAAATTTTTAACTTTCCCCAGTAAAAACCTGTAGCGAAAGGCTTAAGTAATTTTCGTCATACGGGTCGTATGAGTGATATCGCAGAATACAAAGTATGCACAATGAAATGTTGGTTAAAGGAATTTATACACTTTAGGTTGCTGGCGAAAAAAGGGGGCGGGGAAAGAGGGCGGGCAAAAGGGGTACGGGGAAAGGGGCCAAAAATGCACAGACAAACGAGAGCATAAAACAAAGCAAACGGAAGACAAAAATGATCGATTGTGTTAGTGTGAAGCATTGCAGGCGAAATGCTGATAGACTGTGGTTGCTTTTGTTGTTGTTGTCGGCCAAAAAATTGGAAGGGGCGTTTGTTTATAGCTAATGGAAACATTAGCTGCGCTTACTGAATATTGTTTCTTCTGTTGTAGTACCTACATAAGTCACAACTACTAAGAACTTTTTCTTTTATGAAAATAAGGAATGCTTTGAGACTGCAAATAGCTTGTGAAAGCCTACCACTACTTAAAATGTTGCACCAAGTTTATTTAAAAATTAAAGAAAGTCAGAATGAAAGCCTCACACCGCACAGCAGCGCAGCGCTCTCTGCGGACCTGCTTTGCATACGTTTAAATTCCTAATAACAACAATGATTATGATTTTTCACCGCCATGTATAATCGGCGAAAATATTTGGCAAAGCTTACAGCCAAATGCGACACGGCTGAGTGGTAGTGTTGAAAATTTAAAGAACGCCAACCGTAAACACAATACACACGAGTGCAATAAATATGCATAAATAATAAAATCCAACTCGACAACAACTTCAGCGTGCGTCCTGATGGCAGCGCACTCGGCTGCTGACAAAAGTTGTGCGCCGCCGTCTGGTGTTCGTATTTACGTGTGTGGTGGCGACATGGGTGCAGGGTTCATGGTGCGTCTGTGGTGTTGCATGAAATTTTCATTCAAACAACACGCATACGTACACGACCACAACTCAATTCTAATCCGCAGACACACACACGGACAGGCAAACTTGCACGCGCTAAGTACACATAAGCTGAGAGGTGCGAGGTGTAGCGGCGCGGCGGCGTCTGTGCACGTGTGTGCGAACGTATAACGAGAGCCAGTCGCAAAGGCGCGCGCGCGCGCACAGGAAACAGGTGCTTAGCACTTCATGTTGCGCCGGATTAAAATCACGCGCTGATGGCGCCGATGTTGACAGTGCCGCGGCGGTGAGCTGCGCGCCAAGTGCGACACAATGCACACTGCAGCCGCTCGTTTAGTTTTTTATTTTTGATTTTTGACTACGCGTTCGTGTAGGCAGTCATTGTTGGCACTCACTGTTAGTGACACTGACAGTGGTGTCAACAAAGGCCGCAACACTCGAGTCGATTGCTCAAGTCAACCTTGTTGCTGTTGTTATAGTTTTGCCACAAAGCAAGCACAGGTTTTTTGATGCCTATGATTCTATGCCGCTTATCTAACTACAGATATACTTATATATACATAAATATGCTTTGTCATTGTGAGTTTGAAATATCATTTATTTTGTTGTAATTATTATATATTTTTAATTATTTTATTATTTTGATTTAATCCTCTAGTTCCCAAGAAGGCCTGTAGACAACCTAAGCTTAAAAAAATTCTGTAAATTACAGCTTATGATTTTTCTTGCTGATTTTACAACCATTCAAAGGGGAATCTCCATTTTATAAAATAAATGTTGTCAGATAACGCTGGCACATGCACAACGGCAGTAATTGTATGACAAAGTTGAAGTTTGGTGAGAAAGTAAGCAAATAATTATTTTCGAAATTGTGTGAGAAACAAAAATTGTTTTAAATAAATTGTGAGCCTCAATAAAACTCAAACAATTATTTATGAGTAGCTGTTAATGTGTTCTTTGAGAAAATAAAAAAAATTGTGAAAAAAAGTTGTTACACTCGTCCTACCTAACCCGAATCCTAGAGTGTCTGTAGGCCTGTTTGGGATGAAAAGCGTAAATAATTAACGGTCATTGATGATATTTTTCGCTTTTAAGCATTATTTTTCTATTTTAACCGAAATTTTGATACACCGCAATGTAAAAAAGATCATGTCACTGCAAAAATTCATACTAAGGCGTAGTCCGTGGGGTTAGATGAGAGAACTAGTCTCCCCTAGTCCTTTATTTCATGGAGTAGACTTATCGACATTGGTGTGAAAAGATAACAAGGCATTAAAAAATAATAAGAACCGCCATATACACTGCAGAGCATAACTATAGACGCACCCAAATTTTTCCGTTTCTGAGGAATTAAAAATTTTTGAGAAAAATCTAATGATGCAGGGTTAAAGAGCTTTAAAAGTTATTTACTTTCGGTTCTTGTGCAAATTAAAAAAAAAATTTTGTTGAACACTGCGATTAAAAATGCAGTTTTTGGCTGGTGCATAACTATAGACGCACCTTAAAAATGTGCGTTATTTAGTCTGTTGATCGATGTAATGGTACTTTTTTGACGTCTTTTGATTGATTTCCATATTATTTCAAAATTCCGCTTGGTTCGTACTTGTCGGAAATCGAAAAAGGCAAAATTTTAGCTTTTCGCGAGGACTTCGCGAAATCGGTCGAAAATTGAAGCGATCGGACAAAGTAGTGCGATCGTTTTAAAAAGATACAACCAATTATGGCACAAATAAAAAAGGAGGAAGAAAACCAAAGCTTTTTGAACAGGATAAACGTCTTGTAATTGCTGCCGCTAGTAACTCTATGAGGAAAACTGAGCAAATTAGAAAAGATTGTGGAGTTAATGTGCCTCTTGGACAGTGAACAGAGGCATTATCTTGTTGAAAAATTAGTCCACTTCGCCGATATCGGTTATAAAATCGTAGCAGGTTCGTTTGCAAGAGTGTAGTGTACTCTGCCGAATTCATTCGCGTACTAGGAAAAGCGAGCTCCAACATACCGTTCCCACAAAATGCTCCCCACACCATTAAGGAACCCCCACCGAAGTTTCTTTTGGAAAAATATCGCGGTTCTTTGCATAAATCCCTCCAGTAAGAGTTAAATCCATCTGGACCGTCAAGGTTAAACTTCTTTTCATCGAAGAATATTATCTGCAAGAAAAATGCATGCTTCAGAAAATTAAGGAAGCATAATTGGGGATTCATATTGTTTTGACCGAATTGCAATCGGGAGTCCTTATGGCGTACCAATAATCGGGGCATATTTTTCAATTTCTGCCGGGAAATGTTCGGGGACTCCTTTAACACCCTGTTCACTGTCCAATGAGGCGTATTAACTCCACAATCTTTTCCAATTTGCTTAGTTGTTCTCATAGAGTTACTAGCGGCAGCAATTACAAGACGTTTATCCTGTTCAAAAAGCTTTGGTTTTCTTCCTCCTTTTTTATTTGTGCCATAATTGGTTGTATCTTTTTAAAACGATCGCACTACTTTGTCCGATCGCTTCAATTTTCGACCGATTTCGCGAAGTCCTCGCGAAAAGCTAAAATTTTGCCTTTTTCGATTTCCGACAAGTATGAACCAAGCGGAATTTTGAAATAATATGGAAATCAATCAAAAGACGTCAAAAAAGTACCATTACATCGATCAACAGACTAAATAACGCACATTTTTAAGGTGCGTCTATAGTTATGCACCAGCCAAAAACTGCATTTTTAATCGCAGTGTTCAACAAAAATTTTTTTTTAATTTGCACAAGAACCGAAAGTAAATAACTTTTAAAGCTCTTTAACCCTGCATCATTAGATTTTTCTCAAAAATTTTTAATTCCTCAGAAACGGAAAAATTTGGGTGCGTCTATAGTTATGCTCTGCAGTGTATATATACCTATACCGATTTTTTTAGTTTTTTTAGTTTATACACCCCCCAAAAGCAGTGTATAAACTACCCCACGACACATTAACCCTCGCTTTAACCCTAACCCTTTTTATTTATTTATTAGGATTTATTATTTATTAGGCGTATGAACTGAAACTGTTACCCGTTTACATAACACTTCGTTCAATAATGTGTGTGACTAACTAATTAAAACACATTTTTTTGCCAAAATTCGTTTTTATTCATCAACATAGTTGCCTTCGAGGGCGATACACCGATTATAGCGATCTTCCAACTTTTCAGTACCATTTTTTTTTGCTCCGAAGCATCGACACGTTCTGGTTTTGGTCGATTGTGAGCTCGCGCGGCACCCACTTTGCACATAGCTTTCGCATACCCAAATATTCATGAACGATATGTCCAACACGTTCCTTTGATATCTTTAGAGTGTCAGCTATACAAATCAACCTCAATTTACGATCTTCCAAAATCATTTTGTGGATTTTTTTGATGTTTTCGTCCGTAACAGCCTCTTCTGGACGTCCACTGCGTTCATCGTCTTCGGTGCTCATATGGCCTGTACGGAATTTAGCAAACCACTTACGAATGGTTCTTTTTGATGGAGCAGAGTCCGAATAATGTTTTTCAAGCCATTCCTGGCATTGAACAGTATTTTTTTCATTAAAAAACAATGATAAATCAGCACACGGAATTGCTTTGAATTCATTTTTTTTTGAAAACTCAAAAGTAGTGTCACTTAAAGCACTGTAACTTGTAAAGTAATGGTCGGATTGACATATAATTTTGACAGTAAGCCTAAAAAGGTTCACAAGTTCGAAAAAAAATATTGATTTAGTATTAGTGCCGCCATCTATGTGTCAATCACACACATTATTGAACGAAGTGTTATGTTTACATATATTAAAGAAAAAATTAAAAATTTAAATTAATTACAAACAAAAATTTTCTTTTGAGGCCCATGGTGATACCAAATATTTTACCCGATGTGAAATGGGTATGCAACACTGTTTTGTCCAATATATCGTCGCCTGAGAAAACAAATGTCGTATGTCTTACTAGGCTCAATGGAACATACGACACTCGTTTTCTGAGCCGACGATATGTTACAACACACATTTCAAGCGGATGGGACAGCCTGATGCCTCATATGGATAGATATAGAAGAAGACAAGTGTTTTACCAGTCCGAGATAGGACTCGAACCTAGGGCCTCTAGTATGAGAAGCCTGCGCGCTTCCCACTGAACTATCGAGGCCGGTCACACTTACCTAACCTGACTGGAACTCGCCAAGATTGAAGCACGGTTTGACCCATATCTACCCGCCTACCTGATACTTATGGATCCCTATTTTGGATTTGGGATTTGCCAAACCGAATCACATAAGGGATCACTTTTCATCCCAATTAAATTAACCCTTTCAGTCACAATGTCCAATATATTGGACTACAGCGCATACAATTCATACAGAACGGGTTTTTTTTCATGTCGGAAAGGGTTAATAAGTGATAATTCGCAGTTCTGTCGCAATCATTGACCTCTCTCTTAATGTCTATATATATTTTTATATTTAGTAGATTGTCTAAAGGCTGTGATACATTACTAATGATTGAATGTGACTTAACTCTTCGCCACCGAATTTTACACTGTGTCCGGATATTGCTTCTTGGTATTTAAATCATGAAACCTAAGAAGTGTAAGCACGACATTTGAAGTCGCCATCCCTTTTTGTTAGAGTTCTTTTGAACAATTTTAGCTTAAAACGGGTTAAATAAATATTGTATCAATATTTTTTAGTTACAGAAAAATTTCTTTATATTTACGGAAAAATACGAAATTATCACTTTTTGATTTGATTTAACTATTATTAAAGAAACAGTGTTTTGACCATACGTGCCCAATTCGTAGACTTCAATTAGAACACAAACTTTCCCTGATATCAGTGAAAATTATTGGAAATTATTTTAGGGATAAGAGTAAATTTTTTGTAATTTTCTTTGAATTTCCTTCTAAAACTATTAATTTGTTGGTGCCTACTTAAATTAAAACCATAAATCAATCGTAGCTTTTGTTATAAGATGACAAATAGGTGAAATTGCTCTCATACAACTTTGGGGGCGAAAGGGTTAAGCTCCATAATGCGTTCTCTTTTATGAACGGTTACATCAAATTACACATCCTTCCATCAGCTATCGGCATCTGCAATGCACAACTCACAGGTAACTCGGTTCAACCGAGCCAAATGTCTCCTGCAGTTATCGAGCCAAGCCATGAGAGTATTAACCCATATAGGAGATCTCCGATCATGGCTAAAAGCTTCTCTAGCTTCGATGCACATTGGCGCCTTGAAGGCTGCTTTGGACTGCCTACAGTTGGTCATTTCATTCTACGTGTCACGGTTGACTGCGGCTACCCAACTTTCGATCAGACCCCCGAACCTTTGATTGCTTAGTCTAATTCTTGGCACTGTTCCACAAAAGAAAAACAAGCCTATGAAAAAGCTCCCAACTCGCCGTTCGGAATCGGCATAAAACTGTAGGTCCCTTCCAACCTTGGAAAAAATTCACACGCACAACTCGGTTGGTTGCGGGTAGCTATGCCTTAGTCTCGTAATCGGGCTGTCGTGCCAGTCAAGAAGAAGAAGTTCCACAAAAGTTTTCTTCTGACCTCTTTTTAGCTAGACCAGCCATCAGCTTATCCTAGTCGCCTCTGTTTCTATGTACTTGTCAAGTCCATAACACAAAATAGCTTCAACTGCCGAGATTTTGCCGTCTGTGCTATCTAGCAAGGCCAATCGCTGGGCGCCTTTTAATGCCATGTTTTTCATCCCAACAGAATCCCAACAGACCCCAATTCATCACAAAAAACATTACCAGAACTTGCTAGCCTCATGACCCCATACGAGGCTTCGTTGTCCACCAGTCCATGTTTTCTATTCGGTACTCCATCCTAGAGATTTGGGACTGCAGATGAGACCCTAATTCTATGACACTATGGAAGTAGGCATCCTGGTGACTGTCCTGCGCCCGAGAGAGCCAATTGTGTGCTATCAGGGTTCACCTATCTGCCACCTGGGGAGACGCCACCTGAGAACGCGCCTTATGGGAGAATGTGAGATCAGGCAACTTATGAGAGTTTTCTTGCAAGACGTTGCCAAGAGTTTTGTGGCAAAAGGTCACAAACAACCATTTTTATATATTTTCTAATGAATATTTAAAAAGTATAAAGTAGCTCAAAATCAATATTGAGGCACTGTGCCCCATGCATCGTTAGCCTGAGTCGTTATTAAAATAAAAAATATATAAATTTTAATATTGATTGCAATACCCCTATTTAATACACCATATCCATATGTACGTATGTATGTTATATATGTATGTCCTCATTTCTGTTTTTATTGCTTCAATTTTGACGCGGCGCAATTTCGAGCCAATTTTATTGGCAATGCAAATGTGCTGCAGCATTTTGTTTTTTCAATAATTACTTTGACATTTTTTAGCGCTTTGTTATTATAAATGTTATTGTTGTTATTGTTAATAATAGCATTATTATTGTTGTTGTTGTTATTGTTTTCGCTTTCGCAACGCACACACAAATGCACGTCGATGCCGTCATCGGCATTGTTCAAACATTTTCATACGCAACACTTTGAATTCAAAACTGTCTGCGGCATGCCCACATAAACACACACACACATGCACACACACGTACTTTAACACCAATGTGCCAATAGCTATTCGCAATGGCAGCCACTCGAAATGAAGCACGCGTTAATATGCAAATGAGCGAATTTAGCCGCCAACATTGCAAATATTTTGCGGCAAATTGTATTTATGATAATTTCATTACAATTTTCGTGCGACAATTTCGCCAGCAACGGCAGCACACACAACTGTAGCCAACAGCAGCTGCGCCAAAAACACAACCGACACAAACGGTGCGACATACATACTTTGGCCTTCTAATTACACGCTATTGCCGGCGAATTAATGGTATTTGCTTATGAGTAGCTGTGCTGTGTTGGCGTGTGTATGTGTGTGTGTGTGTGTGCTAGTGCACGTAGTGTGCCTGGTGTGTGTGTGTTTGTGCCGACGCATTCACATTCGGCAGCGTGAATGTGCTATAAATGATTAACGTAAATGAGATTATTGAATTGCGGTTGCTCATACGACATGTGGGTCGCATACAAATGCTGTACCTGCCTCGCTACACAAACACGAAAAAGGCTGCGCGACTGTTGGCAATGCGCTGATTGTGCAGAATTTGAGCAGCCGGTATTCGATGCCATACCATTTGCCATTGCAAACAACCGCCAATCGAATAGTCGCAGTCGGATTTTTTGTGCGTCTCCTTTGCGCGCTCGATTGTTCGTTCGTTCCATTCTTTGCTGTGCTCAGTTTTTTGTGTCTATCAAATTAACTACAAATATGTATGTGTGTGTGTGTGTGGGCGTGTGTGTTTGCTTGTTGCAACACATGCTTCATTTGGACACATGCCGCAAATGTGCCACAGCGAAAAACAATGCAACCACAAATGCGGCAGCAACAGAAACTGCAAAATCTACATGAAACGATAGAACGAAATGAAGGTTAAAATAAAGCAGAATAGCATCAAAAATGGAAAAAAGGAGTCAGCAGATGTATTTTGTTGGATCTATGTGATTGTATTTACACGCTATAGGCGAACACTTTTTAATGTAAAGAAGAAATGATGTATAGATAGTTGGATAGTTGGATGGGCCTGGGTTTTGTTGAGTGGAAGTGCGGCCTCTGTGCTGCACACAACCTTCCCTACCCAAACTAACCTAACCTAAATAGTTACCCATACAACTTCGATGATTAAAAAAGGTTGCATTGACATGCTTCAGTTTACAGATTTTAAGGTAAAATGTTGTATAGAAAGATTAAGGGGGGTAAGGGTTTCAGCGTAAAAAACACTTCTTTTCTGAATTTTTTTTAAAAGTATGGATTGATCAAATTTATTTAAACCTTTTGTACAATATTAAGCATACTTTTAACAATATTCTGTAATTTTTTCATGCAGAAATATTACAAAACAAGCCGATGACAGAGCTTGCCCCAGAACGTATTTGGAAAAATACAATTTGCGGTGTTTCACTGTATCTCGGTCGAAAATTATCTGAAATCAAAAACCATTAAAATTTAGTCAAAGTATTATAAAATCCTCCCACCAACGTTCAACGATTATTTTTTTTTCATTTAAAAATTTTTGGTGGCCATCTAAAGTGTAAACTGCTATTTTCCACGAAAAATTCCGCCATTTTGTGGGTGGGAAACCCCCTTAATGTAAAAAAACAAATTTTTTACGAAACGTTGGGGGGAGGGGTATTTTATATGTATAGGGTGTTTTTTTTAGAGGTATAGAACTTCGAATTGAAATAAAACACAAGAAAATCGTTTTAATGTCCATCAATTTGGCTTTATTGGAAGGATAATTTTATGCCATTAATGTTTAAATATGATTTCGGGCATGTGACCGCCGCGGCTGGCTCGAATAAAGCCAATTCTACAGGTCCAATTTTCAACCACTTTTTCGAGCATTTGGGGCCGTATGTCGGCAATAACGCCACGAATGTTGGCTTCCAAGTCCCCTAACGTTTCTGGTTTGTTGGCGTAGACGAGCGACTTCACATATCCCCAAAGAAAATAATCCAATGGTGTCAAATCACACGATCTTGGTGGCCAATTGACAGGTCCATTCCGCGAAATTATGCGCTCATCGAATGTTTCCTTCAATAAATCGATTGTGACGTGCGCTGTGTGGCATGTAGCGCCGTCTTGTTGGAACCACAACTCATCCACATTCATGCCATCCAAATCGGGAACAAAATAGATGGACAAAGCTCCAATTGCTGTGCACGGTGGCGAATCGATTCATTCGGGTCCTCTTCAACATTTTGCTCTACAGCGGCAATTGTTTCTTCGGTGCGCACTGTTCGACGTCTCTGCGGATGCGTATTATCACATAGAGTAAACGTAGTGCGAAAACGACCCATGGTTAACCGAATTAATTGCTCTGATGGACGATTATGTCGACCATAAAATGGACGGAGCTTGCGGTAAACTTCGCGAACTGAACCATTATTTTCGAAATAAATTTGCACGATTTGCAAGCGTTGTTGTTTTGTCAACCTGTTCATGATGAAATGGCAAACCAAACTGAACATAAATGACATTAGAGTTGCCAGATTTGACCACAAAATGCCAGTTTTATCTCTATTCGAAAAACAAACCTCTAAAAAAACACCCTATAGAAAATGTGCACCAAGTTTCAAATGAATCGGTTTAGTAGTTTTTGAATGACAGTGAACACGGACTTTGAAAAAGTAGCTTTGAGACCAGAACAATAGAAGAGAATAAGCTGTATACCTGCACTGCTCCGATCCACTTAAAATTTTGAGAATATATTCTTGAAATATTTAACAATAAGATAAGATAAAAAAAATTCGATTTTTCGAAAGTGTAAACCCTTATCCCCCCTCCCCCCCCCCCCCCCCTTAATGGGTACTTCGATGCATCAAAGTTGTATGAGTTGTTATGAGTAAACATGCAGTCAAATTGTATCGAACGAACTTGATATTAGATACATTGGCTATTTGACCGAATTTGTTCCCAGTTTTTTAAAACCAATAAGAAAAACACTGACTTCTACTACTTCTAAATCTATATTTATTTGGAAGATATCAGAGATTCACTGCACATATTGTCATCATGATTCATTTTAGAATAATTCTTTCCTCTAATTCCTCGTAGTCAAGACAGAATTGTTAATAGCCACTTTGACATTTTTAATAATGCAGTTTTCCAAACCAGGAACATACCTTCACATACTTTTTAGATATTTTCCTCAAAGCTTTGCCAATTTTTAGGTTTTTAATTTTGCAAAATATTTTAAATTAAAAGTGAAGTAGAAGCTTTAGCATTGTAAATTTTTAGAAAAAGTTAAAAGCGAAAATGCCCACATCAATTATTAATTTATATGAAGAGTTTGAGCAACTTTTTGCTAACGATGTATTTTTAAGATTTTTTTAAACTTTTTTGTGAACAAAGTTCCGACTTTGAGGAGCTTTTGAACATACACTAATTAATTTTTCGCATAGATTTTTTGGGGTTTCTTAGTTGGAGTTTTTCCTTTCAAATGTCATCAAAACCATTAAATTCTGAGACTAAAAATTTTTTGAATTTTGTCTATGGAACGAATCATCGAATCCCAAACCAGTAACATACCTTCACATACTTTTTAGATATTTTCCTCAAAGCTTTGCCAATTTTTAGGTTTTTAATTTTGCAAAATATTTTAAATTAAATGTGAAGTAGATGCTTTAATCTTGCAAGTTTTGAAAAAACTTAAAAAGCGAAAATGCCAACATCAATTCTTAATCAATGTTGAAAAAACATGTGTTTCCGTGTGTTCTTTGTGAAAAAAGTTCAGACTTTGAGGAGCTTTTGAACATACACTAATGAATTTTTCGCATAGATTTTTTTCGGGTTTCCTTAGTTGTAGTTTTTCCTTTCAAATGACATCAAAATCATTAAATTCTGAGACTAAACATGTTTTGAATTTTGTCTATGGAACGAATCATTGTGCCTCGGCTTGAAATTTTAGCCTTTAATATTCAAAACGAATTTCTTAAAATAGAGAAGATTGAATTCTGTAATTTTTCACTTCTAAAATAATATGTAATTTTTTTTATTAAAACGCATCAAATTAGGTGGGCTTACCTACCCTCTCTGCCCACAACTAAGAACAGTGATCGAATTAATTAGATAAAACTGCCAGGTTTTACAATAACATTTATCCCAACTGCATCTTTTGGCCTTTGGCCCCAATATAACCCACGATCGCAACGCAGTGTTTACTAAAACAAAGTCAATATGAAGCTACGAACCTTTATCGAACCAACTTAACCCACACAATTGCACCGCAACCACCATTCGCACCCCTCACCTGGCCAATCAATCGTTTGCCCACGACCACACAATTGCATAGGCGAAAAGTGCTTGTTGGTTGCTTTTCACTGCCAGCGCCATTGCCAACGCTCGATTTCACGTGCCGAGCGTGGCCGGGCCATGTGTCCATTATGCCTCAACATGTAACGCGCGCGTGTTCTCGTTCTCGTTCGACAGCGATGTGCCGGCTTAATTTTCGGCAAATATTCAATTCAATTTCAGCCAAGTGCCAGCATATCCTGGCAGCGCCGGCTGCTGCTGCTGCTGCGGGCTGGCGCTGCTTATTTTCTCGATTGCATGCGCTGTTATTTGCCATTTTACTGTCGCCCAACAGCCCAACAGCTCATATCGCCGTACGACGCTCTGACCTCCTCGCTTGTCTTTGCTCATCCTTCGTTGGCTGGCAGCGTCTGCATTGGCTTTTCTTTCTTTTATTTCTGCTGATTAAGTCTGATTTTCTGTGTTTCTCCTCGCTCCGCACCGTCGTCGCAGTTCTGGCAATTCGGCCAGCTGCAACTACTCGGTTCATTCTTTCGTTCGTTTAGTGTGTGCGTTGCTTTTGTTATTGCATTTTCGTTTGTTAATTTGGCAAAAGGACATGTTGCAAGCAGGCAAACAACGTGCAGCTGCCAGAAAAAGTGAAGCTGCCTGCCTGGTTAAATGGTGTGCACAAAAATTGCTTCACTTGTAGTTTTGTTGCTGTCAATGCATTCATGTGTATCTGTGTGCGGCATGTACGTGTATGCACTGCACACAGCGAGGCAAATTGAATTGTTTTACGTTGTGGTGGTTTATCGAACAATTTTATAATTTTTCCCCATTTTTTTTACAACTTTTCTCATTCTGTGCTTTTTATGCTATTGTTTCTGTACTTTTTTGTTGTAGCCTATTTGTTCAAGTCAATTTCTTCTTTTTCGAATTATTTTTAATGATGACTTCTGTCTGCTATCGGTGACAATTGTGTTGTCACATGCGAGTATAAACAAAATCATTGAGTAGAGACAATTTTTCAATTGAAGCGAGGTAAAATGTTTGCTCTGCATTTCAAGCTACTCTCTAAACTTTTGATTACGTTGCCAAGTGGGCCCTTAAATGATTTAGTGCACGATTTTTCGATTTCGATGCTCCCCAGCCTCTCATTGTATGCGGTTCGGTTGGAGCCAAAAAACTTTGGGGCTAGAGTGAGGTTAACTGGCGTCGCATCGAGGTCAAAGTTCACAAAAAAGCTGGGAAATTAGACAAATTGCTCCACAGCTGGTCAGAAGTTGCTCTTAGAGGGTTAAAATCTATGACTGACTCCCGCTATTTTTCTCTACTGAACATTTCTTTCAAACATATTTATACCCCATCCCCAATCCTTAAAGGGGCTCCCATACAAAATGGTCGTTTTTATAAAATGGGCTCCCACTGCACCGAAGTTGCCCCCAGACGTGTCAAATGTGTGACCCACACCCATTTATTTTCCCTTCCGAATGTTTCTTCCAAACACACCTACCCGCTATATCCAAGTATTGAGGGGGCTGCCATACAAAATTGGCCATTTTCTTTGCCATTGGCTCCCCACTTGTAAATGTAGTATTTAAGTAACCGAGAAAACATCGTATCTCGGAAACTACTGAACCGATTTAAATGATTTATTCAGTGATCGCCAACATTCTTGAGTACAAAAAATACAAATTTAATTAAGGTTCAGAAATTCACCACCAGAGGGCATCGCCCATACGATTGGAGTTGTAAGGTTGTCGACTATTGGGTTTCAAAGCAAAATCAAAATGTATTGTCGAAACCCCATTAACCTTCCCATTTCGAATATAATTGATATTTAAAAAGATATTTAATATTAAAGGACTAGGAGGTGCCACACCCATCTGTCGGGTCGTATTCGCACCGAGATTTAGTTAAGACGAATATTCCGTGAAAAATTCAGTTCAAACGGCCGTCTAGTTAATAAGTTTTAGAGTCGTGTGACCAACAAACCAATGAACAAATAAACAAAGAAACAGACGTTCATTTATATATAGGTATATAGATATATCATCCTGATACTGGACAGGCTGACAACCAATGTGGAGTTCATTTGTTCCTTCCTTTAAGAGTCACAATCCATATCAAAAGTTTAGAGGACTCGAGCGAAAGCAAGGCATCGACCAAGGACTCATATGCCCTCTTCATATATAGTAGGGGATGGAACCATTAGAACTTTTTTAGAGTCTATTTCTAAAGCATCGTTCAAGCTGAAGTCGGAGTTATGTTTGATGTGGTTCATTCATTCTCTCACTCTGTGTCCTGTGAATGTTCACATCTACTTTACGTGTTTTAATAAGTCAGTTACGTATCCTGCTGGTGTATCTACTACATCAAATCCCCGCCACTCGAAAATGTTTATAGATGATCCTGAACCCAACAAAACAAATTACCAGCCAGTCGAAATTGTTGATTACCCTGAACCCAACCAAACTAATTACCTGCTACGGTTGAGCAAACGTGATTGGAGAATCATTGTGGGGCTTGTCACGGGATTTATTCCGCTTAATGAGTACCTCAACCGAATCAGGGAATCACTATGAGACCACTGCTGACTATTATGGTGAATGTCCAGTTTTTAAACATCCCAGACATATCGTACACCCACTTCAAAAGTGACACAGCTCAAAATTATTTTACTGTGCACAATGCATCTATCTAGCAATAAGCAACAGCTCAGTATATTTTGTTGTTGTTGACTGTTGCCTGCCAAAAACAGTTAGGTCTTTCTTCATGTCGAAAAGTTTGATGCTATTTAATCGCTGCAGCTCAATGCCAAAGAGTCCTAATTCAAATTGTGAGACTTTTGAACGAAATAAAACGTTGTTGGAGTTACTTTTAAGTAAAGTTTTGGCAATTTTAGTTAATTTTTCCAAATTAATAAATTCATTTCGTATTTTCAAAATTTTTCTTTCAACTTTTTAGCTGTCATTTATAATTTTTAAATTTTAGTTAATTTAATTTAATTTTTATTTATTTTTAATTTATAATTTTTAAATAGCAAAAGTGACATAACTTAAAATAATTCGGTAATTATTGAATTAAAATATCATCAAAAAAGTTATAACTAAAAATTTTGGATATTATATTGTAAAATAAAAAAAAACTTTTGTAACTTATCTTAGAGCACAATCTGTAAGGATTTTCTACTAAATGGTTAATAGGTTTTTTAAACAAGATTTTATTCAGCTCAAAAACAGTTTTTGCGTTTTCTGAAAAATTAAACATTTTTAGTTGTGTCACCTGGGAAGTGGGTGTGCGATATGTGCAGGGGCGTATTCAGAAAAATATTAAAAATATATTCATAAAAATATAATATATTCATAAAATGCCTTTTAATTTGTATGAAGTTTTAAAGTCGATCCTAATATTTCGGGGGCTTCAACCCCCAACCTGCCCCTGAATCCACCACTGGATATGTGCCTTGGCAAAATGACTTTCAGAGAGTATGAGCTGCTGGAACTTGAGTTATCGGACATGCTTCGCTGCAAAATAGTGACAAATTGGCTAAAATAGATCCGGAATCTTTGAGAAACTTGATCAAAAAGGGCGCTTGATTAAAGGCCGCAAGAATACCGAATCGTGGACTCACCAAATCTACTTGCAGCTAGAGGTAGCTCGAGAACTTGCTGGTCAAGCAGGCACTCAATAGCCGAAGTACAATGAACAGCAAGTCCTTTGGCACTTCTTAGAATTCAATAATAAAAAGAATACCTAAAATCTCGTCTGGGACTGATGCGATCTCAGAGTTCGTTCAACAATTTTTGGTGAACTGTAAAAGGTTTTCTGGCCGTGAAAAAAGTAAACTTCTAAGCTCCCTACTTTTTAGAAACCTTACTGAACTTTCTACTCTAAACTTCAGACACATATCAAAGTTGATATATGGATCCTTATTCTTTCCACTATCGTTAACAAGAGAGTCGCACCTTCCCTACGTGATAGTTCAATAAGCTAACTCGTTGTGCTTACGTCACCTTTTATAAGATAGCTGTCACTCCAATCTGACCAAACAAAAGTTATGAGTCTACGACAATTGCTCAACACTTGATTTCCCTCTTCCGTTCATCAAAGCGTAGTAGTAGTTTTATGCTCTTATCCTGCGGCCAACACTTCTTCACTGCCACAACTCCGCAATTGCGTGACACACCTTCACAAATGGCTGCCGAAAAATCGCGCGTCATGATAAATGACACTTCAAAGTAATTCGCACTATAAATTATTTGTACGTACAAACAGTGTAGCAACTGCCACAGGTCATATTTTACGATCATTATAAATTAGTGTCTCTTTGTTTTCGCACACCGCCGTCGTGCAGCACGTACGCGCCAAGGCACTGGCAGCGATAAAAGTCTTTCCATGCTATTACATTGCTGGCCCCGCGTCCATTGATGCTGCCACATACGAGCACAATGTGTGCAATGTGAAGCCACGGAGGCGGGGCTACAGTCCTTGCAGCCTCCTGTGCTCCTTTTGTTTGCTATGGCTGTGTTGCCTGATGTGATATTTTTGGCATTTGCTGCATTGATTGATGACCTTTTTTGACAATTTAATGGAAGTTAACATTTGATTGGAACTAATCAGAAAAAATAATGCAAAAGAAAACATAGAATATGTGTTAAAGCATAGTGCGAGCCAGTGTGGAAGTACGAGGCGAGATTTGACGAGACAAGGAGTATTTTTTTATTTTTTGAGGAAATAATTCAGAATATAAGACTTGATATAATGACTGGGAATGCGATTTAAATTGGAATAACTAAATAAAATAATAAAAAAAAATTGGAGTAACTAAAATAATGAAAAATAAAATAAATTATGAAATAAATAAATTAAAAAAAAATTAAAAATACAATTAAAAAATTATTAAAATATTTTTAGTTAGAATTTGGAAGGATGTCGATTTTGCCCAAAAATTGAATCATTTGCAGCACTTGCTGAGAGTAGACTGACGAAATTAGTACTGATTAAAAAATACAAAATACAAAAATTTTAAATGTCGATAGAAAAATTATAAATAAGGACTAAGAAAAAATTATAAAAAGAAAAATATCATACCGCTCTCTAAGTATGACGAAGAGTGTAAATTTCGTCAATACGAATCGCTACGGATTGCAAAGGATCTAATCTTGTTTGCTGCATTTTTTCAATATTTGCAGAATTTTTTGGGAAGAGCGACGAAATTCGCACTGATTCAACAATTAAACAAAATATATCTTATACGTCGATAAAAAATTTATAAAGCCTAAGAAAGAATCATAAAAAGAAAAAATCACCTCTCTCTCTAAGTATGACGAAATGTGTAAATTTCCTCAATACGAATCGCTACAGATTGCAAAGGACCTGACCTGGTTTGCTGCATTGCTTTGCAATAATTTATGGGAAGAGCGACAAAATTTGCACTCGTTGAAAAAATACGAAATAAAACAAATCCAAAAGGTCAACACAAAAATTATGAATTAACCCTCTACTGCCCATACGGCCTTAAGGCACGGTCCACAAAAACCTAGACAAGTCCACATAAATATTCATTTTTTTAATGAAATTTTTAGGGCATGTTTTAGATAAATTAAGTTGTAATTTCTTTAATGTTGCAAGGCTGTAAGCATCACATGTTTCCCAATATTATCAGTTGAAAGTTGAAAGTGGACCGTGCCTTAAGGGAGTGTTCCCGGGTAGAAGTTTAAAAAAATCGATTTTTTTTTTGGCGTTTTATTGTACCTTATACTATATACTATCACCCCCAAAGTCGTTTTTCAATCCGCAAACTCAGTACCCACTTTTTTGCATGTTAATTGAAGTAATCTCAGCTCTTTTTGCTCCGTCTTTGAAACTTTAAACGCGTTTTTCTCGAAACCACATTTTTTGTACTGGCCGATAACTTTTCTCAGCAACTATGAGAGGTATCGACTTGAAATTTTGGGAAAATGTTCTAGATAGTTTTCATTGGATGCTAAACCAAAGTTTTCATCAAAAAATTATTGTTAAATATATTTTCAAGCACTCTAAAGGTAAAAAAAGGTGGCAAAACTGGACAATTTTTTTTCATATGGCCGCCATTTTGTTTCTAATCAACATTTTGACTAAAACTGTGGTTTAGCATCCGTGGAATTTATTGCAGATTAATAATTGCATACCCATTTCTGTTTCAGATTACTGGTTCCCGAAATTTCTTATCGGCCAGCAGTGAAAATCAGCGTGACAAGGTCACATTGACCACTGAAAATTTGTACTTAGAAAATAAAATTTTTTGACACAAATATGAGTTTCTGTTCTCCAAATAATAAGGAACAACAAGCCAAAAACCAGAATATTGCATTTTGCCTTGTAGCTCCAAAATAATTTTTTGAAAAACAGCCTAAAATCTGCATTCTAGACGGGAACACTCCCTTAAGGCCGTATGGGGCAGTAGAGGGTTAAGATTAAGAATTATTATTTCTTTTAATTTTTTAATGATAATTTTGTCACTCTTCTGATAAAATACTGCAAAAAATACAGCAAAAAATACAGCAAAAAATCATATCCCTCTCTAAGTATGACGAAGTTTGTACATTTCCTCGAATCTATAGGGATTACAAAGGACTTGATCTGGTTTGCTGAATTTTTTTGCTGTATTTTATCGAAAGAGCGATCAAATTAAAAATTATTCAAAAAATACGAAATAAAAAAATCTAGAAGGTCAATATAAAAATTATAAAAGAAAACTATTAAAGAATCATAAAAAGAAAAAAAAATATTATCTCTCTCTAAGTATGACGAAGTGTTTAAATTTCCTCAATACGAATCTCTACGGATCGCAAAGGACTTGAGCTGCTTTGGTGCATTTTTTTTTTACATTTGCAATATTTTATCAAAAAAAAGACAAAATTAGCGCTGAGTCAAAAAATACGAAATAAAAAAAAACAAAAGGTCGATAGAAATAATTATAAAAAAGGACTAATAAAGAATCATAAAAATAAAAAAATCATATCCCTCTCTAAGTATGACAAAGAATGTAAATTACCTCAATACGAATCGATGATTGCAACCGAGCTGTCCTGCCTTGTTGTTGTCTTTCCTTATATGCGTTTTTACCTCTATTTCTCGTCTTTTTGACTCTTTTTTTTCTTAATTTTCCCCTTCATAATTGATTCACAAAATTCCAAAACTTTACTCTTTGGTGTGTTTGACATGGTGCTAACAGCTTTAAGCTTTTATCACTTTGGTTTGTCTAGCTTTTGCTACTCTTTACTCTTCTTCTAGTTCTTCTTCGTAGGTCTTTTTTGGAAATATTTATATTATTACTACTAACCTGATATGAAACTTTGGTTTGTCTAGCTTTTGCTACTCTTTACTCTTCTTCTAGTTCTTCTTCGTAGGTCTTTTTTGGAAATATTTCTATTATTTAACTGACCTAATGGCCACAGATTTTCATACGTTGGCCCAAAAAATTCCAAAACAAGCTCACAAGTATGAAATATTTATATTTTCACCTCACAGGCATCATTTGCTTTGCTAGCAAAACAATTCTTCAATAATTTTTGCCTCGTCTGTTAGTTGCCTTCTTGAGGCTTTAAAGCGCTTAATGACTCGACACGCAAACGTTGAAAGCCCTTTGGGGCCGCATGCGGACAGCGATGGTAATTAGCAAACTTCACATAAATGCGCATTAAAATTCATTATGAAGTGTGAAAAATGTTGCATTGTTTACACACCAAAACCAACAACAACAAGTATAACCCTTCAAAAAATGAAATAAAAGTTGATGTAAATATCTGAAATTCCAACACCCTGTTAACATTTTAATAATGAGCCTATTAAAGGGTAACGCCGTCAACAAGAACGTCACTAACCAAACCCCCCACCGCCTCGTTTGCCAACCAAACAAGCAACAGCCGCACCGCAACAACTGCTGCCACTCTCAGCAGCAATACAACAATAACAACAGCAACACAAGCGCCAAACAATTGGCACGGCAATGGCTATGGCGGCGTCGCGTCTGCTGCTGTTAATGGCCATGATTACCGTGATTGCAAATCCTCGCTGCAAAACGTTTCAACTTGTGGCAAATGGCATTTGGTAACATCATAATGTGCAAAACTTTTGTGGTGAGGTCAGAAGCGGCAGCGACAACCAGTCGCAGTTGACCATTCGTTGGCGCTAAGGGCGACGCGCCATTTTCTTCTGCAACAACCGCAACAAAAACAACAGCAACAACGGTCACAACAATGGCAAAGGCCAACACGAAAAATGCAAAAACCTCGTTTTTTTTTCGTTGTTATAAACTTTTGCTTTTACAGCAACAAGCATAACATTTCAAGTAGTAACAAACCAAAAAAAGAAAAAAATAAATTCGAAAAAATGTGAAAAATGCGGCGGTGCCGCGTCATGCGGTCGTGTTCGCTTAAATGTTGAATTGTGTTTTGTGGCGCGTAACGGTCGAGCGGGCGGTGAGCAGCCGAAAGGTGCGGTCAACGGGCACCTTTTGCTCGCAACCGCACGGACGCACAAGAACGCCCGGCACACATTAAGGCCAACCACGGCCGCTGCCGCCGCCGCCGCCGCCGGCATTGTAGTTGGTCGCGCGCGTTTTAGCGTAATTTGAATGCGATTTGCTGGCAGATATTTTATTTTTTTTGAAGTGAACGCTTACGCTGCGTCAGGCTGCGCGCTTTTGGCGGAAAAGGCGGCAACAGTCGAGCGGATCAAGCGCGCCGTTTGACTAATTACGCTCTGGCGTTGGCGTGCGCACCTTTTTTGCACTTTGAGCCCAAAAATCGCGCACAAACACACACTTACATATTGTTCGTGCATGTATGTGTATGTGTGAGTGTGTTTGCATTAACCCGATTTTGTGCTTTCTGTTTGATTGCCAAATCAGGCTAAGCTTTTGTATTTCATTATTTTTTGTGATCCGCTATTAAATTACATCTAAGGCATTTTATATAAATGTCCACCAGTCCAAAGGGTCAGTAATTTATTTTAATTTGATTTTGAATTTTCATGCTGGCGATACGCAAATAAATTTGGCTGCACTGGCACGTGGCTGTGTTGTGTCTTGTGGCAAACAATAATGCAGCCAAGTTGCTGTAGTTGCTTTGATTTGTTCCGAAAAAAACGTTGGTCATTGCCATTAAAAGCGGGAATGAAAATAAAACTTAAACAATCACAGGCAGGAAAAACTGATTATGGAAGGGAAATTTGATACCAACTCATTTGTTCAATATACGAAAAATCCCACCAGACATTTTTTGTTGCCGACAATAAGAAAACGAATCGCCCCCGGCAACAAATTTATCGCCGGTAATATCGCCAACGTATCGATTTCGTATCACCAGTCGTTCTAAAACGTCCGCCGAAAGTAACTCGCCGTGACGAGTCGTTTTCTTATCGCCGTGACGAGTCGTTTTCTTATCGCCTTGACGAGTCGTTTTCTTATCGCCGTGACGAGTCGTTTTCTTATCGCCTTGACGAGTCGTTTTCATATCTAAATACATCATATTGATTGGAAATTATCAATATATAAAAAGTCAGTCAGTTTTGGTTGGGATGGAATTTCATTTGCATACAAAGATTCAATGTAGCTCCCATTGTTTTGAGCTTGAATCAATGATGTTGATCAATGAACCGTCGGCGAATAAATAACAATTTTTTAAATGCGATCAATCTCACTGAAATACAAAGGATATCAATTCGATATTTCAAAGTTCTGGAAAACAACGTGTTTTTGGGACATGTTGCTAATTTGTCGCTGCAGCAATAAATCGGCGAATCGCCAATTTGTTGCCACTGACGATTGTTGCCTATTTCTCACATTTTGCTTGATGGGATGTGTTTTGGAAAAAAAAAAATTTATTTTGATGGCAAACAGTGATTCGTTCAAAAATCATGTTCATGTTTTTATTGATTTATAGCGTCGCCTTTAGGCAGATTTCTATCCAGAACCGCTGTGGACCTAACAGTTTGGTTTAGTAAATTGCACTTATGACTCATTTCATAGTCTGATTGAACTTACGTAAGAATCTGTTCCTCGATTTCTATAACCTTTATACATCTCGTCACTATCAGAGCTTTTACCGGGCTCTAATAAAGCCATGGCTAATAATGGAATCCTGGGCGCCACTTAAGTCCTGTGTATAACTGGAATCGTGGATTCAATTTTGATCGTGAGTAACAATAAAGACGTGGCTACCAGGGTATGAATCAAATCGTAGGTAAAAATTGAATCGTAAGTACCAATTAAATTGTGGGTACCATAGAATCCTCGATACAAATAAAGTCCTGTGTATAACTGAATTCATGGATTCACATATAATCGTGAGTACCAAAGATATCGAGTATACTAATGAAGTCGTGGTTACTAATAATTTCATATGTGCCCATTAAATCGTGAATATTGATTGATTGATGATTGATTGTTTAATATTTTTTATCAAAAACAGCCACTCAGTCAAAAATCATATAATTCAGTTAAAAAAATTTGATAGAGGTCTGAAGTAAATAAAATCACGATTGACAACTTTAACAATTTTTTTACATAAACAAATTAATTTAATTCAAGTCCAATATATATATTTTTAAACAATTGTTGTGGCTTAATAATGTTTTAGAGACAATCACAATAAAATAGTTTTAGCTGGCAATTAATTTTTGAATTATTTAGATACAAATTTTGGCAATGTTGCTTTTTTGTCCATCACATAAAATATATTTCATTTTTAGGTATGGAAATGTTTCCGGTTTGAATCATTTGAACCATTATTTTTGGTATTGAATTAAGTTGAAACTATTTCCATTGCTAAGTTTTTTTAATAGTGTTTACATAGATTTTGTTATGGAGAATTGGATTCAGCCAAAAAAACTAAAAACTCAAAAAGTTAAATTATTGGGTTTTGTTATGGACCCCTATAAAAATTTCTAAAAAAATATATTTGATCTAATTCAGTTGAAGCCAATTCAAAGTGCCGCCCATTCCTTAAGTCGTGCATTCTATTTGTCTTCCCTTTTAATGTTTCGTTTTCTTTATTTGGTTCACATCCCTTCAGCATTAACCCATCTCGGCCCAATGTTCGATTTATCGAACAGTAAATATTAGCATTTTTCATAAATTTTTTTGGTCTGTTTTTTAACTTTAAACGCGAACTTTTTGCATAAATAAATAAATAAGGATATGGTGGTATGATGTATGATGTTCGTATTTGTGTAAGAGATGTAACGTTGCACTTCACACTCATTATTTCGAATCATATCATTTAGAAAAAAAATATGGAATATACTGTGAATTTATAGTACTGGTTAGTGGTTAGTTATTTATATTATTATTTATATGCATCAATCATTAAAAAATTTCAAATGTTCGATTAATCGATCAAATATCTCAAAAACCAAAAATCGGAAAATTTTTTTACCCCAAATTTTTGAATTGTCTGACCTTATTTAATACTAAACAACTGTTTCATTCGAATATTGACAAACAAAAAATCTCTGGGCCTATATGGGTTAACCATACAACTCCTTCACCTTTGGACAAATTTCATTTAAGCAACAGCTCGCAGTAGATTTTCATATTCAGTAATCGTACTACCGCCGGCCTTGATAGTCCAGTCGTTAGCGCGCTGTCTTCTCACACCAGAGGGCCTAGGTTCGATTCCCAGCTCGGGCTGCTAAAAAATTCATATACTTCTATCGCTATTCACATGAAGCAGATGGGAAGTACAAGAATCGAACAAGTGCGCTTTTGGTAGGCAATGGAAAAACCTTCAAGTGTGAAAGAAAAACAGCCAACCGCCTTTCGGATTAAGTGTTGAACTGAACCATTTTCCCATCTGTTTGAAATTTACACACAAGTCATTCATTGCAACACATATAGCAATAAAAATAATGTTGTGTACACATATATAATAAATATGTAGTATCACTTCCCTCCCTATCCCTTCTCCTACCCTCCCCATTGCTCATAATACAATAGTCCAAATGGACTGAGTGCTATGAAAGCCTTGTAGCCTTCCTGCTCGCCCTCACATCATCATCATCATCATTAATCGTACAAGCGCAACAACAACACCACTAGCACTGCCAGTTCGAACTAACGAAAACATGTTACAGCGCATACACCATCCAAAATAAGCTCATCAAAGACACCAACCAATGTGTTTTCTAAGAACACATCCTGCCTAGCAGCATTGGATAAACAGAAGGCGTTCTACACAGCCCAGTAATAAATTCATATGGTGGCGTCTCTCCCAGGAGAAAACAGATGTCAGCCCCATTACCCAAAACTGCTAGCGATAGGCTAATCACCCACATTGGAAGATTTCTAAACGATTAACATAAATAACGTAATGAGAAATAAGCAGTAATTTTTGATGCTTAGACACAGTTTAAAAACTTTATATATATTTATTTATTTATATCATACTGAACTTATAATTACAATTATAAGCTAGTGGGAGGAAAAAGAGCAATAGCAGCGCAGGCTTTACGCTCACTTTATATATATACATATATATATTTATTTATACTATCTTTATTTAAAAAAATATAACCAATCCTAGAGTCCGGAGAGTCAATCGAATTCCACTAAATCGATGGGTAAAATTGCAATGTGGCAACCCTAGACCTATTGTTTTATACAGATTTTGAATGACAAGTTGAAGAATCCCTAATCACTTCCTGACGTTCTCGCTTCGTCTGGAGAAAATTGTGTATTTTAATTAATTGTTTCTCTAATCCTTTCGACCCCAAAGTTGCCTGAGAGTAATTTCACCTCTTTGTCATTTTATAGTAAAAGCTACGATTCATTTATGGGCTTAATTTAAGTAGGCACCAACAAATTAATATTTTTAGAAGAAAATTCAAAGTAAATTACAAAAATTTGACTGTTATCCCCAAAATAATTTCCAATAATTTGCAGCGATATCAGAGAAAATTTTTGTTATAATTGAAGTCTACCAATTGGGCGCGTTTGATCAAAACCCTGTTTCTTTAATAATGGTTAAATAAAATCAAAAAGTGATAATTTTGTATTTTTCCATAAATATTAGATATTTTTTTGGAATTAAAAAAGATTGATACAAAATTTATTTAACCCGTTTTAAGCTAAATTTGTTCAAAAGTAAACTAGATCTAGATCTCTAACAAAGAAGCGTGGCGACTTCAAATGTCGTGTGCACACTTCTTAATGTTTCATGATTTAAATACAAAAAAGCAATATCGAGACAGATGGTAAAATTTGGGGTCGAAAGGGTTAATGTTTCAATAAAATATTTATTCAATTCACAAAAACTCAGTAGCTGAAGCAACGAAAAAACAATAAAATGTTATGAAATATTCGCGAAAAAAATTAATTACAAAAAAATGCTAAACTTCAAGTTCAAAAGCACAAAATTATAAGTTAAGTTGTTCATTTCATTTCTTTATTTCTTACGGCTTTATTCAGCCTAATTCTTTACATACTTAAAAATAGTGTAACATTACTATACTACTTAATAGTTACCTTATGTCTATCGTTTTACAAAAATTAAACAGATTTCGTTTAAACAAATTGATATCACAATTTTTAATTCCTTCAGGCAGCTCGTTGAAACATTTGATGCCTTTGTGAAAAAGACTATTTTTATCCGCTTCTGTTCTAAAAAATGGTATCTTAAATTTATTTTTATTTCTTGTATTCACACTATGTGTACTAGAAACTACAACTAAATTGGTGCTCAAATATTCGGGTAATAAGCCATTTTTTAGATTATTAATAAACTTCATCGTATAGAAAAAATTTGTTGCTTGACACTAAGCCAATTGAGAGAAATAAGCATGTCCTTAACGGACGCATCATAGCGCTTATTAAGGATGAAGCGCATCGCTTTATTTTGCATCTTTTGCAATTTGTCAATTTGCGAGTCTTTCATAATGAAAAAAATTGTTGGACAGTAAATGAAATGTGGCTCAATGATCGATCTATAAACCCTTATTTTGTAATGTTTACTTAAAAGTTTGCACGTCCTCTTCATAAACCAGATTTTTTTCGAAATTTTTCCCAAAGTGTAGTCAATGTGATCGTTAAATTTTAATTTATCATCAATCTGAATGCCCAAGTACTTTATTTTATCAACTTTTTCAATTTCGACGTTATTTATTTTAAAATTTTCCAATATTAGATTGTTATTTCTTGATATGACCATATATTTAGTTTTATCAATATTTAACTTCAATCTATTTGTACATAGCCAACCATAGAGAGAATCTAAGTCCAATTGCAACTTGCGTTGGATGTCAATTACGTTAGTCCCGCTGATCATGATTAAGGCATCATCAGCGAATAGCTTGATGATACTAAATTGGAGTATAGATGCGATATCATTAATGTATACATTAAACAAAATTGGGGCCAGAACTGAGCCTTGGGGCAGCCCAATCTTGACATCAATTTCATCGGAAATTGATGACCCAATCGCAACACATTGCTTACGGTTTGTGACAAAACTCTTGAACCACTCTAACTCTTTATTCTGTATACCAATATTGAATAACTTTTTTAATAAAATCCCTTGATCTATGGTCTCGAAAGCTCTCTTGAGATCTACAAAAACGGCAAAAATAGATTTCTTTTCATTTAGTTCTTCCTTCCAACAAGCTAAAACCATGTTTAACGCAGTTTCACATGAGTGTTTACATCTGAATCCGGACTGTTCTTGTATAAGGATATTATTACATTCTAAATATTGCACAAGTTGATTTTTTACTATGGTCTCCAGTATTTTTTCATCACACGGCAAGGTGTTTATTGGCCTCAACTCTTCAGCTTTTACCGTATTTTTAACTTTTTCAATGGGAACAATTATTGATGTTTTCCATAATTTTGGAACAATGCCCTTCGTCAGGCTTTCATTAATTGCTTGCGCGTAAAAATAACCCAAATAAATAATAGAATCTTTGATAACACCTTCCGAGAGCAACTTTCTTCCACCTATTTTATATTTGAATTTGTTTTTAACTATTTCTTCAATCTCACTAGTTGACACCTGATTAAATTTGAAATGTGAGTTGCATTGAATCTGTATGGGAAAATCTCTGCTTACTAATAGTTCAATGTTATTACTTATTTCAATTATGCTGTCAACAAAAAATTTGTTAAGGCCCCCGGCAATATCTACTTCCCTCTCATACAGCTGTCCGTTAATTAATATTTTAGAAATAGGAGTTTTTTCACTAACCATATTGATAGTTTGTTTTAAAATTTTCCACATGGCTTTGCTGTCTTTGCTGTTACTATCTATCTTGTATTCCATATACTTAATTTTCTTTACTTTCACTAACTTTTTATATTTATTTCTAAGTATTTTGTACTCATACCAAACTCCTGAGACCAGAGCTTCTTTGTAAAGACTAAGTTTTCGCTTATTCAAGTTTGCAAGCTCATAATCGTACCATTTATTCATGACCTTTATGGTTATTTGTTTCTCGTTTGTAAGGTTTCGCATGGCAATTTTTAACCCATTGTTTAGAAACCGGACCTTACTTTCCAAGTCAAATCGATCAAAATTACTGAAATCTTGCGAGCGCAATTGGTTCAAAAGTAATTGACTGTTATAAAATTCCCATGAAGTAATCACCAGGCTACTTCGCATTTTAAAATTTGGATTCATTTTAATTTTAAAGTCAATAGTTTCATGATCTGAGATTTTAAAGTCATCTAATTTATAACACGAGACATCATTTGTATTTGAAAACAGTAAATCAATTTTGGTTTTAGTGTTTTCAGTTATTCGCGTATCAAAATCAATTTTTTGTTGCATTGAATGGGACTTAAATAACTCTAATAGTTTGCTGCTATACGTTGTCTGATTGTTAAGATTAATGTTAAAGTCACCCACTACAACATTACAATCAGAAAGTTCGCAAGTATTTCCTAAAACATCACTTAGATAGTTGATAAAATTTGCGTCACTTGAGCTTGGCGAATGGTATACCACACCAATCTGCCATTTCACCGTTGAACATTTTAGTTTAATAAAAATGCACCAGATATTTTTATCTATTGTTTTGTTGAATTTTGTAACAAACTTCAGAGAGTTATGAACATAAATCAGAACACCCCCAGTATGTCTACTGTGGGAATCACATCTTATCAAATTATAAGTTTTAATATTTATTTCTTGATCAGAGATATCCTTAGTCGTACATGTCTCTGCGCAAAGTATCAAAGATGGATTTTTTAATTCAATAAGCCTCTCAAGTTCGCTTTTATTAGACAAAATACTGTTAATATTAAGAAAAATGCAATGTAATTCGGATTTTGTTGGTTGCTATTTTCTAATTTTATTTTTGCTTTGAACTACTTTTTTAAATGCTGGGCAATCTTTACTAAACGTGGAATGATTAACATCGCATACCATTAACTTTTTTTGCACTAGTTCACAACAATTAACACATTTGATTACACTTGAGTTACAATCTTTACTATCATGATACCCTGCACATTTGCTACACGCCTTTTTATTAATGCATTCATTCGCCTTGTGGTTAAAACCTAAACATTTAAAACATCTCAACACATTATCGTATTCAGATACAATACATGAATCCCATTCTATGTTTAGTCTCTTCTGTTTAATAACATTCTCAAAAGTTACAACATCGGTTTCAATTATAGCATTATAACTTTCCTCTCTTCTGTTAGCATTCACGTATACCTTAATAATCTTAAACTCTTTGCCTGCACAAGTATCGTTTTGTTTAACAATACATTCAACTAACCGCTCACTACTTAGCTTCTCTGTGAGTCCAATGACTTTGAACTTTTTTTTAAACATTCTTCTATCTCTAGTTTGCTCCCATTCGTACTCATTTCCAATGTTCTCCTTTATCTTCTGCTGCACCTGCTCACATGCTTCCTTGGTCTTGCACGAAACGATGAGTCCACCGCTGTTCAACTCTCTCACCGCACTCACAAGCCCTTCAGTCGGCTCAACTACTTTCTTTAACGCTACTTTTGCATCTTTGTTTCTTTTTGTCTTGTCTTTCGGTTTAAGCACAATTTTGTTCTCATTTGGTTTTTGTTTGTTTAGACTGTTTTAGAAGTTCTAGAAAAAATAAATTATCCACTAAGGGTAGCAAAGCAAATATGTAACTCAAAGTCCTCAGTATACCAAACTATTCAATACTGTAAAATATTGATTGATTTTGAAGAGATTTCAATACACAAAATTCAACTGAAGTGTAATTTTCATAAGTACTCAGTAAGTTCTCAGTCCTTATACCAACCCATACGATACTAAAAATAATTGAAAAATATTGCTTACCTTTAAGAGAATTTTCCATAAAAATCCAACCTATGGAGTACGTAATTCCAGCACAATTTTTCCACTCACCATTTCCTTTCGTTCTAAATTTTTTAAGATCGAATACATTTCAATTTATGAGGCAATGCTTCAAGTTGCTACAACAGTTGTACACAATATTTTGTTATCCCCTCGAGTAATTTATCCAAGTGCTGCCAACAACTCGCCTCTTGTTTATTGATTCATTTTGAAGCGCATCACAAGCTTTATGCCGCCACTAATCCACACTTTAACTGCATTGGGCATGCCCAAAACGCTTTTCAAAATTGTTGCAACCGACTCGTGCATTTTTGCGGACCCAAGTGGCCGGCACATACGACTCGTACGACATAAACTCCATTTTCACTAACACATTTGGCGGTGAGCACGTGCCGCCTGCGTGCATTCGAGCCAATGCCAAATGAACTCCTTTTTCCCTCAAGTCCACCGAAGGCCGAGGAAAAAATCGCAAGGAAACGCAAAACAAAAACAAACCAAACCAAATGCGTCCACTATGCGCGACCGTTCACAGCTGGCAGCCATGCAACGCAAGAAGCACACGAAAGTCATTGCTGACATTACGGTGTCAGGGCGGGCAGCACACACACACACACACACACACACGCGCACACAACAACCGGGGCCGGACGGCCTACAATGCGGACATTTTCGAAGAAATGCTGCCAACAGCGAACACCGACGAACGACGGGTGGCGTTCCAGTGAAATGGACAGCACCGCATAATTGCGCTGGCGCAAAGAAATTTGCTGGCTGGCTGGCCGACAGGCAGACAGGTTGCTTGGTTGGTTGGTTGCCTGCGTTTCGGCACTTTGGACGGGTTTGCGAAGACTTTTGAATATTGCAGTTGGCAGTGGCGCAGCAGAGAGGCGAAGAGTTTGTATGTATGTATGTATGAAGGGATGAAAATCTTTACAGACACTGATGAAACTCGCATTCATGGGATTATAAAAGTTTTGCTGGCTAAAACCATCTTTTGTTACATTCTAGAATGATTACCTAAATTGAACCATTGATTGGATCCTTTTTTGTTATATGAAATGGTTTTCAGTATTAAAGTTTTTAATAAAAAACAGTGAACTGGATTTCGTAAATAATGTCCGACTGATTGCTGAGCCAACAAATTTTATTCTAGAGTTCAGTTTGGCATTATACCAAAATAATAAACTTTTTGGCCAAAATTTTTTCAAAACTAAAGTCCAAAAAATAGAAATTAAAACCAAGAATGTATAACATAACATTTAACTCTGAAAAAATATCCTTTAATATCCTTTTTTGCATTCCTTTCAACGGTTTCTGGAGTGTAGGTACGCACCTGGCAGTGACCTTGCATCGGCAGGCACCGTTAACCGTTTACCGCATTTACAGCATGTAACTTGTTTCAAAGCTAACTGCGCTGCGCACATTCGAACTGCATTTTTAAGCGTAGCTGCAGCGAACTAAATTCACCCTACAACCTGCAGTCGAACGATAGTTTGTCGAAGTTGTCTCTACGCGCCGATTATTTCTATGCGTCGCTTTCAGTGCCTGTGTGTGTGTGGCTCAATCTTACGACGGGTTTTATTCAATTTTTATGGCCTTCCTCAAACGAACACTGCGCATGCATCGCCTTGCTGACGTGACGCGGTGTGGCAGGGCAACTTTTTTCCGTGCGCCAACTAACTATCGGCGCAGTATTGTTGCATTTGGAATTCACCAAATGTTTGCGCAGCAGACACAAATGCCTAAACGTGCGAAAAATTCCAATTTGCAGTCATTGCAACGGGGCTACTGAGTCACACACACACACACACACACACACACACATGCAGCAACGGCAGTAGCAGTCAGCGCGCTTGTGCCGTTCGTTGCTCGGTAATGTCGTCGGTGGCATTGCATATGGCCATTGCGATTTGTTTGTTGTTGTTGTTATTGTTGGTATGTGCACCGCCTGACTGCGTTGACCCATTTGTGGTTGTGCATTTTTCAGTGCTGAAGTTTGAAGTTGTACGCTTTTGTTGCTGTTTTTGTTGTTGTTGTTGTTGTTGTTGTTAGCACATCACATTCCATGACTGCGGTGCGATGCGGTGAATGAGAGAGAAATTTCACTAGTAAAATTAATGCGCCGTGACAGCATTGGTGCTAAGCTGTCTTTAATTGTATTTTACCAAAATATGGACATGACTTTTTTTTAATATTCTGTGTCTAAAGTTTCTTGGAGATTAGCAAACTAAATATATAAATAAATAAATAAATATATAACCCGAATTACCAGAAAGGAGCCTCACAGTCTCACTAAAGATTTCAAATGGTAATAAATCAAAAAGATTTTCAATTTCATTATTTTATGTAATCCTCTAATGGAATGTTAGAATTATATTGCATTTATAAATTTAACATTTTAGACAGTTTTTGTACTTTTTCAATAAATGTTTTCAGTAATTTAGCTCATAGAAGCCTGACAGTCTCACTTCTTGGTTTACGTGACTTTTAAAATTCTGGGAATTAGAGATAAAAAAGAAATAATATTACTCAGTTTGTGATAAAGTACACTTTAGACTTGGAAACTTAGTATACCCCACTTATTTTGTTGATAAAGTGCTGCTACGGTTTCTTGAGAATTTGCCAACTAAATTCTGGAAAGTCCTTTTTATGATATATGTAGTGAACTATAGATTTCTTGAAGATTTACAAACAATGTGCATACACTCAAGTCTATTTTTTTATAAACTTGATACTTTACGTTTCTTGAAGACTTACAAACAATGTATACTCTATTTATACACTGTTAAAACAATCCTAAAAAAATAATAAAACCGAAAAAAGTTTAGAAGAGATTTGGATGCACTGAAGTTTTGCTAAATTACAAATGTCAAACTATACTCAAACATTTAAATCTCTCAAAAGGAAACCATTGCACCATGTTTAAGTCTCGTTGATGGTGGCAAAAGAGTTGGAGAGGGTCTACCCTCTCTTCTAAGTGAAACTACAGATGGATGTGAACGCAGATAAAAAATTAAATAAATATTAATTTAGACAAATAAATAAATAAATAAATAAAGATATGAATTATTTCATTAATTAATTAATTCATTAATAAATAAATAAATAAATAAATAAATAAATAAATAAAAAAAATTAAAATAGATAAATAAATAAATGATTAATTATTATTAATTAATAAATTAATAAATAAATAAATATATAAATAATCATATATAAATAAATAAGTAAATAAATAAATAAATAAACAAATATCATTAATAAATAAATAAATACATAATAAATAAATAAATAAGTAAATATTAAAAATTTTTCAGAAAAAAAAGCTGAGATCAAGCTAAAGAAAAAAAGAAAAAGTGTCCCAATAAAAATGCACGATTTATGGGCATTTTTTTAAATTGTTCTCTTTTGAAAGTGGTATCTCTGAAATTTGACAGCTGTCTTCTGCGATTGTTCCGATTACTAGAAATGGTACGCTACGCAATGGAAGAATTCTCTATAATTGCGAAATCAATTGATTTATTGAAGCAACGATTTCCCGATCTAATCATCTCATAAAGTTCCAATGCCAACAGATCTTAAAGATTGTGCGATTTCTTTCATTTTGATTTTGTTAAATTGCTCGTCTTTTCAAGTAAACCACAAACAATCTCTGACCTCAAGGCCGAGATCCAACGTGTCATAGGTGAGATAGAGCCACTTCTTTGTCAAAATATCATCGAAAATCTAAAGAGATCAAAGACCTGTGGACAGAGCTGCGTGAGCCATTTATCAGATATTTTTTTTCATTCTTAATCGAAATATGTCCGCTTTAGAATGCAATTTAAATATTGTCATTCGCTCAGTAAATATGTGTTTAATTTTTTAATATAGTTAAATCATGCACTTTTATAAGGACACCTTATATAAATAAAATTGAGATTATAGGAAAGTAGGTAGGGTAGGGTAGGTGGGTGGGTAGGGTAGGCAGAGACGCAGAATTTGTTGGCAGAATATTTTTTCCATTTCATTTTTCTTATTACATATTAATGCACTTCTTACCACATGACCAGCTCATTTTGAAATTCAGGAATCAAGCTTTTTCAATTATTCAATTCAATTCAGTTTAAATCAATTCAATTAAAATTCAATTTATTCCATCATATTTCTTTACCTTTAAATCCTATCAAGTTACACCACAAATAATATTAAAAAATTACCAATTTAACACTGCACACACATTTACGCCACTCATGTCAAACCAAAATAAGAGCATTTCAAATATGAATTTCAACCACACAAAACTGCAGCATGTCCAATTTAAAAAAAAAAAAATTTGACAAATAAAACAAGCAAAATTTCATCAACGTTGAACAAACGAAATGAGGGACGAAAATTCGAGAGAACTTGCAGAAAATTGCAAAAACCTGCAGGCAAAAGTTTTGCAAAAGCGAAGCGCGGCAAGCAACGCAATTGACGGCGACAGCATCAGTGCCGCTGCAACAGTCGGACGGGGGACACAAATGTATTATTATGACGTCTCGAGTGCATAAGGCATGTCAACTGAAAGATTAGCAGACCGTAAGTAATTACGCAAGAAAGTTTTCACACCAATGGGACATGAACTTAGCGAAGCGTACAAACTGATTTCGGCTTAACTGCAATGAGCAGATAGCAAGCGAGCGCGCGAGAGAGAGATAGAACGACGAGCCGATATAGTTGGAAAGCAAAGCAGCCGAAAGGAGGTTAACGAAGGAGCCGCATAACAAAAGCAATACAAAAGCCGACAGACGCATTCGAAAGGTGGCCGCAGACGCAAAAGGCAAAAGTCTTTGCGGCGGCAAAACGTTGCTGGCTGGCGCAGTTTGTGGCAAGCGGCAATAAAGTTTCGCAAAGTGATAACTTTCTTTGGGCGAAGAGAGCACTTAGAAAAATTAAATTTCCAACACAAATCCCAACTCAGCCGATGCTAAATGCAGAGATGGTTTTTGTTTTGGGCGGATGGAATGGAAATGTGTGCAGTTGAGAAGAGAAGCAATTGAAACAAGACACACAAAGCTCAGGCCTGAGTACTAAATTCTATATGTTTATAAATCGATCTTATTTCAGGAAAGGTGTTGTATCGAGATATGGTAGGATACATATTCAAATATGAAAAATGCATACCAAGGTGGTCGATGTGTGATGGAATCATTGGTGCATTTGACTCGCTTCTCCATCTCCCTAAGATATATGTTATATTTCTTGGTCCACAGGGGTCCTTGGTATATTGGACTCCGTCATATATCAAAAATTCCCTTTGAGTGTATATTTTTTGGATTGGTGTCTGAAGCAAATTTGTTGGTCGTTAAAATATCTAGAAACTTGCGGAAGACAGTAAAGCGATATTCGGAACGATTTAGGACCTATTAGCATTTAAACGTTCGAAGACTTAAGCGACGAACTCGACAAAAATGAGCAAACTTCAAAGTCGGATGTCTCTTAAACTAGAGCCAATCCATCCTGTGGATCTCAACTCAGTATACCTATACATGTACCCATGTCCGAATTTTTGAGGGTAAATTTCATGCACAGTGTTATGAAGCGCAAAATACCATTGAAGACACTTTGAAGGCGCTTGAAGGCGATATATCTAAAGAAATATCAACAAGGAAGGTCTGCGGGATCATGTTCATAGATCGACAGCTTGAGAGAAAGTGACAGCATCTACGTTTGAACAAATACCAAGTATGATGTGTTTACTATCAGAAGACTGAAATACAAAGCATGACCTGGACCTATACGTTTTAGGATACCTAATCGTCTTATTGAACATACAAAAGGTGTAATAGGCATTATTTTGTGATTAGATGTCTTTACAGAATGGGACAATCCCAACAGAGACCATGTTTTATATGAAATTACACCTATAAGTCTGTGGGCATTGGGATGGAATGGAATGGATATGAGGGGAGCCGAGAAAGTGAAGCCTAGGGGGTCAAATTTCTCAAGCACTCAGACTAGATTGCCCATTGTGGTTAAGACTCGAGAGGAAAAGGATGATAGAGGAGAGTAAGGTGGGGTTCAAAAAGAAAGTAGTAGGGAAGGGATAGGGACTACGAGTCTTTCTGCATTCTTTAATGAATCTCAGAGAATCGCGCAGGGTAAGAGAATATACCTATATATTATATAATATATATTATATAATATATAATAAGGGAAAACTCGTTTTCTCTTTCGGTGGCTGTCCTCTCAGCTGGAAATGGCAAACCTCTGAGAGTAAAAATTGCTTATGAAAAAGCTCCAAACCTGCCGTTCGGAACCGGCATTAAACTGTAGGTCCCTTCAACCCGCGTACAAATTCGCACGCACAACACGGGTGGTTGCGGGAAGCTAGGCCTTAGTCTCGCGTAAGCGGGCTGTCGTGCCAGTCAATTATTATTATTAAGAGAATATACCTCGTCCATCCTCATAGCATCAGAACTCAAAATGCGCAATCTTGTTCTAGCAAAGGCGGAACATGCACAGAGAAAGTCCCCTGTGCTGTCTACTTCCTCAAGACAAGATGCGTAAGTTTGATCCTCGATGACGTCCATTGTGGCCATATGTTGGCCCCAAGGATTGTGTCCTGTGATTAGTCCGACGATCCGACGAAGATCTTTCCTTCTTAAATTCAGAAGGAATACCCCTGCCTTCCTGCTCGTGTCTAACACAAAACACTTGGCAGTCCTGTAGCTTCCCAAACTCCAAAGTGCTTGCCCCTTATTGGTTCTGGTCCCTGATCCACAGTTAGCTAATTTGTCGACAGTTTCATTACCTTGAACACCACAGAGTCCAGGAACACTGATAAGTTGTAGCTTATTATGTCACGTAACCGACCAAATCTTCATCTTACATTCTTTGACAATCTTCGAAGTCACTCGCGCCGTCCTCCAGGGCCTTAAGTGTAGAAAGTGTGCACATTAGTAGTGTCCCTCTACTTGGAATATTTATACCAAACATATTTGTATGACCTTAAAGTGAAGCTCGATCCAAAGCACTAGAAAGATCCGACCCCTGGCTTCTATAGACTGAAAGATCTTCGTGAAAACATAAGCACAGCATAAATAAAAAGGCTTAAATACACATTTGACAATGTTTTCTAATGAAAAAATAGGGTGTCCCAATAAAAATAGACGGTTTAAATTTTTCGAAAGTTTTTGTCTGGACAAGTGGTAGCTCTGAAATTTGACAGCTGTCCTCTACATTTTTTCTGATAATTGAAAATTGAGCATTACACACAGAAAGATTTCGTCATCATTGTGAAAACAATTAATTTATTGGAGCAACGATTTTTCAGACGGAATCATCTGCCGAAATTCTGATGTCAAGTGGCCAACAAATTTTCAATTTCAATTGCAATTTCCGTCTTGGTGATTTGTTGAAATCTTCTCTGGTCTATGCAAAGAAACCACAAACAATTTCTGAGCTTCAGGCGGTGATCCAACGTGTCATAGGTGAGATGGAGCCAAATATTTTTTTACATGTCACCGCGTGGGCCATTTCCCGTACGTTTTATTTTATACTTAATTGGAACGTGTCTACTTTACAATGCAATAAAAACGTCACCACTCGTTATATCTCTTCCGTTTATTTTTAAAATAATTCATGCACTTTTATTTGAACATTGGGGGAACATACATAAAAAAATATAATTACTTTTCATTTCAAAACTAAGTCTGCAACGAAGATATTTACAATACACATATACATGCATACATATGTACATACATACATACATCCACACATACATACACATATAAAACGTTTATGTATAAAAATAACTTCAATGTTATATAAAAATCAACAAACACACACAGACAGAAATTTTTGTACTGCCTCTTTTAGTCGCCGCAAGCTTCTTTGTCGTTGCCACTCTGCCTGATGTTTTGTTTTTGTTTGTTTATTTGTTGGTTCGCAGCTTTTTCTATATTTTTCATATTATTCAATATTTTCAGTCTTTTTTGTTTTTTGCATGTTGCAGTTGGCATGTTGCATGCCACGCATGGCAGCGCTTTTACAAGTTGCCACAGCGCCACCGTCAACATTCGCAACACCACCAACAACAACAACAACAATAAAAACAATAAAACAACAACAAGAAGAGCAGCAGTCACGTTGTTAATAAAGCATTAAAAAAACTTCGACAGCAGCTGCAGGAGGCGACGCCGTAACGCAACGCGAGGACGAGAAAAACTCACTGGCAAGAATGCTAGCGAAAAGTAATAACAAAAAATAACAACAAAATATATAAACAAAAACTGTGAATTTTTTTTTTTTTTTGTTAATTGCTCGTTTCACGCATGAATGCTGGATGCTGGATGTTCGCTGTTTGCTGCTCGCTGCATTCCAGCGGCCACCACAGCAGCACCGCACAGTAAGCAGAAGTTTTTAATTATTGCTTAATTACTGGCAACGTGGTCAGAAGGTAGCCGCCGCAGTGCCAGCATTCATTGAGCCATGTTGTTGCTGTTGGCACTGTGTTAATTTTGGAATACGTTGAAAAATTAGAACAATTTAATTGTGCACAACATTATTCGAATTGTATTTTTTTTGTTTTTCTTTTTCATAATATTCTTTTATTGTATTTGTTGTTTGCTTTCTCTGACCACATTTCACTTTGTGCTGCACTTTTCTGAGTAATAATTAATTGCCATGTTCTGTGCGAAATCTGATGTTGGAGTCAAGTTTGAAATTGTGCGGAATTAACTTGGCGATTGTGTGTGTTTGGGATGTAAGAGTGTGCAAAATTATTTAAAAAATGCTTTAGAAGAGGGAATTTCTTTAAATTAATCAAATTAAATATAAACAGCAGCAATAATGTCAGCATGGAGATAAAGTGAAGCATTATTCGTGATAGATGCTACTCCGGTCTCAATAGGCAACTAAGTAGCAAAGATCTCTCTCGGCCAACGTTCCTTTCCAAATGGTGGTCCTTGGGGTGTTTGAGAGGAAGGTACCTCAAAATCTTTGGCTCTTTTTGTTTTGGCGACGACTATCGAATACGAAGGAACCTTCGCTTTACTTAAAATTTTAAATTTTACGTTTTAGGCTTCTATGTGGTTATGTTAGCAACATTCCATAAGAAATTTTGAAATTTTTATACTCGGACTCGAATTTGAATATTTCTTCATATACTTCAGCCAAAATTTTTCAAAAAAAAGTATTTAAATTGAAAGAAAACGTCAAATTAAAAAAGTTATCTAATTTTGTCTGCTTCTTCTTCCTTCACTACCTCAAGATATACCATTAAAAAAACGTGTATACTTCTCTTCTCTCAACTTAATTATTCAGTTTATTAATTTCGTATTTTTCCTAAAACTTCAAACTATTCTAAGGAACAACAAAAATATAGTATCCACAAGTTTTTTTACCTAAAACAGGCACTGAAAAGAGACTATGCCATATGGCATAGAATAACCGAAAGGGTTAAACCCACCCGGGCGGGTAGTGGCCGAAAAAATGCCTACTTAGGTTCGGTTAGGTTATGGTAGCTGCCTCTGTAAGTGACCCACTCGGAGGCCTGTTGTGAGGCCTATTGTGACACCACATATTTCACCCGTGTTTGAAATGTGTATGCAACACTGTTTTTTTTTTGCTTCATGTGGATAGCGATAGTAGTAGATGAGCATTTCACCAGCCCGAGCTAGGAATCGAACCTAGGGCCTCAGTATGAGAAGTCAGTGTGCTACCCGTTGGGCTAAAAAGGCCTAACTTTAAGGACTTATTTTGCGACTATAGAAAAACTTGGAAGATTTCTTTACAGAGGGTTTATTGAGCACATACTGAGTTAAGGAAATCAATTTTTTATTGTAATTTTTATTCAAAATGGGGAGTCAACCTGGGTGGATATTGGTAAATGACGTATATGTACAAAAATTTTTGGTACGGCGAAGGTTAAAATCATAAACGTACCACAACGCATTAACATTCAGTGGTAACGTTGTCATGGTGTTCGACAGTTGGAGTTTGATAGCAAATAGGGGGAGGGAAAAAGTTGAAGAAGACCTATGATCTCAGTGTGTGACCAGCTGGAGCAGTAGTATACGCAGGGAGGTGGATTTGGGGTTTCAAAACCCCTCAAACATAAAACTGTCTGGTACAAAATATGTTTTCGAATGGTATTCGGCTCAAAAGTTGTACGCAAAACCCCCCAAAATAAAATCATGTGTGCGCCACTGAACCGGAGAGAACTTTTGCAGCAGGCCGTAGCCCCAATTAGAGTCCGACCGATTAATCGGCATCGGCATCGGCTAGTATCGGCCAATAAAATTGGTATCGGCATCGGCCAAAAAAAATAGGTATCGGTATCGGCCTTTTTTGGCCGATGCCACATCGGCCGTTTTTGGTCGACGATGCATCGGCCTATTTTTCTGCTTTCATGTTTTTGTTTTCATTTTTTGTACCAACGGGTTCTTATACCCCTTTTCAGTAATGTATTTTTAGATACTGTTTAATATAAATGTTTCCTAGAAATGATTTTTTTTAAAACTAGGTATTCTTAAAACACAGATTTTCTCGAAATGTCTATGCATTTCGTCTCTTAATGTGGATATCAGAAGAAGGGTATTTAATTTTTCAATCTTATCCTTCTTTTTTAATTGGAAGCATTTTCTTAACAGGGCTTTTATTTTTTCCAAATTTGTTTTCTGACTTCTTCCCACTGCATCTGTACAACGGGTCGCAATTTGAGAGTACAAATTTTAATATAAAAATCGTAATATTAAGTTGAATAAAAAACTGAATTTGTATGCAATATTTACGTTACTATTTTTGTTTCTCTCTCAGTGGATAAATGTGATGTATTATTTTTTTTAATACATGTTAATGTATTAGAATTCTGAATTCTCTTGTTATTTTATTTAGTTTTTAATTATTTCTTTTATCGTTGTTTTGTTATTTTGTGATGAATATTACAAACAATGTGTAATATTTCCTTTTGTTATTTTATAAAATAGACTGAGTTTTTTTATTGAATTCATTCGTGTTATTTTTTCTATGTAATCGGCATCGGCATCGGCCGATTTTCGCCCTTTCGGCCGTTTAATCGGCATCGGCCAAACTCGCCCTTCCGGCCGATTAATCGGCATCGGCATGAGCCAAAAAATTTGGTATCGTTCGGACTCTAGCCCCAATATCTGATCTCAGAACTCAAAGGATGCTGTTTGGATCTACAGCGAATCCCACAGATAGGAGAAAAGACTCCAAAATACAAATTGAAGGACTTTAGATTTAACCCGAAAGGGTCTCCGAGGGAAAGTTAGGAACCTAACCTAACCAATCTAATTTCAGAATTTTGAATCGCTCATTTTTAATCTAATTTTTTAACCTCAAACTCTTAAATTTTAACACAGAATTTATCATACATACTTCATTCATAAAGTCCCGATACCGACACTGATATGAATTGAGCACAGCACTACACATTTACTGTTCCGTCGCACTACAAACCCCTCACTCCACAGTCAATGCACACATTATGGATATTTTTCTTTAACCTTTCAGTCACAATGTCCAATATATTGGACTACAGCCCATACAATTCATACAGAACGGGTTTATTTTCATATCGGAAAGGGTTAAATCAATGAATTAATACTTTTCTTCAGCCACGAGATCGTTTGCAACTTAAGCCAACGACATTATGTGCAATCCGTTGCCTCATTCGCAACACAATTTCAAATTAATTTTATTCACATGTTCCGCCAATTCATTGTTTCTTCTTACTCCTTTCGCTGCAAAAGCATAAATAGCACAACATGTCCTTCTTTACAAAAAATCCAAAAAAAATTAATATAAACAAAAGAAAATACAAGAAGCGAGTACTCGTAATATGCGAAATATCTGCCACATTCATTGCATACATCTTCGGACATTTCCTGGCCACAATGTACACGTTGCTCGCTTGTTCCGCTGGACAATTTGGCGGTTTGATTTCTTGTACTTTTAACCAACAAACAATGAAATTTAAACAGCCACTCTGAAGTGCACACTCGCTGGCACCGCAACTCTGTATGTGTGTGTGTGTCTGAATGCTGGCGTATATTTCTTTTCATTATCCTGTCGTTTCAGCCACTGCCAACTGGCAGCTACCGGAGCCCTCACCCACGTCCACCAGCCCAGCAATGCACCGCCGACTGCACAGCCGACTAACGAAGCGCGCAAGCAGTCAGCCAGCGAAACAAGCAGCCAGCCAAGCGCAGCACCCCACCAACTAACGCCGCAACGTCATAAAAAGCAATTTTCATTTTTACGATCGTTATTTTATATTTCCGGCTCTTGAAGGTTATAGTGTATGTTGTATTAAGACTTGGCAACATGCATAAAATTGCCATTGTTGTTCTTTGTTGCAGCAGCAGCAGCAGCGGCAACGACAGCAGCACACAAAAGTAGTTGCTTCCTTCCTACGGCTGGTGCGCCCGCTCGCCCCTCTGCGCGCTCATCCGCTTGCGTGGCCGCTTGTCCATTTATTCGCTTAAGTAACAAAAGGAAAAATCTGCAACATACAACCACACACACACACGCACACAAGCACAATAAAAAGATGCGACGCGATACAATGCGCGATGGCGCGACAAATGTCCCAAAAATTTCACCCTCTCCTTTTAAAAAAAAGTAAAGAAAACCAAAAAATGAAGCGCAGCAAACTTGTTTCGTTCGCCATTATGATATCCTTAAATGGCTCTAGTTGTCCTTTTGGCACAAGCCTTATTTGTTGTTGTTGTTATTTTTGCTGCTTTCGCTTTCACCACAGTGCACTTGCTCTTTGCACAATGTTTTTTATTGTTGTTTTTGCTTCTTTATACCCTACAATAGGACTGCAATGGGCGGCGACCTAAAGAAGGCGCAGCAAATATGCAGAAGGATATGAATTTGCTACAAATACAACACATTAGCACTAGCGACGATACTGTTGGTTGTCTTTAATATAAAAATCAATAAAAGAATCGAAAAAGCCATGTCTGTGCGTTTGCCTCTTTTATCAAATGGCAGAGTACTTAATTTAAAAAAAAAAAAAGGAAATATTGTATAGATATTTGTTTACAATGGGATCAAAATTACCTGCATAAAAATTTTCTATTTGTGCACAGGGTTGCCATATACACGTTTTTTAATGATACAATTTTCCATGTTCACTTCTCTCGGGAGCCTCCACAAGAAATTGCCTTGAGTTGGTAACGTTAATTGTTTGTGTTTTACTGCCAGGCTAGGTGATTGTCCTACCGAATTTTTTACAATATAATATAAAAAAAACAATATTCGAGCATTGGCAACGAATTCGCTTAAGGCTGACACTCGGTGATTTTAGGGACAATTTGAACTCAGCCTATTTAGGACTAGTTATCGCTTGCTGTGACTGTAATGCATGCGCTGCCAGCCGCATTAATGGATTCTAAGAACAATTTGCTTTAATTAATTTTGTTTAACATAAACAAAAACAACAACAATTAAAGTAAGCCCATAAAACTAAACAATGATGCTGTGCACAAACAAGTCGCACAAGACCGACTAAAGTATTTCGACTCGGTACATATAAATTTTGTCTTTTGCACTCTTGCAAACATTTCTGCCTCAACTTGCAGTGTGTACGCTTTGTCCGTTCTTCTGGTATAATTTTTTAATTTTTAAAAAATTTTTTTACATTTCTTCTTCGACATGCTACTTGTAAACTCAGCGGTCTTGGTGGCGCCTTCAAAGTGTGATTTGAAATGCTAAAATGTTATTCATGCTTTTCTTGTGGTTGTTTCAAATTTTTTAATTTATGATATAATATTAGAACAAACAAAGCCAAGCCTCGACATTGCCACAGTTTAAAGTAAAAAACACATTCGAATTAAATGTTGCTTATACGCCCAGTGAAACCGCAAACTGCTCGCAAGAACTTTAACTGCACAAATTAAAGTAAGTTTAACGCAAATTAGATTAATATGCGTTAGGAGCTCAACATGTTAGAACTCTTTAGAACTCTAATTTATTTCCCTTTGGGCCAGCCACCTAAGCTATTCTAATTATACTTATCATCAAATGGAAAAAAATCTTAAACTTTTTTTAACAGTTTTGACAATTTTTTAGTTCATTAGTATCCTACGGAACATGGGTGATGGAAACTCATACACATAAATCATTCACACATTGTGGTCAAATTTTTGTACTGGAGCCACTTCGGTGGAAAAGAGACAGTTTGGCTATGAAATAATTTTATAAGAGAGAGCGAGATGAAGGGCAAATGTACATTGACATTTCAAAATTTGAAAGAAAAAATCTAACTTTTATTTAATCAGCTTTTGCATCAGCGATGATGCATTTATACAACAGCAATTAGGAATAAATGCCTCAGCGCTTACAGAAACGAGAGCACAGATAGAACTGAGCAGTTCATCCGTATAGGTAACTATGTGTGGAAAAGAGACAGCTATGCCAGCCGCCACCACGTGGCACCTTGTCAGATGCGATTTTGACATTATGTTGTGAAATTTCTGTGAACGTAGTGGACGCATTATGCTTGAAAATAATGTAAAGAAATAAAATGATAAATAGAAGGCTTTCCAAAAGGATTTAAAGATAAGTATAAACAAAATTAAACAAATTAATAAACGTGATACACATATTCACGATATTTTCAGGATTTTTCAAAGAGAAGTTCATTTAAGAGCCTTGACGCCTTGACCGCAGATATGTTATAATATTTACTATTTATTTTAAAAATGTTTGTTAGTTCTGTTGCTTTTTGTTATTGCTGTATGTAATTTTTAATTACTTTTTTAAATAAGAAATAATTTACAAATATACAAATAATGAAAAAATAATATTGGTTTTGTTCATTTTCACATCACTGCTGATGGAAATTTTCATCAGCGCTGATGCATTAGCACATCAGTGGTGATGAACTTCTTCATCAGTGCTGACTGAAAGTTTGCATTCAATTTTAATAGGAGTAAGTGAGATAGCTGTATGTTCAACAAGTTACTGAAGTTCGTGTGTTGAAAGGTGATGCAAGATCACATGTACACAAAAGTTTCCATCACTTTTTTCACAAAGCCCTTAAGAAGGTGATGGGAAAAGGTGATGGAAAGTTTGATCTGCGCTGATAGTCAAATGATGGGGCATGTGAGCATCAGTGTCCCGCAGGGTACCTACGTTGAATGAACACAACTCACACTCTTTGTAAGTCCGGTTGAAATAATTGTACAGTAGTTTTTTAAACAATCAATGTTACTCATACGCCTCATACGCCCCTTTGTACTCATAAGTATATACAATTATAAATTTAATTTATTTGTCAACGTACTCAAACGAATGAAATATTGAACACACGAAGAACTAAAAACAGATTAGGAATTGTATTTAGTTGAGTAAAAAAAGAAAAGACTTAACATAAAAGTTTCAGCACGTTCGGCACATTGAAAAGCTTTCTCCTCAAATTACTATAAAATTCCATGCCAATGCTAACTAATTTTGCATTTATACAAATAATTGCAAGAAACGCGTCCCCTGCTCCACATTCCGCGAGTCTTAGTACAAATCTTATATCAACAGAAATACTTGCAGCGCTCACTTGAAAGGCCAATATTACCGCATTTCATCAGCATAAAAAAAATTGCCACGTGCGGTACGCATAAATTCTCTGGCCAACCCCACTTTTTGCAACTTTGTAAGCGAGCTTAACGCGCACAGCGAATGCAAATTGCAAAACCCCACAAGAGCAGAGCAAAACAAGGAGATTTCAAGTTGAAGGAACAACCGACAGGGATAAAAGAAATATTTCAATTTACTGCAGGCAAAATTTTTCTGCCTGGCAAAAGTTTGTCTGCTCGTATATGTTTGTGTGTGTATGTGTGTGTGTTTACCATAAAACGATATTGAAATTTTTATACGAAATTGATGCAACTTTGTTTTCCATCAAAGTTGCGCACAGCCGCACAGACATAACGGCCATACATGAATGCAGAAGCATACAAGTGTGTTGTTGCTATTGTTGTGCGCTTGATAAGTCGCGAGCGTGAGCTCCTTCGCATACACATATCGCAAAATTGTGTTGTTGTTTTTGTTTTGCTGCTTTTGTGCGTTGGCTTGCATTCAAAAATGTTGTTTATGCGGCCAGCAGCAGCCGCAGGTGGACACCAATTTGCTGTGCACGCTGTTGCCACTATTTGCCAGTGTTGCCATAGCTGCAGCAACAACACAACAGCGCTGTAAAATGTTATAAAAATATTAAAGTCTGATTGTTTTGCTTCCTTAGCTGCACCATGTTGTGCTTAGTTAAAAACTTCTTTAGCTTAATTTCGACGAAAACTCAATAGCGAACTTTATGCTTTAACTGAACTATGAATTATGTGGTTGCATACAAATGACAAATGTACGAGTAGATACCACATACCAAGGAGTAGAGTATTTTCGAAGGAATTTGAACTGACTTGCACTGCATTTAGGCTAATACTTGTCGGTATATTAGGCAAAAATGTGTGACTCATGTACTGAACCACCTTATCGACAAATTTGAATTTGGCAGCCATATGGCTACAATGGGAAGTAAAGGTTCAATATATCACCGTGTGACAAAAATTAAAAAAATTGTTCACACCGGAAAAAATCCATATAGGCGTGAAGCTAGAGACCAAACATAGTAATACTGCGTACTCAGTTTTTTATTTCTACATGCTTTGTCTTTTTAAAAGGACTTAAAAATTTTTAAGGGGATACAAAATAAAAAAATATAAATAGAAAAAATACTTAACCTCGTTAGAACATTTGATATGTATATCAAATGAAAGAGAAAAGGCTCAAGAATTTAAATAAAATTGATTTTTTATCTATTTGTAAGAAAATGATATAAAAAAGGTCGTTTGAAAATTTTAATCCTTTATATCTTTTGGGTCACGCCCCAACTTGTAGATATGTAAGATTTATAATTTGTATAATTTATATATTGTCTTTAAAGTTTATATAACGATATTGTTTTTTCAAACCCTTTGCAAGATGTTTAAGAGTTCCTATAACAACACTGTCTTCTAGAGTGAAATATTAATGTTTGAATACAATGTTTAGCAACAATGCTTAGCAACAATGTTTACAAGCGAATGGTTTTAGAATGTAAGAACGAGTTGGAAATAAAGCAGAACGAAAACGAACTTCCTCGAGTGCTCATCAATCGCATCAATTTAGGAAAAAGCTCCTAGATTCAACAATATCCTTGAAAATTTATATAGAATTTTCTTGAAAAATATGCTCACGTGTCAAAATTGCATTACTCTCGCTTCATTGTTTTTGTATCTTTTTATTATTGCAAACACTGATACACAAATAAATTAAAATTTTTGTACTTTATTAGAAGCCTTTTTTTTAATAACTTTCGAACCAATAAAGTTAGAGTAATGAAATTTTGAAACGTGATCAAGGAGATTTTGGAGATTTAATATACTTACCTTTCAAAAAAATTCTTTATAAATTTTCAAGGATATAAAGGATTAAAATTTTCAAAGTACCTTTCTCGTATCCTTTTTTTACAAATAGATAAAAAATAAATTTTATTTAAATTCTTAATCCTTTCCCCTTTAATTTGGTATATATATCGCCATGTTCTATTCAGGTTAAGTATTTTTTATCCCCTTCAAAATTGTAAGGTCCTTTTAAAAGGACAAAGGATGTAGAAATGAAAAACTGTGTACGCAGTATTACTATATTTGGTCTCTAGTTTCACGCACATATGGATTTTTCCCAGTGTGATTTTTCCCAGTGTGAAAAATGCTGTCGCACGGTGTATTAATTTGAAAAAATTATCTTCACAACACCAAAACTAGCAAGACTTTAAAATGTTTGTGTGATAAGAGCTGACCTTAAAAAGCGTTTTAGCCTTTAAAGAGGTCCTCATGCCTATACATACGGCTTCACCAGTACAGTGGCAAGCACAGGACTTCATTTGGGGTGGGGTTTGTATACAACTTTTGAACCCAATACCATTTAAAAGCATATTGGTTACCCACAATTTTTGTAACACACAGATATTTACGCGGTTTGAACCTAGAAACCCTCCCCCCTTGCGTACGAAACTGCAGCAGAAAAAAAATTGTTTAAAAAATTTATCTTTCAAAACTCTCACCAAATGCAAAAGAATCTCTTAGGTCACTTAAAAATTGTCACCAAATGCTAAAGAAGCTCTTAGGTCACTTATCAAGAAATTTTCTTTAATTATTCAAGACAATATATCCACTAAATTTTCAACGCATCAAACTTGATCAACAAGTAAGTTTAACTTCCATCTTTTTCATATTCCCAACTTACTTAAAACTTATTTTGAGCAAACAATATTTCAACATTACTCTAACCCAGCTCTCAACTCTAACTCAACTCTTAAATATAAAATTGATATCCTGATCCAGTTACCCATCTACGAGTACACCACAAATAAAAGTTCAACACTATCATATAAAATATATTACATAAAAATCAAAACATACCAACAAATGTTTCCCACTCGTTTAGATTTTTTACGCTAGAAAATTTTGCATTTTGATTTTCCTACTCGCCACATTAACGACAAGTTATCGCTTTCACAATAACTTTTGTGCAATATTGCATTTTTCTGCAAATGCGCATTTCCGTGTATCTACGAACACAACACAGCACAACACAAACAAACCAGCGGCAACCGCAACAGCAGACAGGAAGCGTTTGCTCGCACTTCGATACAATATCCTTTTTTATGGCATTTCATATGGTTGCGATTGAAAGTGGCGCCTTGTGTGCGGCACAGCGGTCGCGTCAGACATTTCCGCATACCAGCTCGCTTCTGCACATATCGGGGGCCGATTTTTTTTTTGGCACAAGTGTGCGCCATGTCGCTGCTGCATGTTTGCTTATTAGATTATATTTTATGAATGCCGTTATTTGCCAGCTGCCGAGTCAGTGTGGCGGATAGACGAACGGGCAGACATACAGACGAACAGATAGGCAGACAGATAGACTGCAATAATGTGCAGTTAAGTTGCGCACATTATTCACTTAAGTTCCATAGTGTGTGTGCATGTGTGTGTGGGTGTGCGTATGTTTGCTAGCCGTTGATGGCAGAATTTTGGCAAGCCGCCATTTTGACTATAATATCGAAATTTCAAGATATAAATGCAACACTGGGAACTCAAAGGAGCAAACATGCAAAAGTTGTATAAATATTTTTAGTTTAGGTTAGTTAGTTTTTAGTTTAGTTTTAGTTTAGTTTAGAGATTTAGTTTTTTATTTTTACCAAAGAAGGTGGGAGAAATAAAAAGGTTTACTTTCGGAGTATTTTATAGAGCACTCAATAGCAAGAATCTTAATAATTAGGAAGCTGAATCTAGAAAAGTCTATTATACAAAAACTGTTTTTAAATGTTGGAAATGGAGAAATTTTACTCCATCACGTTCAATTCTATTTTTGTACCTTGAACTGAGTTGCCCACATAAACTTTGATATAGAATATAGATTTGACTGTTATAAGGTGTAACGGGTGCCGACAAGTACCAGTGCCATCTACTTAGCCATATCCTTCCTTCTATTACAAGATTTAAACGCTTCACTCTCAAATCAGTTGAGATATCACAATAAAACTCGATATGGATTGCACTCGCATAAGAGTTTTGAATAAGGTTTCCATGTGTGAGATCCTCATGGGAGCATCTATTTTGTTGCCATATGGCAACATGTTACGTTGTGGATGTCTGAAAACTCTATGGTTTAAAGAATAATTCTTTTGTTGGTCATAAGAATGGTTTGAAGTTTAAGAAATAATACAAAATTAATAAAATTAATTAATTATTTAATTATTTAAGTTCAAAAAAAGATAATTATACATTTTTTTGAATGCTATATCTTTAGATAGTAAAGAAAGAAGAAGCAGAAAAAAAGAAAAAACATTTTAAAGGGGTCAATACGGGTAAACAATATATTTTTGGAATCGCGCACACGCCGGAAAAAATTAATGCAATGTACAATTTTGTTTCATTCTTTTATTAAAAGGTACCAGCAAGAAAAAAAAATATTTTTCTTGGCGTGCTCAAAATGGCGGCGATGGTGGGGGTCCAACGTTGGGCCCAAATTCTAGTAGAAGTTGTGCCGCACCAAACTTCATCTGACAAAATATTGCTATTAGTTATTATGAGAAAATCTATGTACCTTATAAAGTAACTAACAAAAAAAAATATTTTCTCGAAAATACAAAAATACGCTCCAACCGAAAAAAATATTACCTCTCTCCTCTTAATTTCCCGAAAATGGCGCCGCGGATTTCGCCAAAAACAATGAAACAATGAAATGAACAATGAAGTTGCTGCCCAAATTTTAGATCAGTGGGACTAAAACTTGCTGAAATATTCTACTTCCATAATCAAAAACCAGTGTTCTGAATTGATTCGGTTTATACTTTGCGTCATCGATATCATGCGGAACGAATTGACCATCAATAAAGCGCTGCTGCAGGGGAACGGGTCATCAGAATTAAAAACCACTTGAGAGGGATATTCTGGAGTCTATTTCACAAAAGAAAATTTTGAAATTTTTTTAAATTTACACGTATTGACCCCCTTTGACTTTTTACTTCAATACAGAGATATTTTTTATATAATTTTAGCTGAAATAAATTAAGAAATATTTAATGTTTTGTTATGAGAAAAAAATGTTATGTTTAAATAATTATTGCAGCCAGAAAAATATGATTGCTGTTATATGGCAAAACTCTAAAAAACAGGATTCGGTAACAAATATTAAAAAAATTTGTATCGAATGTTGCTAATAAGACGACACAAAAGACAGAATCGAAAAATTTAAAGATTTACCTTTCCCCAATAAAAACCTGTAGCGAAAGGGTTAACTCAGTTTGAACTAAAGCAACCACAGCATATCGCTTTCACCAGCATGAATTGAACAATTGTTATGTTCAATGTATGAATGGAAAGGATCCACGACTTAATGCCGAGAAACTAGTATTTATTTATTTATTTATATATTTATTCATTTATATATTTTTTATTTATATATTTATTCATTTATTTATTTATATATTTTTTATTTATTTATTTATTAATTTATTACTTTCATTTAATTAATTATTTAATTTATTTTTTTATTTATTTATTTTTATTTATTTATTTATTTATTTATTTTTATATTTATCTATTTATTTATTTATTTGTTCATTTATTTATTTATTTATTTATTTATTCATTTATTTATTTATTGATTTATTTATTTATTGGTTTTTACTTTAGTCAAAGAAGTATTTCCATTTGAAGTTTGTGTTATGACTCCGAAAAAAATACTTCTGTCAAAACCTATCCAAAAGATGATATAGGCATGAAACTAGAGGTCAATCATAGCAACATACTCAGTTTTATATCTTCTGATCCTATGTCATTTTAAAAGGCCTTTAAAATGTTTACAACCGAAATATTTCAAACAATTTATTTAAATATTTGCGGTTGTGCAATGATGAAGATTTGAACATGAACTGAAAGAGAAAATTTGTCGCCTTTCGAGAAATATGGCCATGGCAGACAATAGTTTTGCTGTCAGTTTTGTTGGCAGTGTATCTATTGCACAGCCGGAAACCACACATTGCCACGTGCAGCAAAAAAGTTAAAAAAGCGTAAAATGCAGCCAAGAGAAAACTTAGTGATAAGGCAGCCCTGCCCAGCTCAACCACACAAAGCGCAGCAACATTGTCAACAAAAATTAAGCCAACAAAATTTTTTGTAGAAACTACAGCCTTAGTTGCAATATTTTCTATTTTAAGTGCAAGACTTCAACATTGTAGAACTTTGAGATTTTCTTAAATATTTAAAATATTTATTGCTCTAAAAATATCTAACTAAAGCAGAAACAACAGCCATCATCGCTGCAAAGTGCAATAATTGTTTCAAAATTAGTTGCTGTAAATTTGCATTATTCTTGTAGTAGAACACTTCATAGTAGAAAGTAGAATCCTCGAGCTTTCCAAAATTGGGTTAAAACGGTCGTTATTTCGACGGAAAGCTCAAAAAATTTAAAACAGCATTTCCATTCAGCGATCCATGGATTCATATCATTATATATCTGGAGCGTGGTTCCGAAGCCATTAGAGATGGTTGCCCAAAATGTTTGCACTTTTTGGTAGTAGAACTTTCCAGCTCTCTAAAAATAGGTTGATCCAGTCCATGTCTTGCGGGAAAGCCCAGAAAATTGACTACAGCATACCAGTTGAATAGGCCGAAGAGGAAGAAGAAAAGAGCAGTCAGTCGGGTCGAGCCGGTGATAGTGCGTCGTCTTTTCATATACAATTTGAATAAATATTCCGGTTGAATTGAAAAGCTTCACGTTTTTTCTTACTAGACACCAGTCTGATCATCTATGTATCAGCGTATCTTTATAGCTTGATTCTTAAACCAGAAGATATGGTGGCCCTCCATTTGCACACTTCTTTGTAGTAGAAGTCTCCATCTTTTTTAAAATGGACCAACCCAGTGGCTAACTTGACGGAACTCGACGACGGACTCGATTCATAAAATCGACGAAATATGTCTACATCAGCGTTTCTGCTATTAGTTGCAAAAACAGCTAACGTCGTCAACGTCAAAAAAGAGTGTAAATATGTATTGAGCGCGTTTGCCATTGCAGAGCGCTTAGCAACGGAAGCAACGGCAGGCATTGTAGCAATTATGGTTAAATCAAAGTCAGACATGTGCAATGAGTGCAGCGCACATACACTTAAAACGCACATATCCACACCAACACACAGCAACTGCACTAAACCAACGTGTACACATCATCAATCAATTGTGGCGATAATCTTTTGATTACGTCAAATGCACCAACAGCAACAGCAATAACAACAACAAGAACAACAGCAACACACAAGCAGTTACAGCATAATTTTGCATGCATTGTGCGCGTGTGTGAATATCGAAAATCGTAATGCGCGCTCGGAAACGCTGACACGCAGCACCAACATGCGATGGCATTCGAAGCGCCTGCAATGCGCTGGTTGCTGCCGACACCTTGCAAACACTCCCGAAGCTAGCAGCCACATTCTCACAGGCCCACAGACACGCACACATACATAGCAACACTCACACGAGCAGCTATCAAAGGCATGCACCGAAATAGGCAATTAACGTTTGACGCCACAAAATTCAGTAGTGATCGTATCAAAATCGCTTGCAATGCGTGTGGTTCACGAACTATTTATTTTTTGTTGAGTTTGATTGGGGGCTCACTTGACAGTGGATTAAATTATGGGTGTTGAATTCCAAGACAGCGAGAGTTGGTTTCGGGCCCATACGACAGCATTTGTGAAATGGTCTCCCTGTCGAAATTTTCCACAGCATCTGTGACCTTCGTGGGTTCAAGATAGATGTACATAAATTATTTTTTCAATACTCAGTCTTCAAACCATTACACAGTGATTTGTTCCATATACAAAATTCAAAAAATTTATGGTCTCAGAATTTAACGATTTTGATGTCATTTGAAAGAAAAAACTCCAACTAAGAAAACCCCAAAAAATCTGTGCAAAAAATTAATTAGTGTCTGTGCAAAAGCGGCTCAAAGTTGAAACTTTTTTCACAAAAAAATTGAAACTCATATTTTCTGTTTTTTAGTCTATTGAGTACACAAAATTTTAAAAATAATTGGTTGGCACGAAGTTGCTTAAACTTTCAATATAGAGTAAGAAATGATGTGGCCATTTTCGCTTTTAATGTTTTCCCAAAATTTGCAAAGCGTAGGCTTTTACTTCACTTTTAATTCAAAATATTTTTCTAAGTTAAAAATCTGAAAATTGGCAAAACTTAGACGAAAATATCTAAAAAGTATGTGAAAGTATGTTCCTGGATTTTTTTTATTTTAAGAAGCATTTTTTCTTTGTCGGAAAATTTAATTATATCCTCCGATATCTTCCGATCTCACAAAATAATTCAATTTAAAAAGTGGTCTAAACACCTATTTTTCGACAAAATTTATTTTATTTATGCCTAAAAGTATGCAATTAGCACGAAAAATACATACATACATCTATTATTATCGTTTTTATTGCAAAACCAGAGGGTCCCGATACAATTTCTGTTACTCTTTGGAATAATCAATGTTGACGTTGCCGATTAAATGTTAAATCTGAAAAATCTAGCCAACACACTCGTTGCTATAGCTCACCAAAAATGACGAAAATTGCAAATTTAAGTCTCAGACATTGCCAAACTACAAAAGTTTAAGAAAAACAAAATGGAGATTTCAATTCAGCAGACCATGATTAACTAGTATACCTAATTTCATGAAGAACGGACCACTCCTTCTAATTTTGTCCCGCGGTTGTATGGAGTCGAATCACTGTGCATTATATCGTTTCAGAACCAATCAATTTAGGAAATCTCCTGTGAGCTGCTTCTTTCTTAACAAAAAGGCAGATAACACCGTGCGACAACAAATTTTACACACGAAAAAATTTATATACTCGAAAAACTAGAAGCCAAATGTAGTAAAACTGCGTTTTTTGTTTTTCTATCTGATGTCAGAATTTTTTTTAAAAGGGCTTTCAAATTTCAAGGACATGTTTATTTTAAAACTTGAGCGCATTGTAGAATAACAATATGGGTATCAAATGAAAGAAAAAATCCTTGGGATATTAGAAAATGTAAAATTTTGGTGCAAAAGGACGAAGAGGTATTGAAAAGGTCCTTTTAAAACTTTATCCTTGAATATCCTTGGAAATTTTCAATAGTTTTCTTTGAAAAAAATATATCTTGAGGACTAACAAGTACACTAACACATCCTCGAATTTCGCCCTTCTCACTTTATTAGTTTAAGATATACAAAATTAAATACTTCTCTCTAAGGTAAGATTTCTCACTTCTCACTCACTTCTACGTTGAGTTCCAACTTAAAGTTTTGCAACTAGTTAAGCTGTGTTCCTAATGAAAAAATGGGTTGCATAAGTCAACTTCGTTTCTAATTTGTAGTTTTAGTATTTATATAGAAAAATCTTTTTGCACTTTTTGCCACTTTATTGCTGATATTGATGATGAGCCTGCAATTGGGTTAGCTTCATGATCTATCAGCTCAGTCTAATCTACCCGCAGACCCCATGGGAATCACAGAGCAGCTCCACTGAATTATGAACACTAAGCAATTTTCACGCTTAACATTTATCTGTCCTTTGCGTAGAAAACTACGCACAAAAGATTATTTTTCAAATTTTTATTTTAAACCGTTTATTAAAATTTTGTAAAAATGTCCGACTTCATCATTAGCATTATTTTACACTCAAAAAAGGGTTTCCCATTGAATTTTTTTTTGTTAGCTTTCACGAAAAAAGTTACATTGGTTATCCTTGCGTAGATTTCTACGCATTTGGCGTGTTTGTACATTTTGGCGAGAAAAATCACATTTATATTGGGTTTCTATGAACGAGAACAAAGCAAAGAAAGCAAAAGCTGAGAAAGTCGATTTTTTTTTTATAAAACGAAATAAAAAGAAAAAATACCTAGTATCAAAAAAATATTTCACTAATGAAGAAGAAGAAGAATCTATCTGCAAGAAGAAACATAATCGAAATGTTTGTGTAAAATGTATTGAAGAAAAGCTGCTGTAAATTTATTTTACTTTTCTTATTTGTTTCCTCAAAAATTATAATAAAAAATATTTTGTATCATTTCCTTTAGATATTACACTAAAAATGTACTGAAATCAAAGGCAAGGAGCGTAATTTTTTTTCGGGACAGAGGAAAGTTAGTCCTTGAATAATTTTTGCATATGCAACAAAGGTTCTCACGATCGCTCATAGACCAATTCATTGATAGTTGTGCCTTTTGTTATTAACGGAGAAAAATTGTTATTGTCTCTGGAATGTCAGATTCCTTACTTCTTTTCATGAGAGTTAGCGCTATGAGGAGTTGAAGAGTATAGCAACTCTCTGCAGTCTTCAATTTTACTTAACACTAGAAAGACCATTACAGCCATTTTGACGGTTTTCCATTTTTAAATATCTGTATTTTCTTTTGTATTTCTATAAACTTTTGCTTTGATGACTTATTTTTTACCGTGTTCTACAATTAGTTCTACAATTACAATTCTGCAATCACCAATTAGCCAAAACCAATTTTTTTTAGATATCAGCGGTTATAATATGTACTCTTTGTAGGTATGGAAACCTTGCGGTCTTTCTAGTATTAACCCTCAAATGCATATTGATGCCTTTAGGCACACTTACATATTTGTGTATATCTTCAAATTAAACCCTGATATGATATTTTGAAACGACAACCACATTCGAAATCTGTTTGCTAATATTTAGTAGTTTATTAATATTTAATTCACTTTTCAGTGGATTTCTGTGTTAAAAAGAAAAACCTATTTTTATTTAGCAAACGTGGAAATAATTCATGCATTTGAGGGTTAAAGAAGAAAAAAAGACGCTAAAATTAACGGAATTATGGGATTCTCATAAACGTTATCTCATAAACATTCCTTCAAGTCGTCCTACTTATTGTCCATTGAGACCTCAAGCATTTCCATGGGGAATTAACCTACTTCATTCCGAAAATTTAAGAAAGGTTTGATTTTAAAATTTATTTTTAATTTTTTATTTTATTTTTAAATTATTTAATTAAATTATTTAAATTATTTTATTTTTAAATAATACTAGGAAGGTGAATTAGGTGAACAAAGGTACAGAAAATGAATTTGAGCAAGATCGATGATGCCATTTGTCCATAATCGCCTTTCCGGTCAATTTCCACATTTCCTGAGATAAAAATTTTTCTTTCAAAATATTGACTCTTATTGAACATTTTAGCAATAAAATACAAACAAATTTCAGAAAAATCATTTTCGTTGAGAATTACAGCTTCATCAATTTTGTACGATATATCGTACAATGGTACGCAAAGGAGTACAAATTCATGAATTTTTGGTTTCGGTTTTTTAAGTTTTATGAACAATTCATTGATTTTTTTGATAGAAATCATAAATTATAACAACAAAAAATCAAAACATGATTTCATTTTGATCGAAAGTTATATAAATTATATATATAAACAATTGATTCACATTTATTCGTCCTTATATAACCGATGTTGTTGTTGCAAAGCCCTTTTCCTCTCAATAAAACACAGAATCAATTAAAATTCGTACAGTTTTACAGAAAGATACTGAATATAGCCGATTCCTTTTATCGCAGTGGGAGTGGCAGGTACGCATGTCTAACCTTACATAACCCGTGACTGCCCATTAAAACACAAAATCGTCTAGTAATTCTTATTTTTAATTGAAAATTTCCGAATAGTCGAATTTTACTAGCCACGTGATTTACATATGGGCGTGGCAGGGATACAAACGCAAAAGATCTGTTACCAAACCTATAACTTAAAAAAATGTAAACACAACTTGCGACCTTTGCATTCCATTTGTACGATATATCGTACAAAGCTTTGCAACCCTTGCCGTCATTTGTACGATATATCGTACAATTTTTTTAAAGATTCGAGACAAATATTTAGATGCAAAAAATGCTAAATTTATCAACTGAGATTCAAACTTTGAAATTGTTAAGCTTTTTGGTACCAAAAAGTATTACATATTTAAAAATTCCTACGCAGAGGTACCGTCATTTGCTGGTTTTTCAAATTCTTGCAAAAAGCTGCTTACAAAACGCACTCATACTGTGTAGCCACGGCTATTATGATTTATATTTTTAAACAGAATGATACAACACAGCCTACTTAATGAAAATTAAAAAGCTGTTGCATAAAAAGTGCGTTCGCTATCAAATAAAAAATCGTCGAAAAAATTGTACGATACATCGCACAAATTTCCGGAAAGGGTTAAACACTTTCCCGCCCTCTGCGGCAAATCTAAACAGATCTAAACGTAGTTTATTGTCATACAAAATTACTAATTTTGGCTTTTCAATCATTGGGTTTGGTACAATTCTATTTATTTTTAGTACTTAAAAAAATTTAAATGTGATTTTTTTTCAATGTTCGCACCTTTAAGAGGGAAGATGTGAAGACATGACAAAGAAATCTTTTTAGAAAGTTTAGATTACACAGGTTTATCGTAATAAAAAAATGCAAACATTACTAATTTCTATGATTCGGGTTATAAAATTCGGCTATGAAATGGATTAAAGGGATTTGGCACCTGACTCTGTCTCTGCCAGTCTAAGCGCCAAGACAAGCCAGAAAGCAGCAAATCAGCTATCCCACACGATCGAAAGCTCATGTTTGCGCGAGAACCAATCAAGCCATACTGCCCACATTTTGATTGCTAAAGGCACTGCAGTGCTCTTTGATGTCCGCAGCGCATCCTGGATTGCCATTGCACACACCCGACATGCCATTTCGCTGATGTTGGCAGCTCAAGTTCATTGCCTGCACGACAATATCGAGTGGTGGTAATTGGTTGTTAGAAAGTGGGAAGCAAAAAAAAAATAGAAAAGTCTGTGCTGCAATTAACCGCGCAACCTTATACATAATAATCCACGTCTCCGCCATTTGTAACGCCCGCACACTGCTGCGCACATTTTCGCATTGCAGTTGCGTCAGCAAAGGACAACTTTTGCCGCTTTCATTGCTGGTATATTTTTGCAATTAGCGCCAACTGTTGTTGTTGTGTTGCTTATAAACACACTCGCACTGGTGGCTCGTAGCACGCAATAACCAGTGCGTTGCAGCAAGTGGCAAGTGGCAAATGGCAAATAGTGGCAACCAGACGACTTTTTCTTATTGGACTCCATCGAGCAACTGAGGGGTCGCTGCTGGTTAGTGGCGCCGCATCGACTCCATGTTTCACACTCGGCAAATGTTTAACAGTTATGTGAATAGTTTTCCGAGCGGTGTGGCAACGTCGACCCCATAAAAAATGCTTCATGGCGTTCTAATGTCTTTTCTTGCGCTTCGATTTGCCATTTTTCTGACGCTCTTTGCGCAGTTTTCAATAGTTTGGCACCGACTGCTGGCAGGTTCGAGGGCAAAGGCGTGCCGCGTAAACTTATGCGCCAACATGTGGCAAGTGCGTGCAACAGCTGTCGAAAGTTTTAAAGTGCTAAACCAGTCGAAGTACCGAAATTGTGTGAGTGCATGTTGCCTGTCGACTCGTTCGTGTTGTGTGTGTCGGAGGCTTTGCTCTAAACAAACGAGCTGTGCTCCTTTCTTACTTGTTTTTGTTCGGAAGTTTTTTCTAAAACACACTGCTAGAGCAGTTTTTGCACATTAACAACTCGACAACGCTACATGCCTTGGTTACAATCCATCTAGAAACATAAGTCCAAGTAATGTAGAAATTTTACCATTGAATAACTTTTAATATCTACTAAACATGTTGTTGATTGCAAGCCCATAATTAGGCCGCCGACATGCAATGAGCATACATTTTTCCATCAAGCACTTAACTAGCGGGTTTTGGGGTTTCAACACCCCTCAAATTACATATTTGTTTCTCTGTTTCTGTTTGTTTCTGTCTGTTTCTTACCAACATTTTGTGTGGCAAATATGGTTTCAAATTGTATTGAGTTCAAAAGTTTTTTTAGAAATCCCTCCCCACACTGCACCCATTGCATATTTCCAATAATTACAGAAAATATTCACAACTCACATACACACACACATACTCACATATACATCAACATAAAATATGCTTAATTTGCTGCCTGCCGCATTGATTGCAATTTTCTATTGTTCCAGTCGAGCTGACGGTTTGATGCTTCGACAGTGCTGGCTTGATGAAAACTTGTATTATTAACAACAACAAATCTTTCAATCTGCCTGCATCAAGCGTCTATGTAAATGTGTTGTTAACGTTTTCATATTTACAGTGTGTTGCACAACCAGTGGCGCACGCAAAGGGGGGATTTAGGGCGTTCAAACCCCTTCCAAAAATTTGAATCTTCATTTTTTTCACATACATAGGTAGAATATTTTTTAATCTATAGTACACATAATAATTAATAATTCGAAATATGTATAATAATATAATAAAAAAAACTAAAAAATATAATAATTCGACACGTGTTTTTTAACTTTTCGATAATCAAAATTTAACTTGGTGAACGAAGGATTAAGGTGCGTAACTATACGGAAAGATTACGAAAAAGCCATGAGTCGATGGGTCTACTGACCTCAAAGTTGGTGAAATCACTTGAAATCAAAAATAATTTGACAGGTGTTTTTCACTTTTTTTCAAAATCATAACTTAAAGAGGTGAACCAAGGGTTAAAAGTTTGTATGAAGAAATATGATTTTTTACTCCTTTTGACTTCAAACTTTGTGAAAGCACTTAAGATGCGAAATAAATCGATACGTGGTTTTCGTTTTTTTCAAAATCACAACTTAAAGTGGTGAACCAAGGGTTAAAAGTTTGTATGATGAAATATGATTTTTTACTCCTTTTGACTTCAAACTTTGTGAAAACACTTAAGATGCGAAATAAATCGATACATGTTTTCCACTTTTTTGAAAATCAAAAGCTAACAGGGTTAACCAAGGGTTAAAAGTTTGTATGGAGAAACAAGATTTTATGGACTTTTTGACTTCAAACTTGGTGAAAGTTGGCGAAGGAAATAATTCGCACCTGATATTTATTTTTTCAAAAATAAAAATCTGATGAGGTCAACGATGTATTAAGAGTTTGTATGAGTAAACATGACTTAATGCGCCAATTGACTTCAAATGTGGTGAAAGCACTTCAAATGAGAAATAGTTAGATACCTAAGTATTTTTTCATAAAAATTTGACGGTAACAACAAAGGTTTAAGAAGAACTTGATTTGTTGGCCTTTAAAATCGCGGGGCCCGGCTGGTTAAAAATATACTCGTATAGCTGGTAGCTTTTTCTTATACCTACTACTTACTACTTCCTCACATTACTTACTTGCTTAACTGGCCATAACAACCCGTTACCAGGTTACTGCTGTTTGCCGCAAAAGTTCTCTCCAGCCGCCTCTGCTTTGCTCGCGCCTTTTCCAACTGGAACAGGCTCCGACTTGCTCGACTGTATTTGTTTATTTTTTTATATTTATTAGTATTTGTTTTATTTATTTAGTGATAACAACCCAACCCCGATCGACTTGTTTCGTTTTCGAAAAAGTCATCGTTTGATGTAAACAATCGATGGTCCTTCACCGTAGGAATGAAAGCCTTAAAAGCCTTATACAAAAGTTTATTTAAAATATTTTTGAATATACTTACATATATTGTTTTTGAACACCATTTCGTTTGAGTTTTTTATTGTAAACATTTCGCACACGCACTACAAAAGTGACTCAACTCAAAATTTTTGATTTTTCAGGAAACGTAAACAACTGTTTTTGAGGTAAATAAACATTTTTTTAAAATAACGTATAGACCGTTCAGTAGAAAATCCTTACAGATTATGCTTTAGGATAGGTTACAAGAATTTTTTTTTATTTTACACTAGAAAATCCAAAATTTTGAGTTGTGACTGTTTTGATGATATTTTAATTCAATAATTACGGAATTATTTTAAGTTATGTCACTTTTGCTGAGTTTTATAATTATAAATTACAGTTAAAAAGTCGAATGAAAAATTTTGATAATTCGAAATTAATTTTTTATTTGAAAATATATACTAAAATTGTCAGAACTTTGCTTAAAATTAACTTCAACAAAAATGTATTTCGTCAAAAGTGTCACAATTTGAGTTAGGACACTTTTGCATTCATCTTCAGCGATCAAATAGCATCAAACTTCTGACATAAAGAGAGATCTAACTGTATTTTTGCAACAGTTAACAAAAACAAAATATACTGAGCTTTTGCTTATTGGTAGATTGATGCATTGTGCACAGTATTAACACATAAACCTGAAAATTAAAAAATTTTGAGTTGTGTCACTTTTGTAGTGCGTGTGCGATTTATTCTGTTTAGCATTTTTCATATTTTTTGCTTTATTTTTATTGAAGCTAAGCTGTAGTCAAACAACAGAATTTCCATTTACTTGTACTGTAGAAGACTGCAAAGCAAAACGAAATTCATAAAAATTATTTCGATTTTATTCATAACTGTAACTGTGCACATTTCTGTTTGCGACAAATGAGCAAACACATGACATGGGTTTTCATGAAAACAATACAAGACATGTGAGAAGGAGCGCAGCAGGCAGGCCGAACATTTGGCTGTGCATGAAGTATGCATTTAAGTCAAATCAAAAAGTATGACACAAATGCATAAATGCACAGACACACACACGCACAGCCATGCAGACAAAAATGCGCATTAAATAAATAGCACAGAAATTATGTGCAGAGCAGCAATGATAACAACAGCAGCAACAACAACAACAATGCTCATTCAGGAGCAAATAAATGCGACTCAACCGACAAAACCGCAACAAAAACTTAAGACGTTGACATTTGAGCTCAGTGTGTGCCAGGCACAGAAGTGGCCCCGATTTCTTCATGTTGTTGTTGGTGTTTTTATTTGCATGTACTTAGTAGGGGCCATGCTGAGCCCTTTTCGTGGCTTATACGAACTCATGTGCCGTCACACGCACTCACACGCACACACACACACACACACACACATCCGCCAGGCTGCGAATGTGTATTTAGTGGCCGTAGCAACACAAGCAATACGCACAACAACAACAGCAATAATAACAGGTACCAACACTGCACACAGTTGGCAACGACAATGACAACGCCAGACTACCAACAATGCAGGCAGCAAATAAGCCATTTAACAAACGTCGTTACCGCACGCAGATACAGCAGCAGCAGTCGCTCGTTTCCGCTGTGATGCCGCCGGCTGCCCTCGGACCCCGTCAGAGCTGGATTGTCAAAGTGTGTTTGGGCGTCGAGGCTGCAAGTGCACTCACACACGCACATACATACATATACCAACAAATGTACATAAGTCTCTGCACATATGCTTTGGCCCGCTTAGAAAACGCACACTCACACACACACACACACAGACAAGAATGTCTCTAACAGCACAGCACTGCCGGCAGGACGCATGCATCCAAGTTTAAAGAACCAAGACAAGACAATAACAATGCGAAAATATTACCTAAATGTTTATCCAAGTTATTTAACTTAAACTTCAAGTTAAATTAAGCAAACAATGGCGACAATAAAGAAATGGCAGCTCCAACAACAACAACCAGAATTAAAACATAACAATGCCAACAACAAATAAAAGCAGCCGCATTACAGCCATTTGTTAAAGGACCTTAGGTAAATATTTAAACTGACTACAACAACTACGACAACAACAACAACTACAACAACAACGATAACCAGAACATAAAGCCGCAACATCAGCAGTTGGGCACAAATTCAACAACAATGCAAAGATCAGACGAGCAACATGTACACAATCTCACATATGTACATATTTACATAAATCCGTATGTATGTATAGTTGTTTGTAGTGTGCGTATGAGTGTGCATGTGGTTGTTGTTGTTGTTGTTGTTGTAATCAACATGTATTTTGCATAAGCGTAATTAGGTTAATGTCCTTGCCGTGTTAACAATTTCGATTAGTTGCGGTGCAGGTGCAAATTTTCATAGTGGTTGAAATATTTTTATATAGGTACATATATTGTACTTATATCTGGTTAGAAGTACATAATATATTTTAAATAGCATACTTACTAGGTATATAGTTATTATTTTTCCACATGAATAGATTGGGCTGAATTAGGACTTAAACCTAAGGCACTCACCTCCCAAGATATACGAGACACAAACCCGCAAACTATGTCAACCACCGCTAGATCTACCTTGTCAACGTCACATATAAGGTTGGACCTTTTATCAAGAATACAGCGTGAAAGACTAAACTACATCATACAAAAATTATTAGGGTCTTATTGAATTGTGGCTTATGACCTGGAAAACTGAACCTATGTGTTGGAGAAAAGCCTTGTGAGCCACCATCACTAACAGCCTATTCGTTAACTTCAAAGACCTTATCAATGTCGCATATAAGGTCGTGTCTTGAGAGACTAAACATATATGCATCAAAGTCTGGATCTGCTTTGTTAACCCTTTCGCTATTTAGTTGCCATATGGCAACACGCTAATTTGTGGAAGTCTGCATCCTCTATGGTTGCAACAATACATTTTTTTGTTGGTCTTTAGAATAGTTTGAAGTTTTAGGAAAAATACGAAATTAATAAACTGAATATTTAAGTTTAAAGAAGAGAAGTATACACGTTTTTGTACTGGTATATCTTGACATAGTAAAGGAAGAAGAAGCAGATAAAATTAGAGAACTTTTTAATTTGACGTTTTCTTTCAATTTAGATACTTTATTTTTTTAATTTTGGCTGTAGTAAATGAAGAAAAAATTATTATTATAAAAATGAAAAAAAATTATTAAAATTATTATTATTAATTAATTAATTATTAAATTAAATGAAGAAATATTCAAATTTTCCTTATGTGTAAAATGTTTTATGTTTAAGTAATTATTACAGCCACAACGATGTGGTTGCTCTCATAGAAAAACACTCTAGGTAAATACAGGGTCCGAGTATAAAAATTAAAAAATTTCTTATGGAATGTTGCTAATACGTGTATAACCACATATAGGGTGTTTTTTTTAGAGGTTTGTTTTTCGAATAGAGATAAAACTGGCATTTTGTGGTCAAATCTGGCAACTCTAATGTCATTTATGTTCAGTTTGGTTTGCCATTTCATCATGAACAGGTTGACAAAAGAACAACGCTTGCAAATCGTGCAAATTTATTTCGAAAATAATGGTTCAGTTCGCGAAGTTTACCGCAAGCTCCGTCCATTTTATGGTCGACATAATCGTCCATCAAAGCAATTAATTCGGTTAACCATGGGTCGTTTTCGCACTACGTTTACTCTATGTGATAATACGCATCCGCAGAGACGTCGAACAGTGCGCACCGAAGAAACAATTGCCGCTGTAGAGCAAAATGTTGAAGAGCACCCGAATGAATCGATTCGCCACCGTGCACAGCAATTGGAGCTTTGTCCATCAACTTTATGGAAGATTTTGCGCAAAGATCTTGGCTTGCGACCTTACAAGATCCAGCTTGTGCAAGAATTAAAGCCGCGAGACCATGCAATGCGTCGTGATTTTGGTGTATGGGCCGAAAATGAGATTGATCTCGATGCTGATTTTCATCGCAAAATTTTGTTCAGTGATGAGGCTCATTTTTGGTTGAATGGCTACGTCAACAAGCAAAATTGCCGCATTTGGAGTGAAGAGAATCCACATGAGACCCTTGAGACGCCATTACATCCACAAAAACTGACTGTTTGGTGTGCTCTATGGGCTGGTGGAGTCATTGGGCCATACTTCTTCCGAAATAATGCTGGAGAGTCAGTTACCGTTAATGGAGACCGGTATAGAGCCATGATAACCGACTATTTTGTTCCCGAATTGGATGGCATGAATGTGGATGAGTTGTGGTTCCAACAAGACGGCGCTACATGCCACACAGCGCACGTCACAATCGATTTATTGAAGGAAACATTCGATGAGCGCATAATTTCGCGGAATGGACCTGTCAATTGGCCACCAAGATCGTGTGATTTGACACCATTGGATTATTTTCTTTGGGGATATGTGAAGTCGCTCGTCTACGCCAACAAACCAGAAACGTTAGGGGACTTGGAAGCCAACATTCGTGGCGTTATTGCCGACATACGGCCCCAAATGCTCGAAAAAGTGGTTGAAAATTGGACCTGTAGAATTGGCTTTATTCGAGCCAGCCGCGGCGACCGCATGCCCGAAATCATATTTAAACATTAATGGCATAAAATTATGCTTCCAATAAAGCCAAATTGATGGACATTAAAACGATTTTCTTGTATTTTTTTTAAATTCGAAGTTCTATACCTCTAAAAAAAACACCCTATATGTGGATCATGTAACAGCTTAGTATGAAAAGCAAAGCAGATGGGTCTTGCAGTTAATGAGAGTAGATAGACTATATTAGATGCATAGACTCTACCCACAAAAAGTGCATAGTACGAATTGATAGTCTCGCAACCGATGAGTTACAAATTCGAAATTCGAATCGAATTAGAAACTTGTATTAACAAGAATAACCACGTTCCTAGAACAAAGTTTGTAAAGTCGATGGATAAATTGCGAGATCAAATTTTGTATAACAAACATATCTCACCCGGTTTCATAGATCTTCATGCATAGATCAGCGATGTAGCCAAAACTTATCCACGAAGTGAATTGAAGAAAATTGTTCGTAAAAAGTTTAGAGTTCAACTTTAACCTTCGAGAAATATACTGAATTATGTAGTCTCATACTCTTACTTTAGCTAACAACACCTGTTCCAAAATCCGCGATTTATTTAAGTATTTTACAAACTTTAGAGGTTCCTATAACACCGTGCGACAGCATTTTTCACACCGGGAAAAATCCATATGTGCGTGAAAATAGAGACCAATTATAGTAATACTGCGTACTCAGTTTTTCATTTCTACATCCTTTGTCCTTTTAACCCATTAAAACCTGACCCCAGAAAGGCTTGTGCGATTTCCATAAAATTTTACACAATCTTATTAATTGACCTAATCAAGAAAAAAAATCAAGCAAAAAATACATACCATGTTTTTTTTTGTCATGTTTTTCGCAAACATTACACAAATAAACAAAATCAAACATTTGCGGAAAATAAAATGTGCCAATAAAATATCAGCTGCTTGGATTTTGACATTTTCACGCGTTGCGTTGTATGAAAATTAGCAGTGTTTAGGCCCAACGTTGCATTCGCGCAACACAAAACTTAAAGCATATTTTTTGTTTAAAAAACCAAAAAAAAAATTTTTCAAAACTTATTTTTAAATAGTTTAGCATTGCAAAATGCAGCCCACTATGGGATTTTGATAGGTTTGAAGAATAAGTATTTTTGATTGAATTTCAAAAATTCCCCAAACAAACCTTTGACTTTGGATCGAAAAAAACGTATGAATATTTAAATAATTTTGAAATTTGAGTATGGCAGAATCTAAAACGATCAATTTTAATCCAATTCTACCCATTTTCATGTCGTATGTCTTTATGAATTACTTAATATAGCGAAATTCCCAAACGTTGCGCAAACGCAACGCTCAGGGCTTAATGGGTTAAAATTTTGAAAGGGATACAAAATAAAAAAAATAATAAAAATATGTAACTTCGTTGGAATATGGAGATATGTATATCAAATGAAGGAGGAAAGGCTCAAGAATTTAAATAAAATTTACTTTTTATCTATTTCTAAAAAAAGAATATGAAAAAGGTCCTTTGAAAATTGTAATCCTTTCACTCTAGTTTCACTGCCATATGAATTTTTTCCGGTGTGAAATTTTTTTTTATTTTTGTCGCACAGTGTGATATTTACCGGCCTCGATAGTTCAGTGGGTAACGCGCTGGCTTCTCTTACCGAGGCCCTAGGTTCGATTCCTAGCACGGGCTGATGAAGAACTCGTCTACTTCTATCGCTATCCACATGCAGCAGTTGAGAATTACAAGCATGAAAGGAAAACTGTCAAACTGTACTTCCGCCCTTCCTCTTCCATCCTCATGAAATGTGTGTTGTACATACGTTAAAAAAACAGTGTTGTATATAATTTCAAAAATGTAGAATTTGTAGTATTAAAGCGGGGCCTTAAAGACCCTTAAGTGTGTCTCATACAGAGGCAACCAATACAAACTACCTAACCTACCTACCTATAATATTTATAAATTGTTAAAACAATGTTCCAAGTATACTTTAGAGTTTTTTCAAGTCAAAAGGTTCAATAGTTATAGAATATATATATTATAGGTGATCAAAAGTGAACAGGGTATAATTGTCCCAAAGTATGTTTGAAAAGGTTGATTGAAAAAGGAGATGTATTCTCCGAAGCTTACAATCACAGGAAAGTATATATAAAGTAATTTACATACTTTTTTAATTAAGTAAAAAAAAACTGTATTAAATATCTACTGTTATTAAAAATTTTTCAATATTGTTGTCTGAACTTTGACTAAGCTGTCATGCTTAGAATTTCGATATCTTTGTACGGTTTATTTGTGTTTTTTTTATTTTGTCATGGTCACAATTTTATCATGAAGTGCGTCACTAATTAACAACACGTCGAAAAAAATGATTGAAAAAATAGGTGTGTTCTGCGAAACTTAGAATTACAGAAAAGTATATAAAAAGAAATGAATATAGTTTGTTAATTACTTAAAAAAAATTACTATATTAAATATCAATTGTTATTAAAAATTGTTCATTATTGTTGTCTGAACTTTGACTAAGCTGTCATGCTTTAGAATTTCGATATCTTTGTACGGTTTTTTGTGTCTTTTTTTGTCATAGTCACAATTTTAAGACTAATTAACAACGCATCGAAACTGTTAAAATTTAAAAAAAAATGTATTCAAATTCATATAATCATTCACTTATTTGCGAACTACAAAGTACTTACAGCCAAACTGATGGTTTAACACTAGAATGCCCGAAAATCTGACCTACCTAAAATGCCCATAGGTAGTCATTTTGACTACCATATTGTTAACTGACTTTTTTTTTAAATGTTATTGGTTTTCAAGTAGCAAATATGAATAAATGCACATTAGATTAAATTAAAATAAGTACTTCATTTTTATTTTTTATGGTTTACATAGCAAATTCACTAAAATATAATGGCGCACTTTACACATCAATGGGATAAAATGGAATGAAATTTGGAATTTGTGAATGAATTTTGTGAGTGAATTTTTTATTGAAAAACTTGGGAATTGTCACAGCCTACTATGATATTTTTTTTTAATATTTGCAATTATTTGAAATTTTCATATTTCGGAATTGAAGATGCATATTTGTCTTTTTATCATTAACATTTGCTGAAAATTGTATATAGGTAGTCAAAATGACTACCTTTGGGCATTTAAGGTAAATTTTGCAAAATTGGGGTAAATAATTTTTTTACAATATTTTTAATTTATTTATTCCATTTAGCTCTAAAAACTAATTAAAGTCACGTAAGATATTTTTTTAGAAAGCGATGCAACAAAAGTTATTTACAATAAAAGGCCTCAATGTAGTCAAAATGACTCCCTTGGGCATTCTAGTGTTAATATATTTGTTTGAACGGTTTTGTGAAGAAGCAAATTGACATAAATCCGCAAAAAACAAGCTCTTCTTCAATAAAAATTCAGTTTCATTAGACAAAATTTTTCCAAAAATTGTTTAACCTGATGGACACCAATTTGACTCTATTTAGATCATCAGAACTTTATGAATTTGGTCGAAAAATCCAGCTATTCTTCAATAAAAATTCAGTTTCATTAGACAACATTTTTCCAAAAAATGTTTAACCTGATGGACACCAATTTGACTCTATTTAGATCATAAGAACTTTATGAATTTGGTCGAAAAATCAAGTTATTATTCAATAAAAATTCAGTTTTATTAGACCAAATTCTTCTAAAAACCTTCATCCTGATATACACCAATAAAAACTCTATTTAGATCATCAGAACTTTAAGAATTTGATTGGATGAAGGAATTTACAATGACTATTCATCCAGCAGAAATACGCCTTGTACAGCATGCATATATCTTAATCCTGAAATCCTGTCTACCAATGTCTCCATTCTCTCTTCTATGAGTCATAAATACTTTAAGAGTCACTAAAACTTTCAAATTCTAAGCCAACAAGTTCACTGCTCCCTTAACTAATAACCAATGCCGTTTTTATGTTTTGATCTTTGTACGCATACATACGCAACATTGCAATTTTGTGCACAGTTCTGCAAGGATTTAAGTCCTGAACAATATCAAACTTTATACCAACTAAATAACTATTACTGACCCGCTTCACATTGCGCGCTCTCCTTGAACAAAGTGTATAATAGCACATTTTAGCACGTATTTTGCAATTTTACTTAAAACTTCATTTCCATTAGACCACAAAAGATCTCAGCAACAACAACAACAACTACAACATTGGCAAAAATCGCAATAAAAAGAAGAAGCAATCAGCACCGTCCACACACACACATACAAAGCTGGCGCTGGGAAATCCCCAAAACAACTGTAAACACACAATGGTAAAGACCAACAAAAAAATTCAGTAACAACAACAACAACATATGCAGTTGCCTTATGAGAAAATGCGAATTGGTGGCATTGTTGTTTGTGTAGATATTAGAGAGCTGCATAAATCCATTTATACTCGATGCCTTCACGTGCAGTTTTAAAAACGGAACACGTATCCGAAGAGAAGCCGAAAAAAAGGTACTCATTTTTCGGTACCTCTAAATTGTCGAGTAACTGCACGTTGTTACTCGACGCTGAGCGAGCAGCTTCTCGTTGCGAATCGACGCTAGCAGACTTCCTTCTCGTTGCTACGCAATTACTCGCGGAAGCTGTCGAGTATGTCGGAAGGTTTGAACTGCATGAGGAAGCGCAAATGCTCGCGGAAGGTGTCGAGTATGTCGGAAGATTTGAAACTGCATGAGGTACCGCAAATACTTTGTAAAGTTTGAGTTGAATGTGCTTCAAAGGAATGTTGCAAAGCATTGCGCGCATTGCACGAAGCATAATTTTTTGTATTTTATATTTGTTTAGTTATTTATAACGAATAATATGAACAAATATATGTTATTGTAAATATTAATTTAAAAAAACCTTTCCCTTCCCACATTAACAACATTCTTTGATTTCAGCTTCCACGCGTAATCGCTCGAATTTTGATTACAGGATGATAAATGGATAAATAAATAAAATAACTAATAAATAAATATTTTAATTTTGAGTTATATAGATGAAAAATTATATATGATGAAAAATTAATAATACATATAACTATAATAAATAATATAACTATATTTTAAGATTTTAAATCAGTTTACTGCAATGCAGTAACTGCATAAATATAGCAAAAACATTCTAAGCCCAACCACAACGCCATTAGCAGCAGCAGCAATATCTGGTCTGCCGTTGACCTTGAAGCTGAAAAAATTCTCGAACTTCCGCGAGTATGAGGTACCTATACTCGCGGAAGTTTTGCTATTATGTTCCTATTTTTTCATGTTCCGATTTTTCGGCTTCCGCTTTTTCGCGGCTTCCTTCTCGTTGTTATCCGAAATTCTGTGCTTCTCTTCTCTTCTCTACGCATGAGCGGGAGAGCGAGTAAGAGCAGTATACATACTCGACGGCGATCGAGTAAGTGAAGCATACGTATCCGACAACAAACTTCTCATGTGCAGTAAAAAGTAATCCGATGCAGCTCTCTACTAGATATGTTGCAACGTTGCAAGGACGCTGCTGTGATCCATAATTCGCACGTAAAATTCACATTATGTGCACGTACGAAACTTGTTAAAATTTTTGATTCTACAGAATTTGTAAGCGGAGTTGAAACGATGAAGAAATGAGATGAAAAAAGCATACGAAAGGAATCATGCAGCAAAGGAAGAAGCTGCGGCCAAAGCATTACGACTTTTATATGAAAAGCGCACAAAAGCGATGTGGTTGAAGGTCATAATTTGTATTATGCGCGGTACTTTGAGTGTGTGTGTGTGTGTGTGTGTGAGGACGATTGTTACATGCACTTGGACTATCAGTTCAAATTATAGTCTGTGATTGTTTGCGCTGCATTGAGAGGGAGAAACCATACAAGCCACTCAATGCGATAATCATTGAAAAATGTGAATAATGCAGCCTTTACTACTCTTGGTTCCAAATTGTTTTTGTTGTTGTTATAAACATTTACAGCTAACAATTTCAATTACTTATGATTGTTGGCGTTGTACATGTTGCAATGCTAATTAACTACAACCGTCTATAAAAGTACTTGGAAAAAATTACTTCGAAAAGTCCTTATCTGCAATTTCTGGAATTTCTGGCTGCCTTTTGAACCAAAGTTTTATTAAAAAATTTTCTGAAAAATGAATCAACTTCTATATTTAAATTATTTACTCTACTTCATTGACCCAATTGCACCAAATCTCCTCATTGATAACACCGTGTGACAGCATTTTTCATACCTGGAAAAATCCATATGTACGTGAAAGTAGAGACCAAATATAGTAATACTGCGTACTCAGTTTTTCATTCTACATCCTTTGTCCTTTTAAAAGGACTTCAAAATTGTGAGGGGAATGAAAAATAATGGGGGTACCGCTTAATTCGTGCGGTTTTCTAATAGATGGCGTAACTTGATTTTGTGAACAGTGATTCACCTTTCCAAATGTGTGTTGGAAAACTATTGTCATATAGTTTCAGAATCAGTATGTGTCATTTAGCTGAAGCGTAAACAACAATACTTTTTTTACTCTGAAAATGTCGAATTTTGTGCCGAATAAAGTGTTTCTGCGGGGAGTACTTCTTCATTACTTCAATATGAAGAAAAAGGCTGCCGAAAGTCATCGTATTTTGGTGGAAGTGTATGGTGTGCATGCTCTAGCTGAGCGTACGTGCCAGAAGTGGTTTGCACGGTACAAAAGTGGCAATTTTGACTTCGAGGACGATGAACGGCCCGGACAGCCAAAAAAGTTTGAAGATCACGAATTGGAGACATTGCTCGACCAAGATCCATCCCAAACGCAAGAAGAACTTGCAAAATCACTTGGCGTCGCTCACCAAACCATTTCCGATCGTCTAAAAGCAATGGGAATGATCCGTAAGGTAGGCCATTGGGTGCCGTATGAATTGAAGCCAAGAGACGGCGAACGCCGATTTTTCACGTGTGAACAACTGCTTCAACGGCACAAAAGAAAAAGTTGTTTGCATCGAATTGTGACTGGCGATGAAAAGTGGGTCCATTACGATAATCCAAAACGTCGAGCAACGTAAGGATACCCCGGCCATGCATCATCATCGACGGCCGTTCAGAATATTCATGGCCTGAAGGTTATGCTGTGTATTTGGTGGGACCAGCTGGGTGTGATCTATTATGATCTGTTGCAACCGAATGAAACGATCACAGGGGAAGTCTACCGACGACAATTGATGCGTTTGAGCCGAGCATTGCGCGAAAAACGGCCGGAATATGCACAAAGGTACGGCAAGGTAATTTTGCAACATGACAATGATCGGCCACATGTTGCACAGGTCGTCGAAACCTACCTTGAAACGCTCAAATGGGATGTCCTACCCCACCCGCCGTATAGTCCAGACCTTGCGCCATCCGATTACTATCTCTTCCGATCAATGCAACATGGCCTGGCTGACCAGCACTTCTCCAATTATGAAGAAGTCAATAATTGGATCGATTCGTGGATAGCGGAAAAGCCGGCCGAATTTTTCAGAAAGGGTATTCGTGAATTGCCAGAAAAATGGGAAAAAGTTATAGCTAGTAATGGGCAATACTTTTAATATTAAATTTGTAACCATTTTTTCACAATAAAGCTTAAATTTTCCCAAAAACAACCCGCACGAATTAAGCGGTACCCCTATTAAAAGAAATATAAAAAATACTTATCGTCGATAGACTGATATGTATATCAAATGAAAGAAGAAACGCTCAAGAATTTAAATAAAATTGATCTTTTATCTATTTTTAAAAAAAGGAAATGAAAAAGGTCCTTTGAAAATTGTAATCCTTTATATCCTTGAAAATTTATATAGCATTTTCTTGAAAAGTAACTATGTTAAAACCCAAATTCCCATTGATCACATGTCAAAATTTCATTACTCTAACTTTATTGGTTAGAAAGTTATTAAAAAAAAGCGGAGGCTGCAAGTCTAATGAAGTACAAAAATTCTATTTTTTTTGAGTATTAGTATTTTAAATAATAAAAAATACAAAATCAATAAAGCGAGAATAATGAAATTTTGACACGTGATCAAAGAGATTTTGGATTTTCACATACTTACTTTTCAAGAAAATTGTACATAAATTTTCAAGGATATAAAGGATTAAAATTTTCAAAGGACTTTTTCATATCCTTTTTTTTACAAATAGATAAAAAATTAATTTTATTTAAATTCTTGAGCCTTTCCTCTTTCAATTGATATACATATCGCCATATCCTTATGAGGTTAAGTATTTCTTTATTTTTTTTATTTTGTATCACCTTCAAAATTTTGAAATCCTTTTAAAAGGGCAAAGAATGTAGAAATGAAAAACTGAGTACGCAGTATTACTATATTTGGTCTCTACTCACACGCCCATATGGATTTTTTCCGGTGTAAAAAATTGTATTAATTTTTGTTGCACGGTGTATTTTGCCTAAATGCATACTACAACTACCTTCTCTGCCACATCATGGGCTGCGCAAAAGTTATGGCCCACATTTTGAGCTCCACAGCGAAATTAGTGAAAGCTCAGCTCAGCTCAGCAGCAGTATCCGCTGTTATTTGTTCAGTCTACTCAATTTGGGAGCAGTCTACCTCAATGCTGGCTGACATAATTTTAAACCATAGCCACTTGCAACTATCTATTTGGTGTATCACTTCAGTTAGATAAAGTAGCACAAACTTGGATCGTTACGCCACATTACGTCCATGGCTGCTCCATAACTCCATTGTTGCCGCAAATGACCACCGTGCCGGCTGCTCGTCCACTACAAATGGAATGCATTAATTACAAGCAGCTCCGGCATAATGATCGTCGGGATGCTACACATACCAACACTGCACGGTTGACTCGACCCCACCGCAGCCCAGCCAGTGCGGCATATGAGTTCACAGTGGACGCGCCGTTACGCAGCGTCCACAGTCCCGAAGTTGTGTACTGTCTGGGCATTTAACACGAATAACATTTGCGTCCAGCCTAATTGCCGTTTTTGTGGCAGCCGCACCATTCAACGGCCGCAAAACGCACCCAGACACACACACACACACGCACACCCACTCACACATACGCACAAACAGATTCGTATCCTGTGTGGGGTTGTATGTACATGTACGTTTTGTGCTATGTGCAGGTGAGTCGAACGCATTGTTTGTAGCCAAGAAACATTTTTAATTGTTCGACGCCTCTCGTTGGTTGTATCAGCGTTTCCAGCGCGCCTTGCTTTGATATTCAGGGTGTTGTTTGTTGTTGTTGTAGTGGTTGAAGACTCGTGTTCATGTGTCGCTCTGCAGCCCATACAAATGACCTAATTAAACAATCGACAAAGTGATATTAATTCAATTGGCATTACTTGGGAAATTTGTATGTAAGATACAAGAAAATCTGAATGTGCTTAGCTGAAGTTGGTACATTTTAGTTGGTTTCAATTGTTGAAAGTCTTGAAGAGGCTCAAGTCGGCAGTTCTTGTTACTTGAATAGGAAAGACAAATCGATAAAAAACAATATTGATGTAGCAGATTTAACGTGCTCGTAGAAAAAACTAGATGATAATTTAATAGTTAAAATATTTAATGGATCCATTCATTATTCCATAAGTTCATTCAATTGAACAGCTCGACGGAATTCCAACGATTTTTGCTGAGTTTGAACTGTAGAAAATCTTGAAGAAATAAGCAAATGACATATTGGTTTACTTTTGTAAGACGTTATGGCGTTTGATTTTTAGTGCTGATTGCCTAATTTTACAGACAAAAACATTTAACTATGTTTTCGTCTAGTAAACACGTCTTCGCTGAAAAGAGTTGAAGCTTTAATAGCTAAAATTATCACAGCTTTTAACAGTCATTCACCTGGATCTCCTCTCTTCTCGAACAAAAAGTTCCCAAACATTTTTCTGCAACTTCACTTAAGATAAATCCTTTTACTCTTTTTCTCTGTTGACTGAAACACTGAATACTTTTTGGTGAATATTCTGTAACAAAATTTTAGTCTAGAACGATATTAAAATAAATATTGTTCAAAGTTCTTTTTAAGGACCAAAAATTCAACTAAATTTACCCATTGATATTTTCAAAATGTTATACTGTTCACAAACTCATGCACTGCTCACTTATTCAATGGCGAAGGACACTTTTGCAGTTCCTTTCGTGCGCTGTTGCGCACTTTGGTATTGTTGAAAACAAAATCTCTTTGATAAGCACTTGGGCAGCAGGGGTTCATTTGTCAAATGCAACTATCTCCTGCGGCACTAGTACTTAGAAAAGCGATACTTGTTTGAGAAAAAAAACATAACGACATCACTTAACACTTAGACACACACTTTGCACCATACAATGCGGCAGAGAAGCGAAGAGAAGCAAATAACAAATGGAATACAAAGCACATATAGTACTGTAAGCGGTAAGTTGTTGCTGTTGTTAATACTTCATGAACCATGTTTAATGCGGAACTGCAACAAAAAATCCATAAGATGTTTGTGAGTGTTTCATCAGCGTTCGATAAGTCGACCGGAAGGCCATTTAACTGCAAAAGAGATTTTTGTTTGTTGTTTAAAAATTAAAGTAAATAACTTAAGTTAAGGAAAAAACATTTTATTAAAAATAAAGAATAAAATTAAATAAAGTGAAATAAAATGAAATAAAATAAAATAAAATATAATCAAATAAAATAAAATAAAATAAAATAAAATAAAATAAAATAAAATAAAATAAAATAAAATAAAATAAAATAAAATAAAATAAAATAAAATGAAATCAAATCAAATCAAATCAAATCAAATCAAATCAAATCAAATCAAATCAAATCAAATCAAATCAAATCAAATCAAATAAAATAAAATAAAATACAATAAAAAAAATAAAATACAATAAAATCAAATAAAATCAAATCAAATCAAATCAAATCAAACCAAATCATATAAAATAAATTTAACATCTCTTACACCAAATATTGCAGACTAGACTAAAATAATCTTTACTTACAGAGAAAACATTTCATTAAAAAATAAAATAAAATAAAATAAAATAAAATAAAATAAAATAAAATAAAATAAAATAAAATAAACTAAAATAAAATAAAACAAAATAAAATAAAATAAAATAAAATAAAATAAAATAAAATAAAAAAAAATAAAATAAAATAAATTAAAATAAAATAAAATAAAACAAAATACAATAAAATAAAATAAAAAAAAGAGATTTTTTGGTTGTTGTTTAAAAATTTAAATAAATAATTTAAGTTAAGGAGAAAACATTTCATTAAAAATAAAACAAAAATAAAATAAAATAAAATAAAATAAAATAAAATAAAATAAAATAAAATAAAATAAAATAAAATAAAATAAAATAAAATAAAATAAAATAAAATAAAATAAAATAAAATAACATAAAATAAAATAAATTAAAATAAAATCAAATCAAATCAAATCAAATCAAATCAAATCAAATCAAATAAAGTCAAATCAAATCAAATCAAATAAAATAATTTAAAATCTCTTACACCAAATATTGCAGACTAGACTCAAATAATCTTTACTTACTTTAAAATACTAAATGTTTAATTATGTTGCTTTATCTTGCTTATGTTGCTTTATGATAATCGAAAACTTAAGAACAGTCATAGAACTATAAAAATTTTTTATTTTGAGTAAATGGGCCCAATAAATTAAGCTTCCAGTCCAATTAGAAATCAACAAATCTTAATTCCTAATTGGACTATCGAATGCTGCGTTTTAAACGTTAAAATTGTCAAATTGATACTCAACCGATTTGAGTCTCATAGGTCATCTCCAGGATTTGGATATCTCCAAATAACAAATTAAACCATTTTTTGCTCTTTAAGACTTTGAATTTCGAAAAACTCCTTCTTGAAATTTCAATTATTAACATGGACCTAAAATTCAAATATCAGATTTGTAGCTTCAGCGCATTGAACTCGGTAATACTGAGACTGTCCGTCAACAATGACAAAAAATTATATATATAGATTATTTGAATATTTTTGAAGTCAATAAGATTAAGATTTTTAAAGAAATTATAGTGTACTGATTTAGAAAAATTCAAATTTCTTACTCATACTGTGCAAACATTATTGGTCAATAAAAAGTACAAAAAATATGCGAAATATACAATTGTTAGCATTTCTTCTTTGCATACTTTTGGGGGAACATTAACAAGTAAGCATCTCTTCGCGCAAAGATGTGGCCACCAACTGGCACTTCGCTCAAAGCTCTAACCACGCATTAAAAACCACTCATACTAACCATGGCTTGAAAGCGCTTTTAATTCCGTTGTATTTACTTGTAACATGTTTTTGTCGAATGTGAAATGGTTGCGTTGCCAGCTGTGCATTAGTCATAAGAGCTTTAATTTCTTGGAAAAATAATTGCCAAACTCCACTAAAACCACCCACTGTGCACAAGCATGCGTGACAATATAAATGCAGTTAAGACAAAAGCAAAAAATATTAAGAAAACACACAAAAACAAGAAAACAAATTTAAATGTATAAAATCAAAAATAAACAAATTTTGCGTAATATAAAAAAAAAAATAAATAAAAATAAAAACAAAAACGCACAAACCAGGCATTCTACGTGTGTTGTTGTTGATGGTGTTATTTTTTGTTGTTGTTGTTGCCACTAAAATTGCGCAAATCCACACTGAGCCATTGCGGCAATAAACGCGAGTATGCCACTAATTGAAGTTTTATAATGCTACTTACTTTTTTAAAACGCTTCATAAAAATCGCCATAGCGAAACAAGAGCAATGCAACAACAACAACAACAACAACAATAAAAAATTCACATGTAGCGCAATAGCCGCAACCGAAGCCAACAGCGGCAGCATCACAGACTTTAATGCTGCAAGGAAAGTCGCTGACCAAACACACACAAACACAAACACACACACACACACAGAGCTCAACGCTTGTGGATAGCTGCCGGAGGCGTTGGGTGGCGCAAAGTGCAGCCCGCTGATCCGCCGCGTGCGCGTATATGAACGACTCGCGCCGACCGCTAACCGCGACGCTGCTCGCTGCTCGCTGCCCACTGCCCGCAGTGCGTTTGTGCTTTGTTTTTATGCTGAAAGTTTTTATTCTCCACTTCCTGCTGTACGCGGGGCTTTTATGTTTTTTCGTCGCTCGATTTTGTCGGTATTGTTGTTGTTGTTGTTGTTTTTTTGCTGCACACGTACGACGCAGTTAGTTGTTGATTTTGCGGACGATGGGCTTTGCAGGTAATTTTCAGGGAATTTGCAATTTCCTTGTTATTTTTATACACTGTTGTTGTTGTTGTTATTTTTTTTTGCTGTTTGCTGTGTTTTTGTTGTGTGTTCTTTCATTTCATTTGTTTGCTTATGGCTGAGTTTTTGTTTATTAATACTCGCTTTTATTTTGTGTGTTGCCGTTGTTGTTGTTGTGGTTGCGGCTTAATAAAAACTGTTTCATTGACAATTCAACGATGAGGCGATTACGTGTCGCTGTGTGAGTGCAAGTGCGTGTGTGTGTGTCTTTGTTTGTGTTTGTGTTTGCCTACCGTCAGCGGATGTTGATTGGATGGCCATCGCACAATGCCGGTCCTTCCGGTGCCGCTGCCGGTGCCAGTGGCGATCGCCGACCGTTGCCGCCGCCGTTGGTTAGTGCCGCATTCGCATTTAATGCTGATGTTCGCATTTATTGTGTTTATTGCATGTTGCTGATTTTTATGTTAATTTTTACGTTAATCCCGTTACTTGTGCATTATTTTTATGCACCGTTTATGAACTCTGTGCGTGAGTGAGTGCGCGTGCAAATTCATTTTATATAGATTATCCAGATATGCTGTAAATGAGGCGGAAATCTGCAAAATTAAATGAAATCGTAATTGTTATGATATCTGCAATGTTCAGTCGTATTAAGTGCATTAAATTAAGTGCTACAACAAATGCCACATTAACATTTGCGGCGAATATGCGCCAATAGGCGGCAATAGTAAAGCATGCTTTTTACATCAAAAGCAGTTAAAGGTCACAACAATTGCCAGTAAAACTGATTTCCATGTTAGAAAGTAATCGCATAACATTTTTAACAAAGTGAGAGAACATCAAAATTTTACTAGGGAACAATTTTTTTTTTCACACTACAGTTTGCAATTCTTATTTCTATTTAGAATTGGTAGAAAAAGTGTGCGGCAAAACAACTAAAAATATACTTATATATATTTTTTTTGCAATAAGAAAAACAATGTTAATAATTTTTTTATTTACAAGAAGAATCGAGTAAGTTTTGTTCTGTCAAAATTTAATTATTCTCGCTTCATTGATTTTGTATCTTTTTATTATTTAAAATACTGATACTCAAATAAATTAGAATTTTTGTACTTCATTAGAATTGCAGCTTCCGCCTTTTTTTTAATCTTTCGAACCAATAAAGTTAGTCCTGAAATTTTGATACGTGATCAAGGAAATTTTTACTTACTTACTTCTCAAAAAAATTCGGCATAAATTTTTAGGGATATAAAGGATACAAATTTTCAAAGGACCCTTTTCATATCCTTTTTTACAAATAGTTAAAAAATCAATTTTATTTAAATTCTTAAGCCTTTCCTCTTTCATTTGATAAACATATCGCCATATTCTAACGAAGTGCAGTATTTTTATTTTTTTTTATTTTGTATCCCCTTCAAAATTTTGAAGTCCTTTTAAGGGGGTCCTCTACTCTTCAGGCAAGAAAATGAGCTGTTATTTGGGGAATTAATTACGAAAGATCTACTGCATACAATTAAAATTTTTTTTTTATTTTTAGAAATACATGTTTTGACTTTAAATTTTCATTTTTGAAGAGGAAAACAAAACTCCCGCGACCTTGAAATGTCATTGATGACATGGATTTTAAAACTTCAATGGTCCCGCTTAAGCAAAGTTGTGGCCAATGGGGTGATCCGAAAACAGAAAATATTCGTTACAATCATAGTAACGTTGACTATATTTTCCCGAGTCAGAATTTTTTTATTTTGCACTGTGTAAAAGTTATGCAACAATTTGTAAAAATTCCAATCTTCACCTCTTTTTTTGACCTATTAGGCGCTATAAAAACGGAACAAAATAAAATTTTGAAAATCGTACCCGGGAAAACATAGCGGTATGTTTTCTGAACAATTTAAAAAAAAATTATCGAAATCGGACTAATACTTTTATAAAAAGTCTTACGCGGCAACCAAAAAAACACTACTTTCGGGAAAACGCGTTTAAAGATAAATTACGTTGTATAACTTGATTGAAAATGGCAGGGGACGGGTACCTTTCGGTTCCCAGCAACATGCAAAGAAATGTGATTTTCACGGAATCCTTTTTGTGGCGTATTCTCAGATACATATAGATTGAAATTATGCAAAAAAAAAATCGATTTTTCGAAACCGCGAGAGTAGAGAACCCCCTTAAAAGTACAAACGATGTAGAAATGAAAAACTGAGTACGCAGTATTACTATATTTGGTCTCTAGTTTCACGCACATATGGATTTTTTCCGGTGTGAAAAATCCTGTCGCAAGGTGTATTCTTTACAATTTTGTTATATTTAAATATCCGTCTCTCTGCTCCTGCCCGGCTATCTCAAGACTACGACCTACTTACTTAAGTAGATCCCTAAGCATGACATCAAGTCGCTGCTGAACTTCGCTAGGAATACCCGCATTCTCACCGATCAATTTTACGTCGATACGCAACACTAAGGACCTCTAACCGGTATCGCTAGGGACCCAATAGGGTCTATGCGTGGCCTACTTGTCCAACCAGCTTACCTAACCTAATCTATTCATTAATATCTATTTTGCCCTCTTAAAAGTAATCCCCCTAACATAAAATACACTTGGACCGGTGCTATTTCCAATCTTTGAAGCACTTCTGGTATAAACTTTTTGGTATGGCGCTGAGCTGTTTCAGCGATAGAGTCTTTATCTTCTCAATCTTAGCCAATCAAATTTTTTTATTAAGTCTTTTCAGCTTTGGGAATAGAAAACAGTCTCAGGGACCTATGTATGTTCGATGAATATAGTGGCTGAGGCATGATTACGGTGTTGGTTTTGGACAAAAAAACACAAACAATCAACGATTTTTGGATCGCAAAGAACACCAAAACATGTCTAACCTTCATATCTGTCAAAATCAAACTTACTATGGGAAATGACTGATGATCTCAAAATGTGTTGGGGACCTGTGGACCAACATAACAAAAAATCAAAAATCAACTGTACGAAGACTGTTAATTTTGAAAAGTCACCCTTTTTTACAGACCTCGTATATTTGTGAGAAGCCTTGAGCAGGCTTGAAGATAAGAAATCCAGTATCTACAGAATTTTGCTAAAAATACTCATATCCATTACTTAAAAATGGAACTCAATCTATACCAACAAAATTTAAAAAACGTGAATTTAATTCAAGTTAAATCGTAAGTCTTCATTGAGACTGGCAAGTCAAGTTTGAAGTATTCACTGAAGTAGTTAGCGCTAACTTAGTTCGACTAAAATTTATTCATGTTGCACGATCCCTAAAAGATTTTCTTTTCTATTCGGAGTAAAGTCTCCCTTTGCATTGGGCACTCAGATGCACAAATTTAGTTTCATACAAGTACAAAAAAAAAGTCTTTAATATAATAAAGAATTAACTTTATTCGATTAAAGAGGAATAATGTTGCATGATCCTCGAAAAAAGTTTCCTTTCCATTTGGAGTAGAGGATATTTTTTTATTGAACGCTTAAAGGTACACATTTAGGTTCATAGATACAAATTGAAAAGTCTTTAAATAGTCAGCGCAAAATTAATTCAAGTTGAAGACTGTTGCATAATCCTTGAAAAACTGTCCATCCCATTTGGGGTAAAGAGTACATATTTTTTTGAAGTCAAAAGACTTTTGTTGAATAATTCAGCGCTCAAATGTACACATTAAGGTTCATAGATACAAATTGAAAAGACTTTATTGAATTAATCAGCGCTAAATAAATTCAACTTAAGTTGAAGACTGTTGCACGATCCTTGAAAAAAATTTCCTTTTCATTTGGGGTAAAGGATACTTTTTTTCAAGTCTTCATTCTAACAGTCAGCGTTAATTATATTCGACTTTTGTTGAATAATTTAGCGCTCAAATTTACACATTAAGGTTCATAGATACAAATTAAAAACTAACTAACTAAAGTTGAAGACTGTTGCATGATCCTCGAAAAGCGTTTCTTTTTCGTTTGGGTTGAAGGCTCTTTTATATCGAGCACTCCGATGCACACATCTATGTACAGGTATATAAGTATGTTTATGTATAGACATATGTTAGATATAGACAGAAATCTATGTATGTAATACGCTGAGTGCTGAGTGCCCGCATGCATCGTTCTTGCGTGTCATTCACCCGCTAGTTTGCGGTTATTGCTGTCGTTTTGTTGCTATTGTCGCTTTTGCGGCTTTGAATAGCAGCAGCAGAAGCAACAACATGTGCAATTCTTCAGCAATTGTTTTGCTGCAATGCTAGAAACAAGAAAGCTACCATGAGACGAAGAGGAGTGGAGAGTGACAACAAAACTGTGGACAACATTCGTTGAGCATTTACAAAACAATCACAGACACTGCGATGCCACAATGCATCACAGCATTGGGACAACAATAAACAGACAAGTCGAATAGCAGTACCAAAAAAAAAAACAATAACAAACTAAAAGCATAAAAGCCGGCCAACATGTGACGCCGCAGCACTCATTGTGACAAATCTGCATGCAACGCAATGCAAAAATGCGGCGAGGCTGCACACAGTTGCAACACAATTTGGCTATTGTCTAGCCAGATGGGACAATTTTATTGATGCTGTTGTTGTCTTTCAATTACGCTGTACAATTTTTCTATGCACCAGAATTCACTCGGTACTGAATATAAATCACTTAAGCGCAAACTAGACGAAATTTAGTGAAATTTTTATTAGTTGCCTTTGCTGAGTTTAATTCACATTTCATATCAAACTTAGTCACTGCAAGCCTTTCAATTCCCTGCTTGCGGCATCACTGCCGCATACACTCGCTTTCTCTGTTCTACACTCTTTCTCTCTCTCTCTCTCTCACTTATTCCTCACACTGCCCTCTTTAATAAATGTCATATTTATTAAATTTAAATTGGCCTAATTGACCCCTATTCAGTTTATCTGCCATGTCTACTTTGTATGTATGCGCATGTGTATGTTTGTGTGTGTGTGTTTTCCATACCACAAAAAGCAGAGCGCAGCACAGCAACTGGCCAGCCGAGCTCAGCTCAGCTCAACCCCAACCAGACAGACCGCTGACCGCAGTCCACTGCAATGCAAAGCAAAATTCAATATAATTATTGTTATTGCAATACAATTTCGCATTATTTACATACAAACGCACACGCACACATACAACTATGCACTCGTATTTGCTTTTACAGCAGTTTACAGTACGTCAGTGTGTGTGTGTGTGTGTTTAAATCTAATTTCTAATTTGCACTTTCAATCGTCAGCCTCCGCAAGATGTTGCAAATGTAATAATTGTTGGAATTTTCAAATTCTAATTAATGAAAGTACACAGCCGCTGCTCTCGCTCTCTTGCTCTCTCTCACACACACACACACACTTATAAACCGGCACAAACACCGGTCGCCATGAGTGTATTTCATTTGCTTAGCGCAGCCATTTCAATTGTGTTGTATAATTTTACTGTTTGTGTGCAGTTAGTTGCGTATTCGTTATGTGCATGTGTGTGTGTGTGTGTGTGTGTGATTGTATGCAACAATTTCATCAATTTAACCTTCATGATCTGTACGGGTCGTGTTCACAAGCTCAATTGAATTTATTTATTAATTGAATTTTTTTCATTGCATGAGCTGACAATCGATCTAAATGAAAGTTGACAAGGCCACAAGCCATTTGCCGCAATGTGTGACAACTGAATGTATGACAATTGCCGCATCACCAGTAACTACACACAATGCATAGATATATAACAATCATTACGGTTTTGAGTTGCATTCAAAATTATGTTGCAGTCTTCACTGTTGGCAGGCGAATCAAATAATTGAATTTGGGTGATTGAATATCTCAAAATATAATTTTTGTGCGAACGATGAACTGAAATGAAGATGTCGCTATGAAATATGAGAGAAGTAGAATATTACATATAGATATTATATATGTTTTGAACATGAATACGTACAAATGTACATACTTTTTGAAGATTTTAATTTATTGTTTTAATTTTAATTTATTTTAATAATATATAATTTATCTAAAAATAAATAATTCATTTAATTTAAATTTTAATTTAAACATAATAAAATATTTATTTTATTTTATTTTACTAATTTTTACCAAAAAAATTAAATAAATAAATAAATTAAAACAAAATTATTAAATTTAATAACAAAAAATAAAAAAATTTTTTGTATCATCAAAAAGTCAGCATCATAGAATTATTACCATGAAAACAATTATTTTTCATAAAATGAAATTTTTTCGTAAAAAATATTATCATCAGAAATCAATATAACTATTATTATTCATAAAAATACAAAATTATTTTCATTCATTTGTTAAATTAATTTTTATTCATTGATTTATTAAAACATAATTTTCATTTAAATATATTGTAACAAAAATTCAAATAAAAAAGTACATCCGGTCGTCATTGTGTTTTCAACGAAATACTAATCATCACTATACTTTATACTTTTCCAAGAGATGATCTATATCCTTGAAAGACTTGTTCTTAAAAATATTTTTCCTCTATTAAGTTTAACTCTTCACTAAACATTGTAAGAAAAAGCGAATATGTCCTTGTAAGATCTGAACACAAAATCTAGCCGTGTTAGACAAATTTTTTTTTAAATTAGTCTCCAAGAAATAACAAAATTTTAAACCTCAAGAAGTATAGGGCTTTGTCCCTGAAAGATCAGTCCTCAAAATATGGTGGTGTTAAAAAAATTTCTATGAAAATTAGTCTCAATGAAATAACAAATATTGGCTTAACTCAAGCATCAAGAGGGCTATGTCCTTCTGAGCTCTACAAAATATGGTGTTTTAAGAAAAACTTTCTCTACATTAAATTATATTTTTGGTTACAATTTTTTAAATTTTATATTCAAGAAACAAAGGCCATTTGGCCCAGGCCATTGCTCTGGGAACTCGGTCCATAAGATGTAATGGTATTAGAAAAATGTTTAATGAAAAAAGTCACTATTAAAATACAAATCGTTACTAAACTTAATCCACAAGAGACCTAAAGCTATATATTTTTACTTGTAAGATTTTCCCACAAAGTTTTGAATACAAAATCAAATTAACAAAACCAACAAAACCACAGCAAAGCCATAAGACTTTAGATATCTCGTACACTGATGGGAAAAATAATTTTAATAGTTAAAATTTAATTGAATTGAAAAAGTTGTAGATTAAAAAAGGAGACCATACAGTCAGAAAGAGAGACTCTTAAATTTTAATGGGAAAATGGGATATTTAATTCATTTCTTAAATTTAATATTTATTTATATATATTTGCAGCGCCTTTTGTTGCGAGGCTTACAAAGTTAAGCAATAAGAAACAATGCGTTAGGTTCAGTGGTGCACTCCTGAGAGTTTAAACCCCCCACCCCCCAAATATCTGTTTGTTAAAAAGATTTTAGGTAACATTTATGGGTTCAAATTGAATTTGCATCAAAAGTTGTGCACGGAACCACCGTTTCCCAAATAAAATCATGTGTGCGCCACTGGTTGAAATGGTTCCTTTGCAAGCTTACTGTCTATTTGAGACCCCCTGGGGAAAACACACCTAACATAACCTAAGTTTAGTGCTGAAAGGTTCGTAGTTGAAAGAATGGCTGGAAAAGGTCCAAGAGGTATTGCAAAAAGACCAGCTCCGGACGGGGTAAATAAAGAGATGGATTTACGAGGTGTATGGAAAGCGGCTACGCTGGCTCGGCTATGTCTCCCGTATGGTGGATGAAGCTCCGTCAAAAAAAGTGTTCAACATGCTAGCCGGAGGTAGTCCGTGTTCCGATTGAAGGAACAAGTTGAGGACTCCTTGTCATCTCTTGGTGTGATCAACAGGAGAAAATGCGGGCAAAGCAGAGGCGCCTGGTGAGAATTTTTGCGGTAGGCCATAACCCGGTAAGTGGTTGGTATGGCCAGTTAAGTACGGATGTAAGATGCTTTTTTGTCTCTTGACCCACTTAAACAGGAAATTTCTATCTGTATACGCTTTTCTTGTAATTTTCAAATTAACAGAAATCATTCGATTTAAGTTGATCCAAACAAAAGGTGACCCAAAACTACCACATATACCAACCAATACCAAATATATCTGAGTTGTGCGAAAAGCTGAATAAAAACTACGTCGATAGCATTAAAAGTGGTCCTTGATCGGTTGAAACTTTTCATAACCGAAGACAGATAAGGATTTGATTCATCCTCAAATTTGTTGATGGTTCGTCTCGTTCGCTAACAGAGTTAGAGAAACACACCTCACCCACAAAGCCACACCCATTCGCACCACCCAAGTGGCGGCCACGTGGCACCTGCAACCGACGGCGACACGTTACGTGCCACCAAAGCGCCAACTGCACGCCCAGGACGCCCGAAATTGGTTTACGTGATGTAGAAAATTAAATTCTTCCGATATTCCTTATTGTCGAACGCAAATCGGCGTTTGCTTAAATGCACCAACTGCCACCGCCGCACCACTTGCAGCCCGCGGGCGGAAATTTGCAAACGCTGCGCCATGAAACGTTCCGTGTCAAATAAGCGCACGTGGCACGTTAGCTGTATGTGTGTGTGTGTGTGCGAGCGAGCTACGACAGAGACAGCATCACCGCAAAGCGTTGTGTGCTTTTGTGGCAAATTTAATTCTGATTTCAGTTTCAGCGGTTTGTTTTTATTTAATTTACCATTTGATTGCAAAATACAAAAGTTCACACACACACATACATACAAACGCTTGCAGCGCAATGTATTGTAATGGGTGCAGGCGACTGAAATGGAAATCATTCGGAGCGCAAGAAAAAGCCAGGTGTCGCATTCCATTGAACGACAATGCAATGCTTTGTGCCGCTTTTCCAACTTTTCACTTTTCCGCTTTTGACACTTGACGCTGTTTGCGTGTGTGCGTGTGGCTCTTCGTATTTTTCGTTGGCCTTAACTTTTGTTTGAATAAATATTGAAAATTCAGTGTTATGCCAGTTGCGTTGTCTCTCGCCCGTTTGCCACGCACACACCTGCTGGCTTCAGTTTCGCACTTCAGTGGCATGTGCCGCTTTTTTTTTTTGTGAATGTGTGTGGGCGCGCGTGCGATTTCCTTGCGCCTTTGACATGATGGCTTTAATAATATATTTGTATTTTGCCTTTAACAGAATGTCAACTGGCGAAATTAACTCGTTTCGCATGCACTGTTTCATTGTTTAATTCGAATTTTAATATTTAAAACTCCAAGCAATTGATGATTTAACACCAGAGTACCAAAAGAAGTCAAAGTGCCTCCAGTGAGGTTTTTATTATTATTATTGTAATAAACTTGTATGGCATTGCTTTCTGAAAGAAAACCTCCTGTGACTTCTACATATTTTTCATGCTAAATGCGACGAAAAGGGAAATTTTTTTAACAAAAATGTATATCCAATTTTGCAAATATTATATTATATTAAATTCCAAATAGGAATCATTTACCTTCCTGTATAAAAGTTCAGTAAAAATTAATATTTGTATTATGAAATAGACAAATATTCATTTTTATTTTTAATATATATGTACATTTGCATCGATCTACAAACATTTGTAAAAAATTGTTTTTTTTAATTTTGCAAAACAAATTTTTTAAAAAAATTAAAAAAAGTGTTTTTAATATACAAGGTGCGTCCCAAAGTAAACAGGACTTTTGCAATAGGGACGTTTCTGGTGGCGCCATCTATGTGTGAGGACATGCGTTGGAAAGGTACATCTTTCATTCACATACTGTCTAAATTTCATGACATTTGGTCTAGTAGACGCCGAAACATCCCGCTCAATGTGACAGTATGTTTTTAACTTTGGTACGAGAATGTCGATCGAACAAAGAGCTAATATTAAGTTCTGTTTTAAACTTGGTAAAACTTTTACCGAAACGTTTAAATTGTTAAAGCAAGTTTATGGTGATGATTGTTTATCCCGTGGCCGTGTTAATGAGTGGTTGAATCGATTCAAGAATGGTCGTGAAGACTTGAATGACGACGAACACGTCGGAAAAAAACTGTGTCAAAAAACTGTCAAAACTGTGCGTGATTTTATCAAAATGCAGCCAAAATCATCATTGGAATTGATGGAAATGGAATTGAACATCTCCAAAACATCAATTGATCGCATTTTAACCGAACATTTGGGTCTCCGTAAAGTGTGTTCTCGCTTCATTCCGCACACTTTAACCGACGACCAAAAAGCGCAGAGAATTGAGCACGCAAAAGACATCGTTCGGGAAGCCAGACGTGATCCAAATTTCTTGTTCAACATCGTAACCGGTGACGAAACGTGGTGCTTTCAATATGATCCCGAAACAAAGCGTCAAAGTGCCGAATGGAAGCACCCAGATGAGCCAAATCCGAAAAAAACCCGCCGTGAGAAGTCAAAAATCAAAACTCATCTCATTTGTTTCTACGATTCAAAGGGAATAATTCATCGAGAGTTTGTTCCACCGGGAAAAACAATTAACGCTTTGTTTTATGTTGAAGTTTTGAAGCGTTTGGTGCATCGCATTCGTCGTATTCGGCCAGAATATCGCGAGGAAGGAAGTTGGCGTTTATTGCATGATAATGCACCGGCTCACAGAGCCCTAGTTACGACCGATTATTTGACCAAAAATCGCATTTTTACCATCAATCATTCACCGTATTCGCCTGATATGGCTCCCTGTGACTTCTACTTATTCGGTCAGTTGCATTTGCCGATGAAAGGAAACCGTTATAAGGACGTTGAGGACATCCAAAAGGCTTGTACCAACATTCTGAAGGCGATGCCGGCCGATGACCTAAAACACTCATTCCAAATGCTTTTGGACCGTGCAAAACGTTGTATCGAAGCAGAAGGAGAGTATTTTGAATAAATAAAAAGAATTATACAAAAATAATCATCCGTTTTCTTTATTTTATAAAAGTCCTGTTTACTTTGGGTTGCACCTTGTATAATAAAAAAATATATCGCACACGCACTACAAAAGTGACACAACTTAAAATTTTTGATTTTTCAGGAAACGCAAAAAACTGTTTTAAATAAACATTTTTTTAAAATAACGTATAGACCGTTCAGTAGAAAATCCTTACAGATTATGCTTTAGGATAAGTTACAAGAATTTTTTTTTATTTTACATTAGAAAATCCAAAATTTTGAGTTGTGACTGTTTTGATGATATTTTAATTCAATAATTACGGAATTATTTTAAGTTATGTCACTTTTGCTGAGTTTTATAATTATAAATTACAGTTAAAAAGTCGAAAGAAAAATTTTGAGAATTTGAAATTAATTTTTTTATTTGAAAATTTATAATAAAATTGTCAGAACTTTGCTTAAAATTAACTTCAACAAAAATTTATTTTTATTGTCAAAAGTGTCACAATTTGAATTAGGACTCGTTGGCATTGAGCTTCAGCGATCAAATAGCATCAAACTTCTGACATAAAGAGAGACCTAACTGTATTTTTGCAACAGTTAACAACAACAAAATATACAGAGCTTTTGCTTATTGGTAGATTGATGCATTGTGCACAGTATTAACACATAAACCCGAAAATTCAAAATTTTGAGTTGTGTCACTTTTGTAGTGCGTGTGCGATATGGTAGCTGTCAGTGGCGTATAGAGGGTTTCGATAGTTCAAACACCCCACACATGTCTGTTTGCTACAAACATTTTGGTTGGCAAATATTATTTCAAATGGAATTGGGTTCGAAATTGGTATACGAAACTGCCCCCAAAATAAAATCACATGCGCGCGAGAAGTAGAATATTACATATAGATATTATATATGTTTTGAACATGAATACGTACAAATGTACATACTTTTTGAAGATTTTAATTTATTGTTTTAATTTTCATTTATTTTAATAACTAATAAATAATTTATTTAAAAATAAATAATTCATTTAATTTTAATTTTAATTGAAATATAATAAAATATTTATTTTATTTTATTTTACTAATTTTTACCTAAAAAATTAAATAAATACAAAATTATTAAATTTAATAACAAAAAATAAAAAAATTTTTTGTATTATCAAAAAGTCAGCATCATAGAATTATTACCATGAAAACAATTATTTTTCATAAAATGAAATTTTTTCGTAAAAAATATTATCATCAGAAATCAATATAACTATTATTATTTATAAAAATACAAAATTATTTTCATTCATTTTTTAAATTCATTTGTATTCATTGATTTATTAAAACATAATTTTCATTTTGGCAAATATTATTTCAAATAGAATTGGGTTCGAAATTTGTATACGGAACTACCCCCAAAATAAAATCCTATGCGCGCCACTGGTACCTGTACCGCAAGATTTTAAAGAACTTTCAAAAATGTGTCAATAATTTACATACTCATTTTTTCGCACTGACGTTTAAAGTACGTCAATATAACCGAAATTTCTTTGTAAATAGTTTAAAATTAAAAATGAATTAAATGTTTTATTGGATAGTTCAAAAATCAATCAAACGAAAAAAAATTAGTAACTAATATGAAGGTCAAACTGACTAAATGTGGGCATTTAAAGAAGTTAGGAATACCTCGGGAATTCTACAGAATAGTCAGAATGAGCGAATCGAACTCATTCTCTTATAACTTCTTAGTCTATATTTTAGAGTAGAGTGTAAAAAATATTGTCCAGATATTTGACCCCTACTGAAAGTTATTTTGTATGTGTTCAGATGTTGATTCTGGATCATGACTTCAAATCATAACTTAATTCATATATTTTGGTTCTATTTAGAATTAGGTTTTCTTTGGCAAATGCCTTGATTCAGTGTTTAATGCGTTGAATCAATACTTCGAAGGTCATTGGTTTGAATTTCGGTCTAATTCGTTCTGAAATGAATTCTTAGTTTGTTGTATTGAATTGCATGAAATTTCCTCCAGATATCTAAATTATCTTGAAGGTTATCTCATGTTGGGTCAGCTGTTGATTCAAGATCTTTTCTTTAATCAATAACTTTTAGCTTTATTCGGAATTTGGCTTCATACGTCACGGGTTAAAATTTTCAGCTCATTTAACATTAAATTAAGAATTTGTTTTGAACATAAATTTCTTTTCATCAATCAAATTTATTTTCATAGTTCATGAAAATATCTTCGTTGGAAGCAAAACAATGCATCATCAGTATTAAGTATTAAAGAAAAAGTTGATAACAGTTTAATTTTAAAACTGCTCACCCACAGCGCTGCAATGCATTGACTTGTCTGCGAGTTGTCACCAAGAAGTACAAACAATTCTCGCGACATGCGCGTCGAGTAAAAAATGCACTATTGTCCTTACATAAATTACATACATACATATCTACAGTGCATACATATCGACATGTGCAAATATACTTGTACGTATGAATATTTGTGTCGATATTTGCCTGTCACACATGCCCGACTACGTAACATTCATTCAATGGACATGTGCAATCGTCGTTCGTTCGCTGCTGCCGTTCCATGACTGGCAGCCATTAAGGATAATTTACAATTTTATTTCTTAATACCCGCCCGCCCCTAAGTGTCTGCCGTCCTCCTCAGCGCTTCATCGTTTGCACTTGTCTGCAATTTTCTTTTGAGAATTTCATAAAACAACAGCAGGAACAGAGACAAAATGACAGCGGCAGCAACAAAAACGATTTTGAAATAATTTTCCTGGCGTTTGTTTTAAAGTGTTGAATATGCAGACAGCAGCATGCAGGTGCAGGTGAAAGGAGCATCGAGTGGCATCGGCCGCTGCGCGCTTGTTGTGCTGTGACGGCCCCATTGCGGCGCACACAACAGGACCCAACGAAAGGAGTTATTATTTTGTTAGAATATTACATTACGTATGCATATTTCCAGCTCCGAGCACGTGTGTGTATGTGTGTGTGTGTGTGTGTCTGTGTGCGGGGCAAATTGTGCTCGCCATCGTTGATGGCAATTTGTCTGCGTATGGCTGTCTGTGTGTGTGTTGGTGTGCGTTTTTGTGGCCGCCATGTCTGGTGCGCAGTAGTTGGCCGTTATTTGCGCTGTCAACTGGTCGTCATCAAGTCATCATATTATGTAAACAAATGCAAGACAGCACAGAATATAGGACATACATACACATGTCTCGTTGGGCACATATGTACATACGTTCAACTACTCCTATGTACCTGTGTAGGTGTGTTGTTATATGTGGCATACCAGGACTTATTTACGGAATTTTGTAAGAAAATTATTTCAAGTTCCCATTCGTTCAATCAACTTTTCGCTGCTTTAAAATGGGAATGAACAATTTCATTAAAAAAAAAGTCAACTTTCCATTGTAAACGTTGTGGGATAGTAAATGCACCTAGTTACCCAAAAACTGTTAATGACATCATTGCTTAAGGTATCATGGCACGTTAGAAAGGGGAATTTTTAATGATTTACAAAATTATTTATTTTTCAGCTCCTTTATTATCAATCTTTTTGAAAATTTTTTTACAATATATTGAAGGTTTAAGGAACACAAAAATCGGCTAATGTGAAACAAAAAACAAAAAAGATTCATAATTATTAAGCTTTCGGACACAGGAATTCACCAGAAAAATTAAAAAAACGCTAAAAATAAAAGGATAGGAGCTTTTTAAAAAAAGTGTCAAAAATTGACTGCGTTTTTAACCCCTTTTCCCCAGAAAAAGTACTTCAAATTAAAAATTTGTCTTCAATATTGTGGTGGATTCTTGTAAAAACTAAGTTAGTAAAAAGAACTAAAAAAATGTTTCTAAAATCAGTCGAGCCAATCCGGAGATTAAGTGTCCGCAATGGAGGATATGTCTTTTTTTTCTAGGCGACTTCAGCTCCATCTATATAAGAGACAACATCTATGCTAAAAAAAAAAATAATTTTTCTTGTGTTCCTTAAACCTGCAATATATTCAAAAATATAAATAAAGGATAATAATAGGAGCTGGAAAATAAATAATTTAGTAAATCATTAAAAATTCCCCTTTCTAACGTGTCATGATACCTTAAGGACTAAACTTTTTTTATTTCATAAAAAATACATATTAAAAAATACAATGATTCTGACGCAATCTACAAAACTATTTGTTCATAGAATTTAATACCAGAAACCTGGGTCAATCCAACTTTCTTTAAAGGCTCAGATGGAATCATTTTGACTCTCATGTTTTTTACTAATATAACTTTTTGTTTGTTGTCTTGATTTTTAAATAGCAAATATGAATGAAAACACATGAATTTACAATTATCTATATATATAAAAAAAAGTTCACTTCTTGTGTGTAGCCAGTGTTTGCGAAAACGGTTCATTATTTTAGGAAAATTTTTTTCGTATGTGATAGAAGATGTTACTGCGGTGGTTTATAGCGATATTACATGTTTGTACGGCAGGTGGGCGTGGCACCTCCCATACAACCTAAATTTTTAATATGGTATATCTTCGGAATTATAAATCGGACAGCATTGAAATTTGGTACAGAGTCGTGGCGTAAACATGTCGTTCCACCGGCAATTTTATGGGCGTTGGACAAGGGGCGTGGCACTTTTGAAATTCCGGTATAACTTTGGAACTAGAGCGTTCACATCAATGACAATCGGTACAAACTAACGATTTGGTAGTGTCCTTCGACAGGGGGAAAAGGATGGGTTTTTGACAATGGGCGTGGCACCGCCCATACAACCCAACTTTTTAATATGGAATATCTTCAGAATTATAAGTGGTACAGCATTGAAATTTGGTACAGTGTAATGGCGTATACATGTCGTTCCATCGGTAAAATTTAAAGGGCGTTGGACAAGGGGCGTGGCACTTTTTAAATTCCGGTGTACCTTTGGAACTAGAGCGTTCACATCAATGACACTCGGTACAAACTAACGATTTGGTCGTGTCTTTCGACAGGGAGAATAGGGTGGGTTTTTGACAAGGGGGCGTGGCACCGCCTATACAACCCAACTTTTTAATATGGAATATCTTCAGAATTATAAGTCGTACAGCATTGAAATTTGGTACAGTGTTATGACGTAAACATGTCGTTCCACCGGTAAAATTGAATGGGCATTGGACAAGGGGCGTGGCACTTTTTAAATTCCGGTGTAACTTTGGAACTAGAGCGTTCACATCAATGACACTTGGTACAAACTAACGATTTAGTCGTGTCCTTCGACAGGAGGAATGGATTGAAATTGATGGATGGATGAATGGATGGAATTGATTGGTTGATTTATCATCGCCCAGCCCAAATCGCTGAAGCTACAAACATGAATTTTGGACTGTAGGTACATCTTGAAGAATTAACCTTCGCCAAGAAGGGATTTTTTGAAATTCGGGGTCTAAAAAGGCAAACCATGGGTTAAAGTGTTGTATGAAGAAACGTGATTTAATAAACATATTGAATTTGAACTTCCTGAAAATATTCTAATATAGATCAAAACTTATTCGACACGTATTTTAAAATGTTTCGAAAATCAAAATTTAACTGGCCCAACAATGGAAAGACGGAAAGACTCCGAAACAAACAACACGAACCGATGGGCCTATTGACTTTAACAATTGTAAAAATATTTGAAATAAATAAAATTAGACACGTGTTTCTGTCTTACTTCAAATTTATCAAAAGCAGTTCAATCGGGAAATAATAAAAACGTGCTTTTAATTTTTTTGAAAATCTAAATCTACCATGGTAAACCAAGGGTTAAGAATTTGTTTGGAGTAAATGTGAAAACATATGATTAAAAGGGCCTTCTGACTTCAAAATTTTTAAAACACTCGAAATCAAAGATAGACACATGTTTTTTCTTAAATCAAAATCTGATGGGCTTAACAATGGGTTAAGAATTCGTATCGGGGAAACAGGAGAGCTTGCGTGCAAAGCCGCAGGGCCCAGCTAGTAAAATGTATATAATTTATACTTTTGCAACGTATTGGCACAATCAATACTTTTAATCGAAGTGAAGATGTTGATTTAATGCTGATCTGTAGCCATGATCCTAAATCAACAGCTAAACCAACGCGAGATAACATTCAATAGAGCTCAGATGTCTAGACGAAAATTTATACAATTCAATACAACAAACGAAGAATTCATTAGAGAACGATTTAGAATGAAATTCGAACCAATGACCTTCGAAGTATTGATTCAACGCATTAACCACTGAATCAAGGCATTTGCCAAAGAAACCCTATTACTAATTTGAGCCAAAAGATATTAAATGAGCCCTGATTTTAAGTCATGATCCTGAATCAACAGCTGAATAAATACAAAGTAACTTTCAGTAGGGTTGCGATATCTTGTCATATCTATTTATGAAGAAATTGTGTGACATGCCTCAAACAGCAGTGAGAGAACGTAGTGTTGGTTATTGAAATCGTTCAATTATTGCCACAACATTGCAAGTTTCTCACACCATGAAGAACAGTTGCCACATATTACTGTCTCCCAAATAATACACAGATCGACGAAAGTGTTTATATTTTGTAATTGTAAATGATTTTTCATTAAATATTAGTTGAAGAAACGAAAAGTTTTCCGTCAGAGAGCAAAAAATATTTAACTACATAATAACACAGAAAAAGTTTTGCTCAACGGAAATTAAATCATGCAACGAGGGGTTGATGAAAGACGTCAATGAACTACTAATTTTGGGAAAAAAAAACGAACAAATTTTTAATGTCAGTAATAAACTGTTACATAAAAGTTATTTAATTTGGTTACAGTTTATAAAATAGCTTTGACACTTCAGTTAATTTACAAAAAAAATGTTATCCATTGCGGCTCGCTTTTCGTATATTCTGAGGAACTTTCTTCATTGACCTCTGAATTCCATTTGTATCAATGTTCTTCAGCACTTTTCGGATTTTATAAATCAAACAATTCACATTTTTGGCGCAATATCCGTTGGCATATACCTTTCTTTTCAAGTTTGCACAGAAAGTTTCGATTGGCCTTAATTGTGGAACATTTGGGGGGTTAAAGTCCTTCGGTACAAATTCAATTTTGCGCTTATTCAAATTTTCTAATGTTACTTTAGCGTAATCTGACGACGCTAAATCGGGCCAAAATATAATTTGTTCACGTCGATGATGTTTTTTGATGAAATTTTGGAGTGCTGACAAACATTTGTCCATGTAAGTTTGCGCGCTTGCAGCCAAACCTCCTTTAAAAAATATATACAATACTCGTATACAATAGAACCTTCCATGGAAGGTTTTGTGGTCAGAAGACTCAAAATAATATTTTGGTTGCCATTCATTCCACTCAATCGTAAAATATGACCCATCATCCACACGAAAAGTATTTTTTGAAAATTCGGCGTTGCCTGTTCATTTGTTCGAGGTATTTCTTGATGGTTTTTTTGTCAACATCGTACTTCCTTGCCAATTGTCTGTAGGATTTAGCACTTCGCCCAACGGTATCAATTTTCAAATGGAACGCACTTCAATGTCCTGTAAAGAGTCCTATTTTCACCGATACTTTTCTTTTTCAATGCTTATTTTATTTTCGAACAACTTAATCATCTTATAGATGAAGGTTTCTTTGAATACTATCTTTTTAAAGTGGTGGAAAGCTTCATTATTTTTCGTAGTGGGATTTTCTTCACAAAATTTCCAAATCAGTTACGGACGTTGTACTTCTGTAATTATCATTTTACGAAGATAAATGCCCAACAAATGGATTTGTGGTACTTATTGATTTAAGACAATTATTGTTTAAATTTTTATACTTTGTATACTTTGTTTTCTATGACAGCTTTTTTATTTCTTCGTATTTCATTCCCCACACTATAATGTTGAAAAGCCAACTAAGTTCCAGTGGAGTTGCTATAGCGACTTGAGTACGTACTATATGTAATTAATCGGATCTACTCTATAAGAAGGACAGATCTTGACCACTAATCCTTTTTATGTAAGAAACAAAAAGTGGCATAATTAGTGAACTCTTTCGATGATTTAACCGAAAGTAAGTAAATGTAGGCAAGCCTCCTGGCCAGCTCGTCCATGCATAGACCCTGTTGGGCTCCTAGCGGTTAGGTTACTAGTAAGTAAGTTCCTTAGTGTTGCGAGTCGACGTAAAATTCATCGGTGAGAATGTGGATGTTCATAACAAAGTTCACAGCAGCGACTTAATGCAATGTCTGGGGATCCCAACTAACCGAAAGAATTCCAAGAGATATTCAGCACCCGTAAAAAAAGTTGATGATGATGTGAGGGTGGGCAGGAAGACTACAAGCCTTCCATAGCACTCAGTCCCTTTGGATCATTGTACTATGGTCTTGGGGAAGGGTGGGAGAAGGGAAAGGATAGGAAAGGAAAGTGATACCACATATTTTAAAGATTTTTTGAAAATCTGTACGCAACACTTTTTCTTTCCAACATGTTATACAACACATATTTTAAACAGATTGGGGAACAGGGACCGGTTGACAGTTTTTTTTTCACACTTGGAGTTTTTTGCCATTGCCTGCCAAGAGCGCACTTGTGCGATTCTTGTAATTCTCATCTGGTTAATGTGAATAGCGATAGAAGTAGATGAGTGTTTCAACAGCCCGCGCTGGGAATCGAACCTACGGCCTCTGGTATGAGAAACCAGCGCGCTAGCTACTGGACTATGGAGGTATTAAAAAAGTTAATGACCCAATCAATGCTCTCGTTCATAAGAAATTGCAAAGACCTTATAAAAGTATCAAATTTTCGAATAATAATTACAAAATAATAATTTCATAAATTTTTAATAATAAATTGTCTCAGTTTAGAGCTTTCAATTTAAATCCTATAAAAACATGAATCTCATAGCAATCACTCAAAAATAACAAGTAAACTTTCAAGTGTGTATGTATGTCTGTAAATGTTATATATTTATGTGCACACATATGAACTTTGTGCTGAATTGTGAATACACGCTTATCGCAACTGAATGCCGAGCAGCGATTGGAATGAGATTTTATATAAAATGGATTTGAGCTAAATTCATTGGCTTATCTCGCATTTGTCAGTCATGCCTGACGCACACATAAACCTGCATGCATACATAGGCTATGTATGCATATTTGTTTACAAAAAAAAAATAGTGTTATTTTTGCCGGCCCACGAGCAACGATTTTATTGTGCAATACTTACAATATTGAACTAGAAAGCGAAACAGTTGCATCCGAATTCCTCGAATTGTTGCACTTCGCATTCAACATGCATTCAGAGTTTTTGTTGTTCTTGTTGTTTTGGTTATGAGTTATGGCAAGTACGCGCAATTTATCACTATTTCTTGAGTTTATTTATAGATTTGGCGATTTCGAAGGACTCATTGTGTTGACGATTCCAGCGAAACGTTAATCATTTGCAAGAAGTGCAGCTGGGCGAAGCGCTGCAACCGCAATCAATGTGCAACGCACAGCCAGTCGGCCAGTCGGCGTACCAGTGCTGTGTATGTGCGGTCGACGACAGCGGCGACGACGACGACGACGACTGTGTGGCGATAACGACTATCGCGCGTTTCGAGGTCTTGACCCCAAGCGGCAGAGGATCGGCGGGCGCATGTTGTGTGCTCAATGTAGATTAAGCAGTCATTAAGCGTAATTCTTTCACATTCTTCAATTCATTTGCCGCTTATTCACTTTTTATTTGCACACTTGGCAATTTGAAGAGCAGCACAGCTTCAACTGCCATGGCCAGGAATCAGTTCAACGTCAATTTAATTAATCACAACAATTGATTAGGCGATTTAATTGTTCGATTTGTAAAAAGTAATCATTTCAGATTTTTATAATTTTAATTTATTTTTGTTTTTTTAAAAAGTAATTTTGCACTGACAGCTTGGGGCGCGTGGTTCGCAGCACACAGCCACGTTCACTGATTGAGCTCAAATTTCAAACTGATCGCCAGTGCGATCAGACGCCCAAAGTTATTAATTTTTGCCGAGTTTAGTCTTGCGCCTGCGCTCGCTGCCGTCGAGCCCGCATACAGTTGCAAAACGCGCTCCAAAGCGACATAGAAGAATATGTTTAAAACGACAACAACACAACGGCAAGAACAAAATCAACAGCGAAACAGCGAAACAGCAAAATAAGTGAAAGCCACAATAAAATTATGAAGAAATTAACGCGCACAGTCACAATTGCTCCGTCCGCCCGACGCAATGCACTCGCGGCGCGGCCGACGACAACGACAACTAATTCGACTCAAAAACCCTCCCCATGCTGAGTGAGCCACGACCGGCCAGCGCAAATATGGGCCTGCAACAACACCATCCACATCGCCATCGTCGCCTGCCGACATGATCATCACTGGCTCGGCTCGTTGCTCTTGTTGTCGCTGTCGACGTTGTTGTTGTTTTTGTTGTTGTTCTCGCCACTGTATTCATGAGATTAAATTGATTTAATTGAAAAATGACATACGACATGACTCGACGGCCTGCCTGTCGCCGATACAGCGCCCGCTCGTCCGCCGAGTGTGTGTGGGTTCGATGTGTGTTGTCCCCTGGCCGCTGACCGCTGACCGGCCGCCTGTGGCCATAGCTCGCTGGTAGCTGGTACTGCCAGCGTATTTAGCTATACGACGCTCGTCAATGTTTCATAAAATTCGACTCACTGTCGCACTTCGACTATTGTCCAACCAATTTGTGAGTGCCCCCACGATTTGCTGCTTTCGGCTCTGCATCGTTCATTCGTTGCTTTGTTCTTCGTCTGCAATTCTGCAGTTATTTGTTGTTGCACTGTTGCTAGTGCGCTTCAAACAGTGTTGCTGGTTGTCGGGCATTGTTCACTTTTTGGTGTAGAGTCCGAAATGGTTGCAGAAGGGCGTGGCCGGTAGGTAGAAGTGCTACTTACATAATGTGAAGGATCATCTCACATGAACAGGCAACGATAAGGTTGCATTACTGGCACTCAATGCATTCATATTTACGAGTACAGAATGTCATCAAAATTGATGTGTGACTGTGTTTGTGATGTTATGATTTTGGTTGGACACAAGACTTCTTAGGCAGTTCAACGTGATAGATTTAATTTGCCTCTAGAATCAGCCAGGGTGAGTGATAAGTATATCACTAACAGTTCCATGGGATGTGGCTGCCATTTGTCCTCTCAACGTATGAGAAAATTTATTACTGGGTTATGTAGAGCATTCTCTGTGCATCTGTTGCCGGTAGGTATAAGTTGTTGTTGGAAAACGCAGACACGTTTTATATGCTTTTTCCGATCTTCCTCACCAAAAATGTGTTTCCCTAAAACTTTGCACATCTCTATGTCAGAGCTGAATAATTTGTAATGATGTGTTCTATTGTTTTGTCAGCTTTGAGGAGTAGGAAAGCATTGAATGCCGTATGGTAGTGTAAGTCTTTCACCCACTAAAACCTTCCCACTATCAAACTACGGTGGTCCCGGGAGGGGCCGTCAGGAGAGGCCGTCAGGATCATTGTTGCTCAGATGGTCAATCTGTCAGTTACCTGCTGCTTCCGTCTTCATTGTTTTGTCGGCTGTATTGTTCTGAAACTGAATATTTTATCATTGACAAGGCGCAGCTTCTAAAAGTGATAATTAACCCTCAAATGCATGAATTATTTTCACGCTTGCTAAATAAAAATAGGTTTTTCTTTTTAACACAGAAAACCACAGAAAAGTGAATTAAATATTAATAAACTACTAAATATAAGCTAACAGATTTCGAATGTGCTTGTGGTTTCAAAATATTATATCGGGGTTTAATTTGAAGATATACACAAATATGTTAGTGTACCTAAAGGCATCAAGATGCATTTGAGGGTTAAGTTCAGTGTATACACCATATAAGATACTGATTTGACTTCCACTGTGTTTAGTTATTAATCAACAGGATCCGTCTCGTTTGGATTCTTAGTCAAAGAAAATACATGAATAGGTTTACATACAATGAAAACAGCGAAAATCTAAATGGCATTTGGAAAATTTTTACCCATTGCTTTCTTGCTGTGAACAGCTTCTGAGCGTCGTAAAACACAGCTCAAAGCTGAAACATTTTATCAGTTGACAAGGACAGTGTTGCCAGATACCTGAAATGACTTTCTCCTAAATCTTAAAATAATACTGAAATTTCCTCCTCAAAGTTAAAAAATCTCTCTTAAAATTTTTTTTTTTTTATTTGCGTCAGTTTAAAGGAATTAAACTTCTCATAAAAAAATAAAACTATACTTATACTTATAATTTTTTTAATGCAGCCTTTTTTTATTCATCTTTAGCTTAACAACAAAAACTTAACAAAAACGAAACATATAACAAATGAATTAAATAAAAAGTGCCATTTTTGGCGGGATTTCATTGTGACAGCAATAAGTGCGAACGATATAGAACGAGCTTACAATTTGTAAGCTTATAAATTTTAAACACATTAGGGTGCTTTGACTATAAAAATAGTTGCCAAAATATGTTTTGTTGCCAGTGTTCCCAATACATCATACTTTGTTATCCAAAAATCCCACAAAATTACACTAAGGATCCGAAAAATCCCCTAACATAAAATATATGGGGCATTTCACGCCAAGCGGACAACCAAAACAAAGTGAGGTCATGAATTTTGTTTATATTCTGGTCACTTATACTTCTAGTAGACGTGAATGTGTACACCCAATTTTTTTTTTCGTATGATGTTTTTTTGCTGAGTTATGAGCTTTTAAAAATGGAAAATTCTAGTTAAACCATAAAGTCATGAATTTTTGGATAATTATTATCTGTACCAATTAATTTGTAAAAAAAACTAAAAAGTATTGTTTCTTATAGTAAAAAAGTTGTTGTTTTTTTGTTTTTGTCGAATTCTGAATTTTAATTTTTTTTACGTATAGTAAACCGGAAGTGAAAATTTCAAATCGATATTTGAGTAACTTCGACACTTTTTTTTTTTATTATTTTAACGTAAGTTAAAGCTTTAAATGTACTCATTCTCCACAAAAAAAATTAAAACGGGATCTCCAATCGTTTAAGACTTAGAGCACATACAGTACATACACATACCTATGAGCACTTTCTAAGCAATCGGGTTTATGCGCTAACATGCTAAAATACTACGCTTTTAATATTTTATTCCTTCATTCTAACTTGCAAAAATATAAAAATTAACGATTTTCGTAAAATAAAATATAATTAACAATATAAATTATAATTAATTTTATTTCCATGGCTACGTAGTTAACCGTCATAAGGCCGCTCATGGTACTAGTAGGTAAAATCGATGATATAAAGAAAACAGATAGGCGCAGTGATTGCAAAATTTTAGAATATTGAGCTTAATGCAAAATATTAAAAGGCATGGAGTACCAGATTCATAGCTTAAACCGTTTTGGAGCAACGGTTAATCAAAAAGTGAAAACACAGCTATATGACGCCGAACTGTTTCGGTAATGTGTAAAAATTCGTTATTTTTAGTTGAAACTTGGACCGCTCATCAACTGGACGCGTTACTATTTCCTAAGTGTTTTAATATGGCTCCCTATAGTGATCGGTGTTTTAATCCGTTCCTCTTGACTCGTCATAAAAAATGTGTGAAAACCAGAAAAATATCTAACACATTAAGTGAAAAGTGGACAATTTCAAACGGCTGTTATGTGAATCCCGTTCAGCGTCACAATCAAGTCAGGCATCAAGTGATACCAAAGATGAAGCTTTCATTCCGGAAGACGTGAGGAAGAAGGGGCCACACATTGCAACTCAGATAGAAAACGCATCATTGGAAAAGGAAGAAATTTTGAATCAGCTCAAAGAAAAGTTTAATAATCCCTTCACTTCCACATCCATCAAGACTATGATACTCACTATTGCACCGAAATCCTGGACTGAAAATAAACTGGCTCAAGAATTCGGAACATCTCGACGCCAAGCAAAAAAAGCAAAGCAACTGGTAGAACAATTTGGCATCTTGACTTCACCGAATCCTCGCGATGGTCGTAAGTTACCTGCGGAAACTGAAAGCTTGGTAAAAAATTATTATCTTCGCGAAGATATCAGTCGAGTGATGCCAGGCAAAAAAGATTTTGTATCCATTAAATTAGAAGATGGAAAAAGAACGCATGTACAAAAACAACTTTTGATGTGCAATATAGATGAACTTTATCAAAAGTTCAAAATAGAATATCCGAACGTAAAAGTTGGCTTAACAAAGTTTTTTACTTTAAGACCCAAACAATGCGTCTTCGCTGGAGACTCTGGAACACATATGGTATGTGTATGTATGTATCACCAGAATGTTAAATTAATGTTGAGAGGAGGAGACGTGGCCAATCTAACATCTGGAACTACCATGCATCTTTCATCCTATAAAGTGTGCCTACAAATGATGATGTGTGCCAATCCAACGCCAAAATGTCATTTAATGTCTTTAAAGACAGCAAAATCTGCAAATGAGAGTTGCTCTTCCTGTCCTGGTTTTAGCGGAATACGTGATCATTTACAAATGGTATTTGATGAAAATCAAGTGACAAATATTCAGTTTGATAAATGGGAAGGTACAGACCGCTTTACGATAGCCACCAAAGTGCTTTCTACTGACGATTTTGTTGATTGTTTGTGTAACGCTTTGGACATTTTGAAGCCGCATGCTCATATCGCTGAACAACAAGCGCTTTATTTTAGAACTCTGAAGGAAACCATCTCTGAAGGCGAAATTCTCGTTCAATGTGATTTTGCCGAAAATTATAGTTTTGTCGTACAAGATGCTGCCCAATTATTTCATTGGAATAATGATCAAGCCACGCTTTTGACATCTGTTTATTATTATAAAGATGGAAATGACATTAAACATGGAAGCATCATCATGATTTCGGACGATTTAAATCATGATACTGCCACATTCTACGCTTTTCAAAAAATACTGCACCAGCACCTTGATGAGCACAGAATTGCGGTTTCTGTGATGAAATACATCACAGACGGGGCTCCCCAACATTTTAAGAATAGGTTCAATTTTGTGAACCTATTTTGCTACAAACAAGATTTTAAGAAAGACGCACAGTTACACTTCCATGCCACCGCTCATGGGAAAGGGCCATGTGATGGTCTTGGGGGAAACCTTAAACGTTTGGCAACCCGTGCAAGTTTACAGTCTACGAATAACGCTATCACTACACCTATAAGATTATATGAATGGGCCAAGTCATCATTGACCGAGACTTCTATTTACTACTGCTCGAAGGAAAGTATTCAACAAGAGCGAGAGTTTCTACGAGTCCGTTTCGCTTCCGCTATCACCGTTCCAGGAACTAAACAACTGCATGCTTTTCTTCCAACCAACGAGGGCTTATGTGTAAAGAGAATTAGTGCTAGTGCAAATAGTAAAATTGTAAAAATTACAAAATAAATCTCTCTATTTTCATTAATACTGTCAAACTATTGGCGAGCACGTTTTAAATTGCTCGTGAAGAATGAAATATGAAGATGAAAGACTTTTTGATTAACCGTTGCTCCAAAACGGTTTAAGCTATGAATCTGGTACTCCATGCCTTTTAATATTTTGCATTAAGCTCAATATTCTAAAATTTTGCAATCACTGCGCCTATCTGTTTTCTTTATATCATCGATTTTACCTACTAGTACCATGAGCGGCCTTATGACGGTTAACTACGTAGCCATGGAAATAAAATTAATTATAATTTATATTGTTAATTATATTTTATTTTACGAAAATCGTTAATTTTTATATTTTTGCAAGTTAGAATGAAGGAATAAAATATTAAAAGCGTAGTATTTTAGCATGTTAGCGCATAAACCCGATTGCTTAGAAAGTGCTCATAGGTATGTGTATGTACTGTATGTGCTCTAAGTCTTAAACGATTGGAGATCCCGTTTTAATTTTTTTTGTGGAGAATGAGTACATTTAAAGCTTTAACTTACGTTAAAATAATAAAAAAAAAAAGTGTCGAAGTTACTCAAATATCGATTTGAAATTTTCACTTCCGGTTTACTATACGTAAAAAAAATTAAAATTCAGAATTCGACAAAAACAAAAAAACAACAACTTTTTTACTATAAGAAACAATACTTTTTAGTTTTTTTTTACAAATTAATTGGTACAGATAATAATTATCCAAAAATTCATGACTTTATGGTTTAACTAGAATTTTCCATTTTTAAAAGCTCATAACTCAGCAAAAAAACATCATACGAAAAAAAAAATGGGTGTACACATTCACGTCTACTAGAAGTATAAGTGACCAGAATATAAACAAAATTCATGACCTCACTTTGTTTTGGTTGTCCGCTTGGCATGAAATGCCCCATATAGTAAATCTCCTAAACTTTCTCCTAAACAATTCCTCCTCCTACAAATTCTTCTAAAAGGCCAAGAATCTCCTAAATCTAGGAGGAAATCTCCTGATCTGGCAACACTGGACCGGGACAAAGTGTTTGAAACGAAGGCGTGTCCGCGGGAAGTATGGCCACTCTAATGCAACTATACTTATTAGTACTTATTGAAAACAGATCTCTCCATGACTAAACGAAGCAATGTTAAAAAACTGGAAAGCAGTTCTATTTGTGCTTACTTTGTAAGCATCCCAAGGCAAATGAAAATTTCGGACAACCTTAACTCTAGTTGGCTGTAATAGGTTTTGAGGCCTATTAGCTCTGAGTTTCTAATACAACTCCCTTCTGTAGCTAGAAACTAGACTATCTAGGAATGAAGTAGACTATCCCAGCTCGCCGTGACTTCGCTGGCCTCGATAGTTCAGTGAGTAACGCACTGGCTTCAGGTGCGTTACTCAGGCCCCAGGTTCGAATCCTAGCTCGGGCTGGTGAAACGCTCATCTACTTCTATCGCTATCCACGTAAGGCAGATGAGAATTACAAGGACGCACAAAACCTGTGTGAAAGAAAAACTGCCAACCGCCATTCGGATTCGTTGTTAAACTGTGGGTCTCCTCCTCCCTTCCCTTTCATCATCCGCTTGAAATGTGTGTGTTGTAACACATGCTGGAAAAAACAGTGAGATTGAGATGAGATGAGATTCACTCTCCTCTCCTGTCCTATCCCCAATGGGCATAGTACAATGATCCAAATGGACTGAGGGCTACACCGTGCGACAAAAATTAAAAAAAAATTTCACACCGGAAAAAGTCCATATGGGCGTGAAACTAGACACCAAACATAGTAGTACTGCATACTCAGTTTTTCATTTCTACATGCTTTGTCCTTTTAAAAGGACTTCAAAATTTTGAAGGGAATAAATAAGAAAAAATAGAAAAAATACTTAACCTCGTTAGAATATGGCGAAATGTATATCAAATGGAAGAGGAAAGGCTCAAGAATTTAAATAAAATTGATTTTTTATCTATTTGTTAAAAAAGGTTATGAAAAAAGTCCATTGAAAATTTGAATTGTTTATGTCCTTGAAAATGTATATAGAATTTTCTTGAAAGTATGTTAAAACCCCAAATCTCCTTGATTACGTCAAAATTTCCTTATTCTCGCTTCATTGATTTTGTATCTATTTATTATTTAAAATACTGATACTCAAAAAAATTCTAATTTTTGTACTTCATTAGAATTGCAGCTTCCGCCTTTGTTTTACTAACTTTCGAACCAGTTAGAGTAATGAAATTTTGATACGTGATCAAGGAGATTTTGGGTTTTAACATACTTACTTTTCAAGAAAATTCTATATAAATTTTCAGGGATATAAAGGATTCAAATTTTCAAAGGACCTTTTTGATATCCTTTATTTACAAATAGATAAAAAAATCATTTCTTTCACTTGATATACATATCGCCATATTCTAACGATGTTAAGTATTTTTTATATGTCTTTTATTTTTTATCCCCTTCAAAATTTTGAAGTCCTTCTAATAGGGCAAAGGATGCAGAAATGGAAAACTGAGTACGCAGTATTACTATATTTGGTCTCTAGTTTCACGCACATAGTGATTTTTCCCAGTGTGCAAAATGCTGTCGCACGGTGCTATCACATCGCATCACATCACACATCCCAACTTGCAAGTGAGTTTGACAGGACTGAGGGGGCCACAGATGGATAAAGCCGAAGATGATTTCGGTTTTATTTTTACTCCTTAGTCAGGAGGGACCACAGGCATGTAGGCTCTAAGATTTTAATATCAAACCAGTAGCTAAAACCACTTTAACCCTAGAACGGTAACCTTCGTCGATTCGACAAACACCACATACATTTCTTCAAATTTCTCCTTATTGTCCAATCTGAATGCTTTCTCCTTTCGTGCGAATTATTTACAAACAATTTCTAAGTAAAATTATATAATGAAGTTGGAGTTTATACGATTTCCAGTTCTTCCAAAAATCTAAATTGAATACGACTTCGTCGATTCGACGAAGATTACCAACAACGTATAGAAAATATGATTACCCTTCTAGGGTTAAAGAGGATTAAAAAATAAGCCAAAACAGCGACCATTTGTACATTGCCAGTGACGCAAACAGGATTCCGCTTTGAGGGGCAGTGTCCGCACGCAACTTTTGAGTTCGATACCATTTGAGGCCATATTTATTTTCATTCATTTGAATACACATAACCTCTCTTGCGTTCACGACTGTACTTTGCTATGAAAAACTTTTCTGATTAATTACTTCATGATGTCCTGCGGGATCAGTGGACTAGAATATTTCAGCCATAATTAAAAACAAATATAAAGTAAGTACATAGTTTTCTCAAAGATGAATTTCCATGAACTGAATTGAATGCTAAATGCGTAATTTGTAGGTAATTATATATTACGTTTCTATTAACATTGAACATTTGCCAATTTGACAGCACAGCCCAGTGATATCTTCGATACCTTCGTACTATTTTTAGTAGTTACTAGTAATTGCGCTCTTGCTATGTTTATTCAATTGATTGACTGGAGGCTAAGTGTGACGACCTATTTACCTACTTACACATACATATGTAAACATATATATATGTAGTAGAGATAGAAATGTGCGCGAACGCATATCTGTACGTCACAATGTCACAGCCCATCAACAACCCAATCAATACCCAGTCGATGGAAGATGGGCGCCGCCAACTCATTGCGCTGAAATATGCTTCAATCAACTGTGAACTTTGCAACATGAACACAATACAAAAACGCCGCTGCCACAAAACGCCAGCTAAGCTGAATTCGAATACAAAGGCAAAAAAAAGTCGAGAAATTCAGTTAGTGTGCGTTGTATGTATTGAGTGCTGCATCCGCTGGCTCGTTTCAACAGTAAATAAATAAATAAGTAAATAGAAAAGAAAATGTGTAAAACCAACAGCAAAACAACAGCAAACAAATAAACACAAAACATAACAAAACAAAAACACTGCCAAATTACCATTAGACGCTTCGTTGTCAATTTTTGCAAATGTGACACAATAAATGCGGATACGGCGCGCAGCCAGCGGAAATGTCCTTTATGCGAACGAAATTTGGCGGAAATAACAGAGACACGTTCCTTGTGTCCTAAATAAGCAAAACTGAATTTTAAGGTTTTTTTTTATTTTTTGCTTTAAATTTTAAGAAAACTTGTTCAATGTTTTGGCGCAGCACTTGGCGCTACAGGTTCGAGCGTTGAATTTTTGAGTTTGTATGTTGAATTCAGAGAATTAAGAAATGGTGAAATCAAACAAAATCAATCAAAACATCATCCTCGCCAGGATTTTCGACCTTGAGAGTATTGAAGTATTGAGGGGAATGATAAGAAATGATAAGGGGCGGTAGATATGTTGAGAAATATGTGACTAAGAGGTGCCAAGTCATTTGATATCTCTGCTATATACATTGAAATAAACAGTAGACGTCTTACTGAATCTCTCTTGGAGCAATAAAAGTGACTACGGTGCTCTCATAGAAGAAAGCCATATTCCCTATGAGTCGTTCCTCTATAAGGCAGCTTATCGGAGTTACTTTGTACCATAGGATCGTATAGGAAAAAATTTTGTATGTAGTGGGTTTGAACCCAAACAACATTTAGTAGTCGAAAATTTGACGCTTGAGGGCACTCTGAAAAGTTATCGTCCTGACTCAGATACAAGACATATTTTTGTATTTTCGGTGATATGATCGTCAACGATTGCAGTTTCTAGACGTTCCAAACGTATATTGCCTCCAAAAGTGGTAAGGCCATGTTTAATTTAAATTAATATTTTAATATATAATTAATAAATTAATATTAAATTAATAATAATTAATTTAAATTCATCTACCCAAAATTTCACGGCACTAAATGATGGCGCAGAGCTGTGTATAACAGCTCACAACTCGTCTCTGATTTCAAAACAAATATTTGATAAGCTTTCTTTTGTACGGTGACTTGTAATTAAACTTTGCGTTCATAATTTTTCCCAAATGCAAGTTTTGTAGGACAGTTTAGTACCAATTTTGAAGAAGTACGAAAAAACACTTAAACACATTTTCACTTATTTCTGGCGTTCAAGATAATTTCTGCGCTTTGATATATTCAGAGACCTATAGTAGAATTCTATGGCGAATATTTTCGTGGTACATTTTGTCCTTTAAAAGTCCTGTTTTACAGGACATTTTTGGCATTTTAGAAAAAAAGGGTCAAATTGACCCATACAAATAGGAGTTACAGGGTTAAAATGCTCCACAAAAATGTTCTTCGTAGTATTTTACATCAAATTGCTAAACACATCATATAGCTAAAATGTGAGGTTACATGGTTTTCATATACCGAATCACCATAAGAATGTGCAAAAGGGTAAACGTAAACTTTCGAAACGCCGATACACGTATATTTTTTTTGGCCACCAGAATCCGTTGTGAGAACCTTGGAAAACTTTGAGCCCCAAAAAAATTCAATCGTAAACTTTCAAAACGCCGATATACGTTTTTTTTTTGTTTTCCCACTACCAGAATCCGTTCTGAGAACCTTGTTATTTGAAAAAAAAAAATTGATTTTGTTGTGCAGTGTTATTTGATCATTTTCTCTATTGTCACAAAAACACTCACATTGACTGACTCGAACCACTGTCAAACAACAACCACGCATTCAAACTGACTGAAATTTTTGTGAACACCTTTCAAAAGAGACGCAAATAGATTCCCTACCCTTCGTTGGCGAGTGCTGCAATCTTCATTTTGAGTTTGGAAACTTTTCAGACCACTCTCGTACCAGACTTTGTCAATCACCAAGAACAACGTTTTGATAGCTAACTTGGTATTCGAACCCGTGACCTTCTGACTTGTGATCCAAGGCTCTAACTTTATAATGCAACATTTAAAGGTAACTTTTTATAAAATCTCGCTATTTTTTCGGTTACAAAAACATCTAACCACAAAAACAACAATGGCCACAATTTAGGTGAAATTTGTTGGTGTTGCTGTTGTTTTTTGTTGTTGGAAAATTGGATTTGAATTGACATTGTGTTAGTTGAGGGTAAAGCGTAATAAAAGGTGCGCGCCAAAGTTGTCCTTTTTTCGAGGCTATGCGAGTTAAAAAGGTGTGCGTTTGTATGTGTGCTTGCCTTTTTGTGCTTTGCTTCGTAATATATTTTTATTTTACACTTTGTTGTTGTCGTTTTCGCAAACCGCAAAGATAAGTTTAATAGAAAATTCACAGTGCGTGCAAATGATACACGCGGCAAAACAGGCAACAGAAAAAGGGTTCCCACGCACACGCACAGCCACGCAAACGAACTCGTTCACAGCCACACACACACACACTTTTGCACGGATAGCAAAGAAATATGGAGCAGCTCGCAAACCACAACGTAAAATATTGAAAACATCATAGAAATTCTTCTTTATGGCGCGTACACTTTGTGGGTCTTTGCGGCGTTGCCTTTTTGTGGCAATGTTTATTTGGTTGTTGTTGTTGCCTTTTGGCAGTGTGAAGGTGCTAAGCGCCAGCCGAATACCCGAAAATACAAACAAAAAAATAAATAAATAAAATACTAAAAATATCTACGGCAAATATGTCGGGTAGCGGCGTACAAGTGAAGCGAAATTTGCGTGCGTGCGCGGCATACAAATTTGTTGCATATTTTCCAGCGCAACATTATCGGCAACAGCAACGGCAGCAACAGTCAAATGCCTTTACTTTTGTTCCTAAAAAAAAGTACATAAAATAAAATACTTAAGCAAAACTTGAACTTTACGCATGCACATTGCGATAAATGTGATTTATATTGATTTCAATCATCTACGCTGCGCTAAGCAGATCGCAGCGCAAAGGTCCCATCAAAGTGTGTTCGACAACGTGTCGGGAAATCGCGACCGCGGCGGTCATACGAGCATTTACAATGCGTGACAACGGCAATCGTAAATTACTTAAATAAGTGTGAAGGCAGTTCACACCACCAACAAGCGACCTCCTCACTTCCGGGCACAGTTCAATGCATGCTGGCTGCCGTTTCGTACCTTCAGCGACACTCTAATCTTCGACCATTTAATGTTGCAGTTGCTGGTCACTAAGTGCCAAAAAATGCGCTTCGACTGGGTCGAAAATACTTGTGCCGCCCATATGATCCGAGCCACTCATGCACACACACACACACAGACACACAGTCAAGCAGGCGACCTTTCAATTAAGCGCTTCGACGTTTATGCCGCGCAGTATGACGTTAACGGTCACACTGGCGATGGTCATTAAATTCATAATTGAATGAAAAATCAACCGCAAGCAATAATAACAATAACAATAAGCACAGCAAAAAAAAAGCAACATTAATAACACAGAATGTGGAAAGGAAGCCAGCGCATTCCAGTGCAATGAGTAATGCCATTGAAATGCTTGTTGAACCCTGAACTTAACCGAACTGAGCCCACAAAATGCCCACACATTTATGGAATCAAGAAATGCGATAACAAGAACAACTACAACAACAGCAAGAACCAATTAAAAGTGATGCAATAAAGCGAGATTAGGAAATGCAGCAAAGATTTGGACAATGAAAATTGGACATTGGACAGCGGTATTTGTGGGGATTCGGCGAGAGTAATGTAGATCTTTAAAAGTGTTACTTTATTTTTGACTCATATAGGTATTCTATATCAATGTTTAAAGACATGGACGCAGAACAGCGAATTAACATGGCCACGTCTGCCGTATGGACGTTGAAGCTTCGGTGAAAGATATGTTCGATGCGGTAGTTGACTCCGGGAGGTAAGGGAGTCCGTGTCTTCAGTAGAAGGACCAAGTAGAGGACAACCTCTATCAACTGTGGGTGTAACCAACTGGAGAAGACGGGAGCAAAACAGAGACGCCTGAAGAAAACGTTTGCTGCAGGCCGCAACTTTTGTTGGGTTTTTATGGCCAGTCAACCCTTTCGATCCCGAATTTTACCCTCTGTCTCGATATTACTTTTTGGTATTTAAATCATGAAACCTAAAAAGTGTGCACACGACATTTGAAGTCGCCACGCCTCTTTGTTAGAGTTCTAGAGCTAGTTTACTTTTAAACAATTTTAGCTTAAAATGGGTAAAATAAATGTTGTATCAATATTTTTTTAATTACAGAAAAATTATTTCATATTTATGGGAAAATACAAAATTATCACTTTTTGATTTTATTTAACCATTATCAAAGAAACAGGGTTTCGATCAAACGCCCCCAATTCGTAGACTTCAATTAGAACACAAACTTTCCCTGATATCGCTGCAAATTATTTGAAATTATTTTGGGGATAACAGTAAAATTTTTGTAATTTGCTTTGAATTTACTTCTAAAAATAAAAATGTTTAGTGCTTACTTAAATTAAACCCATAAATCAATCGTAGCTTTTTCTATAACATGACAAATAGGTGAAGTTGCTCTCAGGCAACTTTGGGGTCGAAAGGGTAGAAAGTAGTAAGAAAGTCGAATTCGAATAATGAAATGAATCTATGCCATTCAACTCAAATATGGTGCAATAAATGTCGCCAGAGTTAAGGCATTGAAATATACCAATTGTTCGTCCTGACTGACTGATTTATCATCGCCAAATTGCTAAACCAAAAATTATAAACCAAAAATTATAAAAAAAAAGATGTACCTAAGATCTTGAAAAATGAACCTCCACTAAGAAATGATTTTTTTAAATTCGGCCTCTAAAGGGGCCAAACATGGGTTAAGGTGTTGTATGAAGAAACTTGATATAATTAACATATTGATTCAAACTTGGTGAAAATACTCCAAATCATAAATAATTCGACACGTATTTTTCAATATTTCTAAAATCAAAATTTAACGGGGTGAACCAAGGGTTAAGGTTCGTATACGGAGAGACTACGAAAACCCATGAATCAATGGGATTATTGACTTCAATGTTGGTGAAAACACTTAAAACCAAAAATAATATTACAAGTGTTTCTAATTGTTTTTTTAAATCAAAACATAAAAATGTGAACCAAGGGTTAAAAGTTTGTATGAAAAAATATGTTTTTTTATACCTTTTGACTTCAAACTTGGTAAAAGCAGTTTTAGTGAGAAATAATTTTACACGTGTTTCTCATTTTTTGAAAATCAAAACATAAAAGTGTGAATCAAGGGTTAAAAGTTTGTATGAAGAAATATGTTTTTTTATACCTTTTGACTTCAAACTTGGTAAAAGCAGTTTTAGTGAGAAATAATTTTACACGTGTTTCTCATTTTTTGAAAATCAAAACATAAAAGTGTGAACCAAGGGTTAAAAGTTTGTATGAAGAAATATGATTTTTTACGCCTTTTGACTTGAAACTTGGTAAAAGCAGTTTTAGTGGGAAATAATTTTACACGTGGTTCTCATTTTTTGAAAATCAAAACATAAAAGTGTGAACCAAGGGTTAAAAGTTTGTATGAAGAAATATGATTTTTTATGCCTTTTGACTTTTTGAATAACAATCTGACAGAGTCAACGATGGGTTAAGAGTTTGTATGGAGAGACAAGGTTTTATGGGCCTTTTAACTTCAAATCTGGTGAAAGTACTCTTGGTGAGAAATAATCGAATACGTGTTTTTCATTTTTTCGAAAATAAAAATCTGACGGGGTTAACTATGGGTTAAGAGTTTGTATAAAGAAACTAGATTTTATGGGCCTTTTTACTTCAAACTTGGTAAAAGCGCTCTTGGTAAGAAATAATTCGATACGTGGTTTTAATTTTTTGAAAATCAAAACATAAAAGTAGGGTTTAAAGGGTTAAAAGTTTGTATGAAGAAATATGATTTGTTACGCCTTTTAACTTCAAACTTAGTGAAAGTACTCTTAGTGAAAAATAACCTAATACGTGTTTTTTTATTTTTTTGGAAAATAACAATCTGACAGAGTCAACGATGGGTTAAGAGTTTGTATGGAGAGACAAGGTTTTATGGGCCTTTTAACTTCAAATCTGGTGAAAGTACTCTTGGTGAGAAATAATCGGATACGTGTTTTTCATTTTTTCGAAAATAAAAATCTGACGGTGTTAACTATGGGTTAAGAGTTTGTTTGGAGAAACATGACTAAATGCTTTAATTGACCTCAAATATGGTGAAAGCACTTCAAATGAGAAATAATTCAATACAAAAATTTTCATAAAAATCTGACAAGATCAAGCAAGGGTTAAGAAGAATTTGATTTATTGGCCTCATTGACTTTAAACTTGCGTGCAAAGCAGCGGAGCCATTCAAGTTTACCATAAGATGCTCACTGGCTTACTTTCACACACACTAAACCCATACAAACCTACAAGAAAACAGGAATTTGTATACAAATTAAAAAACTTAGCTGTGGCAATTCCAACGGTTCAAATCCGCCACTGTCTTCAGCACTAAGCTGCTTTAATGAAATGAAAAGCCAAGTGCATGTACTTAAGTACATATATACATTGATGTACGTATCTATGTGTACATGTGTGAGTAAATGTCATTGTGCAATGCTGACAATGTTGAAGACGCTGCAGCAGTAAATGGCAACTGACAATGCGATGTGGAATCTGCAAAGAGAAATCAACAAGAATACACACAAAAGTGATTGTGTATGTGCACACACACACACACCCACACATCAATCCACACGTCGGCAAGTAGCTTAGCAGTAAAGCATCTTCATGTACTTATACCGAATAATAGTAAAAGATTTTTATGTCATTTCCTGTTTTGCGTGATTTTTAATGTGGGCTTCGCGTGCGCGCGCCGACGTTGTTGATGCGGTCCGGCCGCGGCGCTCGCCTCGCTTGGCCGCCGGACTATGGCTGCGTGTGGCAGGAGGGGTGAACACAGCGATTCCTGTGGTTTGTTTTGTATTGTTCTTGTTGTTGTTGGCTCTTTATTGTTCATTATTTAGGTTCGTGGCTGTGTGTCTTAATTATGCATTTCCTATCGAATTGTGGAATGAGCAATTTTTGTGCATTCATTAAATGAAGGAATGTGAATTGAGTGCGCTCACACACACACACACACACACACATGCACAAACTTGAACGTCTTTTTTCAGGTTTACAGATTGCCGCGGATATGCCGGGTATGTGTACTACTTGTGTGCTGTATGTGGGCACTCTTTGTCGAAATTCAATTAGTTTTGAATTGCCATATTTGTATGAAGCGCTGTTTAATGACAAGTTGAGCGAATGCAGTGGATATACATAGTTTTGTTTGATGCCATTTTGCATCAATCGAAGCAATAGCGAAATGATTGTATTTGCTAGTCGAGTTGAAACATAAAAGTGAACATGAATTGTGAATGAAATATGAATTAAAAACTTGATTTTGCGAATTTTCCGACTCATTGACTGATTCTTAGGTTGAGATGAGGGTATTTACTTTGATATGAGAGGTTTGTGGCTATAACTCACAAGAGACCACCGCTGAAATGGAAATAATGTAGTCTATGTATGTCACCAGAAAAATTCATTTAGTTAGTCGCGTTCGTTCATTTAATTGCCACAGCTTTCAAAGAAGTAATTGTTAAAGTAATAATAACAAACTAAATATGGATCATTCTATATTTTTCTTCCTTAGATCTAATGAAATAATGGTATACCCGAAAGTTATAAAACAAACCTTTTTAGTAGCCTAACTAACTCATTTGGTAGTCCAGCGTGAAGTGCACTGGGCTCCCATTTCAGAGGTCTTTGGTACGATTCCTATCTGGTTTTGTGCCGAATTTTCCTCAACTTCCAAATTTTCCTCATAACTTATTGTTTCCTATCCCTTCACCATTACTCAGTCAAATATTTTACCTTTGGACAAGATCCTATCTCTGTCACCAATGGTGCATACAGGACTTCATTTTAGGGTGTGAGTGCACCACTAAGATAGATGGAGGTAGTCACTTGGAGTCCAGATAGGTTTAGGGTAGTAATTTGAAACATCCGGAATCACAATGAACCCTAAGAGTCTCCGAGCTTTTTGCCCAATGCGTTTTAGCTAATTCTTTAAGCACGCAGGACTTTATTTTGGGGGGCTGGGACTTTTGAGCTCAATTCCAATCGAAACCACATTTTGCACCAGCAGTTTTTCTATTTGGGGGGGAGAGAGGTTTGAACCCCCAAAAACCTCCCTTGTGTGCGCCATTGTTTCCCACTCCAATCAATTTTGATGAACAATGAGCGCAAAGTTTTTCATATCCAGTAGCAGTACTAGCCCAACAACAACAGTCAATTCGAACTAACGCAAATATATTGCAGCGCATACATCATACAAAATAAACTCATCAAAGACACCAACCACACCAACTCTTTCAACCTAGCAGCAACGGATGGGCAACGGAGGCGCTCTATACAACCCAGTAATAAACTTTCACATCTCCTATGAGACGTCAAATGACAACCTCGTTACATAGAACTGCTAGCGATAAGCTCAGCGCTCTACCCTGGCAGAATTTCAATCGACCAACATAACCAATATAAGGCAATTAGCCTTGTTGCTCTATGCTTTCAAGTGAAGTGAACAAGGTGAAAAAACTAAATAGTTGGATCCTTTGTATATAAACCAGTTAAAGAATTATGAACATGAAAAACTGTAGATAATGAGAAACTCGATCCATAAATAACGTCAGTTCCTTTGAACAAGGTTTCAATGTGTACATCAGCTCGAAGGATTGATAAGTATTGCTTTTTAATACTTTTTCGTGTTCGACTCCTTGCAACTTGTTTGTAAGAAACAAATATTTTGGGGTCCCTTGTGTGTGCCACTGGTCCAACGATATGAATACAAATTCTTTTCAATGGCTTTAAGCGTTCTAAATTTCTTTGGAAATGATAACAGAAGACGAAAGAGGGCTTTGCGTTCTTGGGTGCCTGTTGCTGGTTGATACTTTTGACCAATCAACGATCAACATAGGTCACTTTGTCCAACTCATACCCGGAGAGGAAGGGTCTGTAACATCTGGAGAACAATTTGTATTGTTATATTACATTGTGGCCTCAATTAGATTCTGTGTTCTAACCTAACAAACTGCCTACCTACTATACATGGCATAGTTTCCAATTTTGTTTAGGTTAACACTGAAAATCCGCAAGTTTCTCATACCTACAAAGATTACATATTATATCCGCTGATATTTCAAAAAGTACACATCACTTTATTTACAAATTTACACTTGTTTGTCTTTACACTCGCTACTACTTATTGGACTACTGCATGTTTCCCCTTTACTTGCTCAAATGAGACTCGTCCTCTGCTCTGTATGCGGCTGCCTTTTATACTTGTCTGATTATCGTGCCGATTGTTCTCGCATATTCCAGTTGGACTATCTCTCGATCGTTCTCGCATATCCCATTACCATCGCGAGCCATCCTTGCCATATCGAAATTAAAGCGAGTCTGCCGTACTCTAAAGTGCGTGCCTAAAAGTATGCCCGTAAAAGCATTCATGCATAGCACAGCGACAGAGTGCCTCATCGATACAATATATACTAAAGAAAATGTCCTGTACCTATGCATAGTCGCAAGAAGCATCTGGGAGATTATCTCATAACAGATGCAAATTGGGAATCCAGAGGCTTAGGAGCCATAAAGTCGAGTCCGCTTAGCTGCAAGTCGGTTTTTCCGGCCATTTAGTTGCAGTTAACCGGTGTTTTCAGTTAAGCGAACTCCGGTGAAGTGAAATTCCTTTCAGCATACTTCGGATGAGTGTAAATAAAAGACATCCTTATTCCGAAAATTTCTACTGTCGTTACAATTTCAAAAGCCAAACGCGTCAAGCAATGCAATAAGCTGATCCACTTATCAGAGATTTCATCATACGGCCAAATAGGGCAGGGCTTTTTTTTAATTAAATAAATTCTTTTTTATTTAATTACACTTATTTAATTTATTTTTTTTTAATTTTTTTAATTAAATGTTTCACAAAATTTTGTTTACTCAGTCGCGCCCAAAATATTCCTTCACTTAACCGAATATTTCAGTTGTGCGAAGTTTGGATTAAACAAACTAACTGTCAAGAAAAATTCCAAATAGAAATGCGCACCAGACTTCTATTTCAGTTAAGCGGATTTTTTATTGAGGCGACTTGCAGTTGAGTGGTTTCGAATGTACACAATTTCCTCTCAGAGGCTGGGCATGCAAATAATTTGTGAGTCCATGAAGGGGGCACCATGGATCTCTTTGGTCGCAGTGTACTTTCATCATCAATAATAATAATTCAACATTATTTTTGTTTACTTAATATTTATCAATTTCAACAACGTTGCTTTAAATCATCATTTATCCCAATTGACAAAAAGGTTTTTTTAATAAAAAAAAAGTATTTTATTCACAAATGGTCGAGTGTGAATCTTAATTGGCTGCGCTACGAAAATGTTGTAAATCGCTACATCCAATCATATATGCAACAAACGATGGGTTAACCACTTTGAATCGTACAAATTGATTGAGTCTTCAATAATTAACACATTCCAACTTGTTTTAAATTCAAATTAAAAACAAAAGTGTACTCTGCATTTGTCAAACAAAAGTACGCCAAGCTTTTCCGTGTAAATTCCAGCTGTCGCATGCGCCATTTTAACACCAGCAATAAAATGGCAGGCGAACGTTTTAATCGCGTCTACAATGTGATTGAGTGCGTGTGTGACGACAGCTCGTACACGCTTTCCCACTCCCACTCACCCGCTTTCATTGTTGCTCTTTCACTCGCTACAGATGTATGTGTGTGTTTGTGTGTGCATGTCACGCGGTGAATTGTTAGGTGACTGAAAAGAATAATTACACAAGTAAAATGCAGCCAACACGCTGTAAATTCAAGGAATGCAGACGGCGCGCCGCAACTTGTCGAGCCCAACGAGCTATAAGTGTGCAGATAAGTATGAAAGTTATAAACTGAAATGCACACAACACACAGCCGCGTGTGCAGGCAGAGTTTTCGGGCAGACATTTTCCACGCATTTTCTTTCTCGCTCGCTCTCTGTCAGTCTCTCTCTCTCTACGAACTGCACTGCCACTACTGCACCAACTTCGCAGTCTTCTGAGTGTATAAATAAAAGCTTTGTTAGCGACACAAATTATATAAACTTACACGTTTGGGCAATGTCCCAATGTTTAGTAGGCACATGCTAGACACATACATACAAACATTTCTACATACGGCGCTTGAAATCTGCGGTCTATTGTGCGCCACAATGGCCGTCACACGTTGCAGACATTTTCGGTGTTTGCCGGTGACAGTCAACCGGCCCAATTGTCGGCTGCATTGCTGCAGTTGGTGTTTGTATACATGTAATAGTAGTTGTTGTTGTTTATGGTTGATGCCATTGTTATGGCTGACTGCGTAATGCGTACGATGCGGTTTTGAAATTTGTTGGCGCGCATTTGTGGTTTCCACCTGCTGTAACCAGTTGCGCTAATTTTGATGAAAACATTATTTTTGGGGGGAAAATCACAATGTTTGTTCGAATATGCATCATGTGCTGGTTTTTATAAAACGCATGCAATAAATTTTATAAAATTTTTTTAAACAACGATGTGCGTGGTACCAATTTTTAGTATTTTAAGTAGTGTCCGACCGAAACCACTTTTTTGGGCCGAAACCGAAACCGAAACCGAATATTCGGTTTTTTTTTAATATTCGGCCGAAACCGAAACCGAAACTTTCTAGTTGAAATTAAAATCACCATATCAAGCACTTTTTTCAACAAACGAATTTTACATTAAGTAAATAAAGAACAAACAAACAAACATAGCATAAATAAATAAATACTTATTAATAAAAACAATTTATTCATTTTTTAAAAACGTAAACAAGAAGAAATCACCCTTTCGTACCTTACTCGATAATATTCAAAATTAAATAATTTAATATTATATGCTAAAAAAAAGAAGTTTGTTTACATTGCTGGCATCTAAATTACTCCTCCTTTTACTATATATCTGCTACACAATAAAATGTAAAAAATATTCTAGAAAGTTTCGGTTTCGGCTATTCGGCCATTTTTTGGCCGAAACTGAAACCGAAACCGAAACCACTTATTTGGGCCGAAACCGAAACCGAAACCGAATATTCGGTCGGACACTAATTTTAAGTGATGCCCCACTACGAGTTATATTTTTTTATTAATTTGTTATTATTTTGTTAGTAAGAATATTAGCAAATATTTTTTTATTATTAAATATTACTAAATATTATTTTATTATTAAAAATGTGTTAATTTAAAAAAATGCTACGAGTTACATTTTTTTATTAATTTGTGATTATGATTTTGTTAGTAAGAATATTAGCAAATATTTTTTTTATATTAAAATTTACTTAATATTATTTTACTATTTAAAATATATTAATTAAAAAAACAGATTAGATTTAAATTAAATTTAAGTGGTGCCAAACCACGAGTTTGTTTTTATTAATTTGTTATAATTATTTTGTTGATTAAAATATTAGCAAACATTTTTTTTGTTATTAAATATTAATACATATTATTTTTGTTATTAAAAATATGTTAATTTTAAGAACAAGATTAAATTCAAATTAAATTTAAGTGACGCCAAACTACGAGTTTTTTTTATTAATTTGTTATTATTATTTTGTTAGTAAAAATATTAGCAAATATTTTTTTAATATTAAAAATATATTAATTTTAAAACAAGATGCAATTTAAATTAAATTTAAGTGATGCTAAACTACGTGTTTTTTCTATTAATTTGTTATTATTATTTTGTTAGTATAAATATTAGCAAATATTTTTTTTATTATTCAATATTACTAAATATTATTTTATTATTAAAAATGTGCTAATTTAAAAAAAAAGATTAAATTTAAATTAAATTTAAGTGATGCCAAAATACGCGATTTTGTTTATTAATTTGTTATTATTATTTTGTTAGTAAAAATATTAGCAAATATTTTTGTATTATTAAATATTCCTAAATATTATGTTATTATTAAAAATATGTTTATTTTAAAAACAAGAAAAAAAGCTTGTCATGGCTTAGTAATCAGTGCAAGAAACGACAAACTCGACAAGGAGTTCGAGAGCTCGACTTCCAACACAATCAACACCAAACAGTGAAAAATTATCTTCCATAAATTTGCTACTGATAAAAGTAATGGCAATTATTTATTAAAAGGACTCAATGAGTGCTTAGGAGTTGGTTCAAAACTGTGGATCTCATCTATTCAAGTTTGAAGTCGCATACAGAACTTGGATGTTTATGAAAACTGTCAGTTCTGAAACTGCTCAGTTCTCGCCTGGAGCTGTCTTGTTATGCAACTTAAACTTTTCAGTACACACAAAGTTCTTTAAAGATTTCAAATTTGTCTTTGTCTTAAGCAAGATTTGTAAAAAAGGATTTTAAAGATGCAGAAGATTAAAGTTAAGCCATGGAATTCTTAGAGATTGTTTCCTTCCGACAGTTCAATTATGTGTTCATTTAGCCGTTTGAGAACAGGTCCCTGCCAATCTCACCAGACATACCTTCCTGACCGTCACCGTTTGCGCCGATTGCCCACTCGAGCCCGACCGCAACTACGACAGTCTTCGCTTCAGGTTGTAGTAAGTGATCCACTGTAGGTCCCCTCACCCCTATCCCCCATCCGTTTGAAATGTGTGTTGTAACACATGTTGGATAAAACAGTGTTGCATTCACAATAAAAAAGGGAGAAATATGAGATATCACAATGGTCCTCTTAATAGGTTTCCGAGTATATCTCTAACAAAGGGAGCCACCCTAACCTAACCTAAGTGATCCACTTTTCCTCACAAGTCAACATTCGCTTCAGGATTGGATATATTTTTGTTTAGACTCAACGGCGTATTGCAAATGGAAAACCATGCAATATGTCTGAATTAAGACGTCCGACAGCCATACATCAAGCTTCTTTTTGTATCTTTTTGCCTCGTTCAAGCAGTGTTGCCAAATTACTTTCTCCTAAATCTTAAAAGAAATATGAAATTTCCTCCAAAACAATTTAAAAAATTGTCTACTATTTCTTAAAACACTTTAATTTATATTGAAATCATAAAAAATCGTCCAGACATTCTACCTTGTTGATGTTATCTGTAAGAAGAATTTAAAAAGAACTGTGTTTCTTTTTATGTTCAAACCTGTTGTTTTTTATGTTCAAAATTGTTTTAATTTAAAAATTATATAAAAAATAGTATTCAATAATTTAAATTGTTATTATTTATATTATTATATTATCACTTGTCATAAAAAAGTAAAATATGTAAAGTTTCTTATAGCAGCTTTTTCATTCATTCAGCTTCAGCTTAACAACAATTTAATACTAACAAAACATATAAAAAATGATATCGGTATGAAATTCGCTTTTGTGAACTTCCTTCATTCATTGCATAAATTATACGAGTACACTTTGATGCATAAAATTTCATTAAATTTAATTAAATTGAGACTAATGATGTTAAATGAAATAAAAATCCCGCAAACTATCTCCTACACAATTCTTCCTCCTAAAAATGTTGGTAAAAGGCCAAAATTATCATAAATCTAGAAGGAAATTCCCTGATCTGGCAACACTACGTTCAAGTGATTTCAAACGGTTTTTTGTGCAATGTTTAGCTTCTGTGCAATCAAAATAGTTCTTCCATGACGATCGGATTCACCATATTCCATAATTTCGTAGACATTTCAACAATTAGCCTTCCAGAAGGTGATGCATCTTTGACATCGAAATTTTACTGGAAAGGAATTGACGTGATTGATTGTTACAGTTTAAGGTCATCAAACACGGCGCACATTTTCTGGATGGCCTGGTTTGCGTTTTTGCCATTATTGAAGAAACATTTTAATGAATGAATGAATATGGCATATTTTCTCTTTGCTGGTGTCAATATTTTAATAGAACTCAAACAAAACCGAGTCAAGCAATCACAAAACTGTCTGAAAGGTTTTTTTAATGTGAATTCTTATGTTTTTAATACCATCCAGCGTAACCTCATAGCACTTAAACAACGCGAGATATGCACTACTAAAGTAATCTATTGGAAAAATAATGGATTTCTTTTTAACATACTTCTTCCTTTTTTTCATCTTACTATACCTCATAATTTAACATGGCTTACGCCGATGTTATGCTGCCGGTCAAATGATCGTCGGTCACGGATAAGTTGTTGTTGCTTCAATGTAAAAGAGAAAAATTACGCTCTCCAAATTTTCTCTTTTACATTGAAGCAACAACAATTTTATCCGTGATCGGGGCCCGTGACCGGCAGCATAACATCGCCCTTAGTATAATTTTTCATAAGGGAAAAAACCCACTATACAAATAATTTCATAGCAAAATGAAACTCGGTAATTGGACGAACTAATGATGCAATACAATTGTGCTGTCACGTCAGAAGTATACATGGAAAAAAGTATGCATGAAAAAGTATGTATATGTCTTTAAGAACTTTCTTAAATTAATAAATAAATATAACACCACAGATCGTTGCTCAAATACACTCGCACATTCATACACAGACACTAAACCTACTTACGCCATTGTGCCGATTGTCATCATTGTCATTAATGCGAATAACTTTATTTCAATTGTATCGCCGAGATATTCGTTTTCCAGGCAGCGCTTGGCGGGGCATATTGTTTGTTAATTGTGTTCGCAAGGCGTTAAATTGAATTAAGTAAATCGTATACTGTATTGTAATACACACAATTCCACAATCTTGTATGTGTGTGCGTGTGTGTATGTGTGTGGATATTTAAGCGACATGTATGTGAGCTGTTCACAAGTTCTTTAAAATATGATATGAGATTTCACTGAGTTGTCTTTACAAAAGAGAAGCCGAATTTTCAGGTCATGTTCTTATTTCAGTCAACTTCAAAAATCTTCCCCAAAACATTATAAAACATGAACAAAATGTTTCAAAATTAGTAAATTTTTCAGATTATTCTGATTTATAAGATGTTGTTTTTAAACGAAAACCTGTCTTTTATATTGAAATCATAAAAACTCGACCAGACTTTCCATATTGTTGATGTTATCTGTAGAAAGAATTTGAAAAGACATTCGTTTCATTTTATGTTCAAAACTGTTATTGTGTTAATTAAAAAATTATATAGAAATATTATTAAAAAATTGAAACTTTTATTATTTATGTTATCACTTTTGTAACACTTCAAACATATCTGAAATAATTTTTGAGTGAAGCTCATATCGCACACGCACTACAAAAGTGACACAACTCAAAATTTTTGATTTTTCAGGAAACAAAAAAACTGTTTTTGAGGTAAATACACATTTTTTTAAAATAACGTATAGACCGTTCAGTAGAAAATCCTTACATATTATGCTTTAGGATAAGTTACAAGAATTTTTTTTTATTTTACACTAGAAAATCCAAAATTTTGAGTTGTGACTGTTTTGATGATATTTTAATTCAATAATTACGGAATTTTTTTAAGTTTTGCTGAGTTTTATAATTATAAATTACAGTTAAAAAGTCGAAAGAAAAATTTTGAGAATTCGAAATTAATTTTTTTATTTGAAAATATATACTAAAATTGTCAGAACTTTGCTTAAAATTAACTTCAACAAAAATTTATTTCATCAAAAGTGTCACAATTTGAGTTAGGACACTTTTCCATTGAGCTTCAGCGATCAAATAGCATCAAACTTCTGACATAAAGAGAGATCTAACTGTATTTTTGCAACAGTTAACAACAACAAAATATACTGAGCTTTTGCTTATTGGTAGATTGAGGCATTGTGCACAGTATTAAAATATAAACCCGAAAATTAAAAATTTTGAGTTGTGTCACTTTTGTAGTGCGTCTGCGATATGTGCTTCTTCCGATAACTGAAAATGTATCATTGGCCTTACGATGTTTTTATTGAAGTACGAGACTATATTTAACACTGTTTTTAATACAATACAAAATTCTGAAAATCGAACCAATCTACCTTTTCTTCTCTCCACTATTCGTTTGTCTGTTGGTGTCAGGCTTGTAGATCCTTGCGCTTCTGGTCGTCCTATGTTCATTTATTACTTCTACATGCATGGCCAAGGAAGTCTGTGAGTGAAATTCCCAACATATCTCCAAAGTGCCTTTAAATTTCAAATTGAAATTAATTTTGACTTGTGAACGGCTCATATGCGGAGGTCGTCGTGCACTCGGCCCGGCAAGTGCGCGTGTGATTTGCCTGTTGTCGAGCAGCCATTGAAGAGACACTTTTGCACTTGTTGAAAATTTCTCATTCCGAGCCTTCCGACGCTTCTTTGCGTCTGCAGCTGGTTCGTCTTCGTCTTCTCCATTTCGTATGTCACTCTGTGCCACTTGTCGCATTTGATTTTCCTCTTCAATTAGCATTTGATTTTGCGCCGCCACACGAACGAATACTTACACGTTTTGTGCCTGCCAGCCTGTCAGTCACTAAATTTGTAATCTAGCATTCAAATTTAGTTGATTAAATGATTTTTCTCGCTTATTCACAATGATATTGTTATTGTTGTGTTTTGCTTTTTGCATTTATGTGCGCGTGTGTGTGTGTGTGTTTTTATTGCTGACATCTGTGCGCGAAACACAAAATATTCGCAGACATTAGCGCAACCGTCGCTCTTATTGAATTAGTTGCTCTGACGTGAAACTTGAGCTCATGCAGTGGCGATCAGATAAAATTTGCCAGAGTGTGTGTGTATGTGTGCGTTTAGAAATGCATGAAAGATGTTTCAATTTATTTTAATAAAATCTGCCAGTTGTTGAGGAATTAAGTGTGATTTTTTTTTTGTTTTTTGTAGTGGAGTGAAATGACACTTGTTGAACATTATGTAATGTTTTCTATGATACCATGTGGCAAAAAAATCTTGGCAAGCTGCAAGTTTACGTAAATGGGCGATTTCGTAACTGCAACCTGATGTCGTTAGAGCGCAGAACATGACACAAGCTGGGAAAAGTTTTAATAAATTATTTCAATTGTGTAAAATATTTCAATTTTATTAATTCAATTAATTAATAATTAATAATTAATAATAAAATATAATTTCAATTAATTTACGAAATTGAGCACTTTCGTAGCGTCCAAAAGGAAACGTTATGGGTTCGTAAACGTATAAATATTTGTGATTAGAATGAACAGGAGAATCAACTTAGGTCACCCATACATTCGTTTGTTAACCCTAGAAAGGTAATCTTCGTCGATTCGACGAAGCGTAAGTTTTCTTTTTTTATAGAAAAACAAAACTAGGCATCGTCGAATCGACGAAGAATATCATTAACGTGACTTTTTGCAACTGAATACGAGTACTATACATTGCATTTCAGTATTTCAAAATGTCTCGGAATTCGGGGTTATCGGAAGAATTAATTGAAAAATTTTTTGGATTTGGTTAATTAATTAACTATTAATTAGTTAAGTTAATTAGTTAGTTAGTTAATTAGTGTGCAAGTAAGTTAGTGAAATAGTTAATTAGAATTGTAAAAAATTACTTAAACTTTTTGATTTGTTTGCTTTTTATTTGTTTTTTAAGGAATTATAATTGTGTTTCTGTCTTCATAAAAAAGCTATGTATTGTTCTTCACTTTATTTTAGTTTTAATTATTTTTTTAACTTCTGATACTCATTCCGATCTGAAAAACAAATGTACCTAAACACAAATTACTGAAAAATACACAAATAATTTTTAAAAATATATACGGTGCGAATTATTTACACAAAAATGTCTAAGCATAATTATAAAATTAAGTTGGAGTCTATACGATTTCTGATACTTCCAAAAATCGGATTTGAATTCGACGAAGATTACCAACAACGTATGTTAAATATGATTACCCTTCTAGGGTTAATCTTTCAAGCAATCATCTATAACCCATCCAGACAGCTGGCGCGAAATTGAACGACTGTCGCTGAAGCCGAAGCAGAAGCAGAATATTCGGCTTAACTAAAATGCCCAAATACTAATAAAAAAATCTTTTAAGAAAAAAACTGACCAAATCTAGCCGGTGTTTCGTTTTTTCTTTTCTTTATTCAACTTAAGAATTAATAAAAGAAAACCATAAGTAAAAAAAAACCAAAAAAAATATAAGAGTTCAGTTTAAAAAAAAAAACTTAACAATTCAATTGATATAAATACAGTTTTGTAATAAAAGTTCAGTTTCTAACAAAAACAAAAAAAACGTAACAATTCAATTGACATAAATAGAGTTCAGCAATAAGAGTTCAAATTCTAACAAAAACAAAAAAAAAACGTAACAATTCAATTTACATAAATAGAGTTCAGTTTCAAAAACAAAAAACAATTCCATTGACATAAATAAATAACTGATTAGATATCATTTTTATAAATCGCAATCTTGATGTCCGAAATATCGATAAATCCCCATATTTGATAAAATACTTCAAAACAGAGCAAATTGCATTACAGGGCGAAAACCTTCGGCTAAAGTATTCGGCTATGTTACCCGAAGCCGAAGCAGAAGATTTAAAATTCGCCGAATAAGCCGAATACCGAAGCCGAAAACAAATATTCGGAAACTAGTATTTATGTTAATATTTAAAGTCTTTCTATTCTATTTTGCTGCCATATGCACGGGTAAAAATAATTCATAAAAATCTTATGAACGGTGTTCATAAACCTATAATTTGAACTTTTTATGAAAAATTCATAATTTTTTTGATTATTTTCATAAAATTTATGAAATGGTTCATACATGTTTATGAACGCGTTCATAAAAATTGTGAAACTTCGTTCATAAATCGCTTCATAAAACCCGAATCTCACATTTTTTGTTCGGGTACGAGCCGAGCGGGCAAGCTATCTTTATTTTGAACTTTTTGTGAAAAATTCATAAACATTTTGATTTTTTTCATAAAATTTATGAAACGGTTCATATATGTTTATGAACGCGTTCATAAAGATTGTGAAACTTCGTTCATAAATCGCTTCATAAAAGCCGAATCTCACATTTTTGGTTCGGGTACGAGCCGAGCGTGCAGGCTACCTTTATTTTGAACTTTTTATGAAACATTCATAAATTTTATGATTTTTTTCATAAACTTTATGAATCAGTTTTTGAACACGTTCATAAAGTTTCTGAAATTCGTGCCTAAACCATTCGTTCGGCCACGCCGAATCCGAACGACGATTGGCAGTTTTTTCTTTCACACTTGGAGGTTTTGCCATTGCCTGCCAAGAGCGCACTTGAGCGATTCTTGTAATTCTCATCTGCTTTATGTGGTTAACGAAAGAAGTAGATGAGCGTTTGTACCAGCCCAAGCTAGGAATACCCGAGATAGGTAAGTCGAATTCAATTAAATAAATTCTTTATATTATTTTATTTACTTTTAAATTATTTCACTGCTATTAATTGTCAATTTCTTTTTAGCAAAGATGCGGGTGGCGGCCATATACTGTTTATTATAAAACGAAAATTTATTGAATTTGTATATGATTATCAAAAAATTAATTATTCATATTTATAATTAATAAACAAAATATACCAATGTTTTAAATTTTTAGGGATTTTGAATTTCAGGAATTTTTCTTATGAAAAAATCAAACATTTTATGAATTTCGTTCATAAACGTTTGGGTTTATGAACAAGGCTTATGAATGCGTTCATAGGGTTTATGAACGCATTCATGAGCGTTCGGGTCACCCGAAGGCTTATGAAAGCGTTCATAAACTTTTGTGAATACATTCAAAATGTTTAAGAACGCATTCATGAGCGTTCGGGTCACCCGAAGGCTTATGAAAGCGTTCATAAACTTTTGTGAATACATTCATAATTTTTATGAACGCATTCATGAGCGTTCGGGTCACCCGAAGGTTTATGAATGCATTCATAAACTTTTTATGAACGCGTTCACTGGTTCAAAAACTATGAATATGTTCATACAGTTTATGCACAAATTCACACATTTTTTGAACGTTTTTCGTTCCGTGTGGCAACATGTTACTTTGTGGACGTCTGAACCTCTTTTTGTTGGTCCTTAGAAGAGTTTGAAGTTTTACGAAAAATACATACGAAATTAATAAACTGAATATTAAATCTTAAAGAAGAGAAGTATACGCGTTTTTTTAATGGTATATCTTGACATAGTAAAGGAAGAAGAACCAGAAAAAATTAGAGAACTTTTTAATTTGACGTTTTCTTTCAATTTAGAAACTTTTTTTTTAATTTTGGCTGAAGTTAATGAAGAAATATTCAAATTTTCGTTATGCTTAAGAAGTTTTATGTTTAAGTAATTATTACAGCCACAACGATGTGGTTACTCTCATACAAAAACACTCTAAAACACAGGGTCCGAGTATAAAAATGTAAAAATATCTTATGGAATGTTGCTAATACATAAACACATAGAAGCCTAAAACGTAAAATTTAAAATTTTAACTTTTTCTAGTAAAAATCTGTAGCGAAAGGGTTAATGTATCCGATTCGAAATAAATTGAAATTGAATTGAAATTGATCACAAACCAACTAACTCGCGTTTTTGCTTTTACTGAAGAAAAACTGTAAAATTTGATGTATTTTCTCTTGGCTGGTGTTCATTATTGAAGCGCACTCAAATAAAACTGAGTCAAGCAGTCACAAAAATGTCTGAAAAGTTTTTTTAGTACGAAATCGTATCTTTCTAACGCCATCTAACGTAACTCGATTGCACTTAGACAAACGAGATACAGATTACTAAAGCCATCTATTGGAAAAATAATGGATTTATTTTTATTTAAAATGATTTGAACGAATTTTTGATCCCATTCGATCATAAATAGGTCGGTCTAAATTTAAATTCATTCAAGTTCAAGTGAAACCCAAATGAGCAACCCGCTACCCAATCAATTAATATCACCGTTTTTTGTTTGTTTATTTATAATTTTTTTTTTGTGTTTTGTTAAGTTGCAGGTGAGAAATTGATCATTTTGTTGAAGGAAAATAAACGAGTAGAAATACACACATACGCACGCACACAACTAATGAAATATGCATAAATAAATAGCGCTCATTACACATGCTTAGCAATTGATTAATTCATGCCAGGCAGCCAAAAAGTACTGCACACACACACACACAGCCATACACAGACGCCATAGCCATCAGCTGAAAGCCAGCAGCCGCCAGCCGATAGTCGCCAAACGACATGGCGAATACGTGCCACGAAAAACACGATTTTCTCAAAAAACAACACACACACACACACATACATATGCAACGTAATGCAGCCAAACAAGCTAACGAAGCAGAACGCACTCAAACACACGCACACATATGCAATGAGAAAGCGCGTATTTTGTGTAGTTATCGCATTGAAGCGTAACGAAATTCACACGCAAAGCAACAAATGAAAATGACAAATGTCCGTGAAGGACACAAAACGTACAAATAACTACACCCACACACAACTCAGACCCGGCAAACACTCACACACAGACGCCGCCACATTTGATGTGAAGATTTTGGCATTTCGCGCGCATTCAAAGCACACGCAACGCTACAAACACTCACAAATACATACATATATCTGTTTTTTAGGTATTTTGAGATGTGTATGTATATAATTTTACATAATTATGTACATATGTAACATATGTTTATATGAAAATGTGTTTATATAGCGCACGCACTGATATGTGTTGTTTAATTTTTGTTGTATTGCAATGTGGCTCAATGGCTACATTATCGTCGTTGTTGTAGTTGTTGTTGTTGTTGTTGGTGGTGGTGGTGGTATTGTAAAAAGCACTTGCGTATTAAGTCGTTATGAAAATTAAATGAAATGAAAATAACAAAAAGGCGAAAACTTAATGGCAACATTTTCATGTCAAAGTACAGAGACGACATAAGACCGTAAATTTACAAGTATTTGTTGTTGCCTTTGTGAACGCGTTGCTTCCGTCCGTAATGAAAGCAAACACGTACGTACACTTATAAATATCGGTTTGTATGTATGTTTGTATTTGTCTGAGCAAATTTTGCACATGTGTTTTCATACATTGCTGCATTCATGTTTTTCGTTGGTGTGTGCGACTTGAATGTCGAATATTTCAGTTAATAAAAGTTAGCTGTTTACCGTAATTTCCCACATAAACTGCAGTCATTTTTGTTAAAAATAAAAATACTTTAAACGTTGTTTGCTGTGCTTCAAGTAGTTTTTTACTTTCTATAGAACAGCTCAACTTTGCTTGAACCCATTTCCACTCACCCAAGTTGCATAGAGCGATTGAAGAAACTTACCCTTTTTCTTTCTATTTTGTATTTTAATCCCGTCTCGTCGTCTTAGTCGCAGATTTGCTGTCTGCAGAGTTTTAATAACAATCAAACTGGCAATTACTTTGAACACTTGTCGCCGCCTTATCCGCAGCAGCTGGTCTCGCAGTAAATCTTCAGCTTTCTGCTACAATTTCCATTGTACACAAAGGTGCGTTTTGCCTCGAATAATACATTGTCGTATGTGCAGTGGTGGAGTGTGCTGGTTGAGCGTTGTTTCAATGGCGGCATTCACAATATTCGAGAGAAGGTCATAGCAATAAGATTTGAAAATAATACTCAAAGTTAGGTAAGTTAGGTGAGGTAAGGTTATGGAGGCTGCCTCTGTTTTGGTTCTGAATGTGTTTTATAACTCGTATTGAAAAAAAGTGGCATGCTTCTGAGGCTCTTTTAGCTTTCATTGGTATATGACAATGAAACGAAAAAAGGTATTCGACGCAGTGGAGGCGGCAAAGAAGGAGACCGTTTGTTCCGTACAAGGACCATTTACCGAAAATCCAATGCCAACTGGGCAGCTAGAATTTGCGATCTACGTTTTCCTTTTTTGGGGATTTTATAAAATCTCTAGTCTATGCGAATAAATCAATAATAAATAACACAATTGCTGAGCTCAAGACCGAGCTCTAACGTTCATCGGTGACAAAATGTTATGATTGTCACAAATGTCATCGAAGATTGAAACAGATCAAAGCCGCAGAAGCCATTTGTCTGAATCATACTCAGAGTCACTTTTTCGTCAAATTGTCATAATAATAATTAATTAATAATTGACTGGCACGACGCTTACGCGAGACTAAGGCCTAGCTTCCCGCAACCACCCGTGTTGTGCGTGTGAATTTGTACGCGGGTGGAAGGGACCTACAGTTTTATGCCGGTTCCGAACGGCAGGTTGGGAGCTTTTTCATAAGCAATTTTTACTCTCAGAGGTTTGCCATTTCCAGCTGAGAGGACAGCCACCGAAAGAGAAAACGAGTTTTCCCGTTTTTTTTTTTAGTCACTGCCTTCGACTCGCGGTCCAACGCACTAACCAACTGAGCCACGGCGGCTGCGTGGCTCAGTTCCTGACTGACTGATTTATTCATCGCTGAGCCCAAACCGCTAAAGCTACGAATATGAAATTTGAACTGTAAGTACATCTTGAAAAATGAACCTCCGCTAAGATGGGATTTTTTTAAATTCGGTGTCTAAAGGAGCAAAACATGGGTTAAGGTGTTGTATGAAGAAACTCGCTTTGATTTATAACTTTTTGAAAATAATCTAAATCAAAAATAATTTGACACATTTTTCAATTTTTCGAAAATCAAAATTTAATGGGGTGAACCAAGGGTTAATATTCGGAAAAAGACCACGAAAAACCAGTGAAGCAATGAGCCGATTAACCTCAAATTTGATGAAAACACTTAAAACCAAAAATAATTTGACAGGTGTTTCAAATTTTTTTGAAAATCAAAACTTAATGGAGTGAACCAACGGTTAAAAGTTTGCATAAAGAAATATGATTTAATATGAAACTTGGTGAAAGTTCTCTTGCTGACAAATATGCGATACGTGTTTTTTATTTTTCGAAAATTAAAACTGACAGAGTCAACGATGGGTTAAGAGTTTGTATGGAGAAGCAAAATTGTATGGGCATTTTGACTTCAAAGTTGATGAAAGTATTATTGGTGAGAAATAATTTGACACGTGTTTCTCATTTCTTGAAAATCAAAACATAAAAGTGTGAACCAAGGGTTAAAAGTTTGTATGAAGAATTATAATTTTTACGCCTTTTGACTTCAAACTTGTTGAAAGTACTCTTGGTGTTTTTTATTTTTCGAGAAAACTGACAGAGTCCACGATGGGTTAAGAGTTTGTATGGAGAAATAAGATTTTATGGGCCTTTTGACTTCAAACTTGATGAAAGTACTCTTGGTGAGAAATAATCCAATAAGTGTTTCTTATTTTTTGAAAATAAAAACTGACAGAGTCAACGATGGGTTAAGAGTTTGTATAAAGAGACAAGATTTTATGGGCCTTTTGACTTCAAACATGGTGAAAGTATTGGTGCGAAATAATACGTGTTTTTTTTAATTTTTCAAAAGTAAAAATCTGACCGCGTCAACTATGGGTTAAGTGTGGTTTGTATGGAGAAACATGACTTAATGCGCCAATTGACTTTAAATGCGATGAAGGCATTTCAAATGCGATAAAATGATAAACGAATTTTGTCATACAAATTTGACGAGATTAACACTCGAAAGACCATTGCGGTCTTTTTGACGGTTTTCCATTTTTAAATATCTGCATTTTCTTTAGTATTTTTATAAACTTTTGCTTTGATAACTCTTATTTTTTTATCGGGTTCTACAATTAGTTCTACAATTAGGGTTTTGAAATTATAATTAGCCAAATCCGATGTGACCTTTTTGAGATATCAGCGGATATAAAATGTAGTCTTTGTAGGTATGAAAAACTTTTGGTCTTGCTAGTGTTAACAAAGTGTTAAGAAGAACTTAATTTATTAGCCCCATTGACTTCAAACTTGTGTACAAAACCGCGGGGCGCTGCTAGTATTTCATATTTTTGCTTCATTCTAGTTGTGAGTTGCAGTTCAGTTATATGAATTCAGGTTTGATTTGGAGTTCCACCATATCTTTAAAACAGTCGTAGAACAAGTTCACCAACATGCTTCAGTTCTCTTGCCAATTTTACAACGTCTGCACACAATATTCTCCATGGGCACTGCGTGTTCATTTGGCGCATTATTTGCAATCGAATCGATTCGAAAGACATTTCAAATGCAAAAACCGTTGGCTGTCGGCGCTGCTGAGACGGCTGCCAGCACTTGAGAGCGCAATGTTTGACATATCTTATTATGATATCACATTCAAAAGTGTCCGCTGACACCACGACACACACACACACACACACAAAAACACAACCATGGCTTGACACTTGACTGCTTTGTGCGCCTCAAGTGCGCTAACGAATCTTTGCGCGCTGCTGCTAAAACCAAACACTCTTTGCGCTGACTGAAAGACACACACACAAGCTGGCTGGCAGGCATACAAACAGACAGACGCACAGACAGACCGGGCGGGTGTTGGAGAGTAAAAGAGCTCATGATGTGGCAGAGGAACAACGACAGCGGCGCGGGTAGCAGCTCATCTAGCAAAAGCAGAGCCCACAGCCGCTTGTTGACGCATCCGCGCAGCTCACACTCCGCCGTCCCCTGGACTGGCACCGTGCGGCGGCGAGGTGACAGATTGACAAAGTGCAAAACGTAGACAACTGCCATTTCATTGGGCGCCGGGTGAGGGTGCAGCGCTGCCGGGCGTGATTGGCGTGCGGTGGGTTCGTTGCCATGAAAGATGTTCTTAAAATTTCGCACGGCTTCATCACTTGAGCACGTATGTGCACTTTTTCACGCGTTCGCCCGAATGCGATTTCTTGCATGGGGGGCGCTAAAGTCAGGTGGTCGGGTGGGTCCAAGGATTGCTGTAAATTTCTGTTGGTTACCCAATGCGCATTCCGAACGACTGACTGACTGCCTGGCTGGCTGGCTGGCTTGCCGTGCTGCTTCCGCACAGTCGCTGCCACATTTCGGGTCCTGTCAGGCATAAGCGCGCGCATTGCATCTCATTAACTGCGCACTGCGAGGCATTAGGTGCATGCACCTACAGTGCTAGTGTGTGTTTGTGTGTGTGAGACGCTGACAGTCTGCTGCTGCGTGTTTGTATCTGCGTCGACAAGCTTTTTCGGTCGCTGCTGTCACAGTTTGTCGCAATGATGTGCAGAATTTACAATTACAATTTCTAACAACTCCTTCGTCATGTGGCACCTCCTCGTCGTGCCTTTGCCTACATTAGCATCGGCGACACCAACAACGTCGTCAACATCAACAGCATCATAAGCGTACACTGGAAGCAACAGTGTTGAAAGTTTTGGATTTTTAATCAATTATTTTCTATTAATTAAAATCATATAAAATTGATGATGCCACCTTCAGGCAACTTAGTGCATTAGAAAGATACAATTTTTTACGATTTTTAGTAAAAATTTCATGATATTTAATTAACCCATTTTCGGCCGCTACCAGAAATAGCCAATATTTTTTTAATTCCTTTTAAGGACTTACATTTAGGACCTTAATCAAGAATATTTTTGGATTTTTTTGTGTTTTTTTTTTACAATTTTTTTTTATAAATTAATAAAAATTCAATTTCAAATAAAAACAAATATATATATATGTACAAAGTTTTAGTCAAATAACAATCAAGCATGAAAACAAACAATTGTTGGCTTATATATGTACATATATGACGACTTCTGGCCAATGGTCGATTTTTCGACCACTGAAAAGTACGCGGTGCTGAGAGGTAAAAATATTTTCATAATCTTATGGATATCAATTGTTTGTGGTAATTTGGTCTTTAGGCTTCGTAAATAATCAATAATAAATCAATCATTTGAAAAGGTTATATATTTTCCAGAATATTCAAAATATGACTAAAAAAATGCTTTTTTCGTGCCTTCGCCAACATCTCTAAATTTATCGTTTTTAAAAAAAAATTGTATTTCGAGGGGTTACCAAAAGACCAAAGCTATTTTCTGCATCAAAAGTTCAAAGATATAATGTCTAAGTGCAGAGCTACTCTCCTTCAAATTCCGAAAATGGGTTAACTGGGAGCGAAGTTATGGCGTCTGAGGTGAGAGTATGTCTGCGTCATCGGTACCAAAGTGAGTATAGAACACAGAGCCAAGTGGATTTAAGCAAATAGGATATTTTCTATGTGACTTTGTGACTGTATGTTTTTCCCTGGTTTTCAGTCAAATTTTCATAATATTTGGATTACTGGAAGTGGAGTTATGGCGTCTGAGGTGACAATATGTCTGTGTCATCGGTACAAAAGTGAGCATCAAACAAAGAGCCAATATTAAGTTTTCTTCTAATTTAGTAAAAATTTAACCAAATCATTTCAATTTATAAACCACGTTAAGGTTCACAAGTGGCCAAGTTTATAAGTGGTATATGCCATTGAAAAACGATAGTGAGGACTTGAGGATGACCTACATGTTGACTAACCGAAGTTCGTGGTCAACATTTGTGACCACCATTCCATCAAAACTTTGCGAGAATTCATCAAAGATCATCAAAAATTGTCATTGAAATTCTTTAACCCTTTATCGGGCAATATAATATTTTAAACCAGAACGTTTTTTTCCTATAGCTCCTGTTTAATTAAAAAACACTTATTTTTTTTAATTTTTTTTACGGAATTTTAAATCGTTTATTAAAAAAAATGTCCTTTGTCACAGAAATGTTACACACAGTGTTTCCCCATATAAAAGCTGAATATTATATATGTATTTTCACTCAAACTTGGTTAAAACCTTTTTTTAATATATTTACACATTTTATTTGTAAAACAAAATTTGTCTTTTGCAAATTCCCAAAAATTTTTGTTTTGCAAATCAAACACTTGTTGCGTTGTCAGAAAATTTTGTGCACTAAACTTTTGGCGCAAAAAAAGTAAATAAATATTATACTGTGTTCACACATTTTTTTGCTTTTACATGAAGCAAAATTTGTGTCGGTTGTGTTACAATACCCAGCAAACTTCAGTTAATTTTAGGGTTTGTAAAATTACTGTCACATGGCCAGAAAAAGGGTTAAACTTCATTAAAGCATTTCAATAACATCAACTTAACCCATTGCTGCCTAATGGGTAAAATTTTACGCATGAAAATTAATTTTTTTTTTTAATAACAAAATAGTCAATGTTTGAGATCTCTCAAAACCATTTTTATTGATAGTTAGGGTAAAGATGGAACTATCTTAACCTAGTGAAGGTCACTCTAAAATTTCGCCATCTAGCTAGAGTTACCAGACTCCAAAAATCGTGAATTGTCCGGAGGTGGAAAATGTGGCGAAACGTAGTGGCCTTAGAACTTCACAAAAATCTGCCTCCTAACTAACCTGTAATAAATACAACTTTTGTTCACGTGTTTAGCTGATCACTTCACAAAGTATGGAAAAAAGCTACCATTGCTGCGTAATTGATACAAAATACCTAATGAATATCTCAGCAACGTGCAGAGATATAAAGCTGAAATCGATTTGTTTCTGATAATTTTGGGTCACTTCTAGGTCGTGTATGAAATTTTATCAAAATCGTATGGGCGGAACTTGTACCCGGCAGCAATGGGTTAAAGGATTTCAATAACATCAATTTAAATCATTTTAACTAAACATTTGGGTACCGAAAAGTTTTTGCACGGTTGGTTCTACAGAAGTTGACTAATGCCATCTTATCGGTAGACACTTGTGAGGGTTTTTTTTCTACTAAAAATGTCATTTTAATCAACAACTACTACCCGCGAGTGCCTAATTCGACACCGTGCAACTTTTACCTTTTCGTAAAATTGCGTTTGTCAATGAAAGGAAAGCGTTTTGAGAACGTAGAAGCCATCCAACCGCCTGTGCCGACATTCTGAAGGACACTCTAAAGCACTAATTCAACATGTTTTGAGACAGTGAAAAAATCAGTGCTGAATCTAAAACTATTTTGAAATCGGTGTCATAAAAAAAAATTTTATTAAAAAAAAAATTTTAAAATAAAATAAAATAAAATAAAATAAAATAAAATAAAATAAAATAAAATAAAATAAAATAAAATAAAATAAAACAAAATAAAATAAAATAAAATAAAATAAAATAAAATAAAATAAAATAAAATAAAATAAAATAAAATAAAATAAAATAAAATAAAATAAAATAAAATAAAATAAAATAAAATAAAATAATATAAAATAAAATAATATAAAATAAAATAATATAAAACAAAATAAAATAAAATAAAATAAAATAAAATAAAATAAAATAAAATAAAATAAAATAAAATAAAATAAAATAAAGTAAAATAAAATAAAATAAAATTAAATTAAATTAAATAATAAAAAAATTTTATTTTTTCAAAAAGTCCTGTTTACTTTGCAATGCACTTTACAACTGCTGTCTTCTAACACTAAATAGTTGAAAATTAACATATTTATAAAACCTTCCCTACAAAATTTTCTTTGTTTCAGTGTAGTGCTTGAAGTAAAATCAAAGCTAAAATCCCTAAAAATCACTGAAACAGTCGACGTATTTTGCATTTTACATTGATTTGCTGCACATGTGGCAACGCTCATCCAACTACCCAATCCAACTATTCAACTCGACTCCTTCAATCATTCGTATTGCACTGCATTTACACAACTTTAAGACCAGAATTGTATTGAAAATGTTTGCAAATTTTGCCTCGACACACGACTTTCTGTCAATCAATGCGGCCGCAATTAGTTGTTAGCGACCATCAACGCGCGCAATGCCACATGCCATTGTTTTGACACAAACTTAACAACTACAACAACTTTAGCAACGGAAGAGAAAGATTTTGCCAATTCCTTTGGGCGAGGAAGTGTGGCGTCGAATGTCACGAACTGTGCTCGCCGCCTCGCCAAGTACGCAAACGCATACGTTGAGCTACGAGCGGCGCCACTGCCCCAACCGCTGCCAGTGCTGCATTGCTTCTTCCGACAACGTGCAACGTACGTGTTTCATTTTAATTTTGACGTATGTATTTTTTATGTTAATTATTGCAACCTTGCTGCAGTTGCAGCGCATTAAGAACCTCGAGTGTGCCTTACTTGAGTACATGCGAGCGTTCACTCGCTGGCTGGCTGACGTTGGCTGGTTGTGGCAGCGGCAGGACGCATTTTGCATTTCGTTGAATGCTCTCGGCGTTGTTGGCTGGCTGGCTGAGTGACGAGTTGCTTTGTTGTCACAGCGAATTACACTTGAGGTTACGTGCGATTTCTGAGATTCATGTCAAGGACTTCTCGGGCAGCCCATCGCGTGCCCGTTCCATTCCTTTTTGGGTCGCTCGCAGTGCACAGCATTTTCATGCTTTCATGGTTTTATGTGTTTTTTGATTTTTTGCTGCGTTATGCCTAATTTTTAATGGAGATTATTGTGGAATTAGAAAACTAGGAAAAAAACCATATTTGAATGCCTATGAAAATTGCAGAAATGTTGAAGCTTTTTTTATGGAAATGCAATTTTTATTTTTTTATTTTTTATTGTTTTTTTAAATTCAAATAAAAAATTTTATATTTAACCCTTTGCAGCTGACGTGCTCTACTACATCTCAAGCAGAGCTAGCAATTTATGGAAAACGTATTAAATGAAGTTTTCGTGTTTAATGCTTTTTATTTTTTTTGGGGTAAGTTTTGAGAAAGTTTTGGTGTTTGAAGACCCCCCCTATTTTTAAATGAGGAATTTTTTCCCAAAAGACAATAGAGTATGTTTTCAATATTTTACTCAATACAAGCTTTTTATGAAAAATTTTTGCGAAAAACATGAAAAAGGGGTGGTAAGGAAAGGGGGGAGAGGGGTTCATGTGTATACAAAAAATATTCACACTTTTAATGCAAACAACTTTGTCTTAGACATCAAAGCTCTAGCTCTTGAAGTTGTTATACTTTCCGTGTAAAGATCTATAGGGACCCCTTTAACCTTTATGCGCAAATTACAAAAAACGCACACGTGCTAGACTATTACTTTGTTCGGCAAAAATGTTCAGTAGGACGTCCTCTCTGTTGCACACAAAAAGTTTTAAATTGTTATACTGTGTTATTATTGATTAGAAGAAATAATTTACAATCCAATGTAAGGTTAAAATTGGACGATTGTTTGAAATTATGTGGTTTATTTAAATTGGCACAAATTTCACATTTACGAAGCAATGTATTAAGTTTTGTTATGCGGTGTCTGTCAGACTACCACATCGCTGCAGACACTAAAGTACTAACTGCATGGCCCAGAACGCAGATTAGTGGTTAGTCTGTTCGACCTCGATTCTGGTGTTAACTTGTACGAATCTCGACACATTCCAATAACAAGTAAGAAACAATTTTCATACTCACTCAGATAATGGCGAGTACTGAGTATTTCTTACCTGAGTACTGAGTATTTCTACGCTTCAAATTAGTAAATAGGTCTGAAACCAGGCTTGATCTCGAAGGGGGTAGCGATCGAACGGCATCACAATGGGCCTAATTTGACCTAAGTGTGCTCCCGTTTGAGAGCTGCCACGTCTACCTATCTAACTAAGTATTCATTTTGCAAGATCTGTGGAGTTGAATTTGGATTAGAAATTCACATTTGAACATCATTTCAATATAACGACAGGGTTTCTCCTGTTTTTTATTTACTTACTACACCGTGCGACAAAAATTAAAAACATTTTCCACACCGGAAAATATATTATATGGGCGTGAAACTAGAGACCAAACATAGTAATACTGCATACTCAGTTTTTTATTTCTATATCGTTTGTCCTTTAAAAAGGACTTCAAAGTTTTGAAGGGGATAATAAATAAAAAAAACTTAACCTCGTTAGAATATGACGATATGTATATCAAATAAAAGAGGAAAGGTTTAAGAAATTAAATAAAATTAATTTTTTATCTATTTCGAAAAAACGGATATGAAAAAGGTCCTTTGAAAATTTTAATCCTTTATATCCCTGAAAATTTATATCGAATTTTCTTAAAAAGTAAGTATGTTGAAACCCAAAATCTCCTTGATTATGTGTCAAAATTTCATTACTCTAACTTTATTGGTTAGAAAGTTATTAAAAAAAAGGCGGAAGCTGCAAGTCTAATGAACTACACAAATTCTTGTTTATTTGAGTATCAGTATTTTAATTAATAAATAGATACAAATTCAATGAAGCGGGAATAATGAAATTTTGACACGTGATGAAGGAGATTTTACATTGACTGACATTGAAAAAAATTATATTTCTGTTTTTAAATAAAGCCAAAACCTTGCAATCCCCAAGATTTTTATTACACAGTAACATTGAAGCTTTTTCATAGAATAATACAAAAAATTTATATTTTTATATTGAAAGTATTTACATAAGTGAACATCTCAGGAACCCTAAACTTCAGCCACGGCTTTTCGAAACTGCTAAAGAAAAATCATAATCTCAGGATTTTAGAATGCAAAATCACAGGATCGAATTAGCAATTAACTGGCACATTTTCCCATAAATTTTTTGACTCAATTTCAGTATAGTTCAGAGTAACTTTCATAACGTTTTTTAATACTGTGAGTGCAGTTTTTAAGTTCAAAATCATTTACAATTTCTACCCACAGACTCTCTCTACCATTAATACAATTTGAATACACTTCAAAGTAGTGTCCGACCGAAACCACTTTTTTGGGCCGAAACCGAAACCGAAACCGAATATTCGGTTTTTTTTTAATATTCGGCCGAAACCGAAACCGAAACTTTCTAGTTGATATAAAAATCACCATATCAAGCACTTTTTTCAACAAACGAATTTTACATTAAGTAAATAAAGAACAAACAAACAAACATAGCATAAATAAATAAATACTTATTAATAAAAACTATTTATTCATTTTTTAAAAACGTAAATAAGAAGAAATCACCCTTTCGTACCTTACTCGATAATATTCAAAATTAAATAATTTAATATTATATGCTAAAAAAAGAAGTTTGTTTACATTGCTGGCATCTAAATTACTCCTCCTTTTACTATATATCTGCTACACAATAAAATGTAAAAAATATTCTAGAAAGTTTCGGTTTCGGCTATTCGGCCATTTTTTGGCCGAAACCGAAACCGAAACCGAAACCACTTATTTGGGCCGAAACCGAAACCGAAACCGAATATTCGGTCGGACACTACTTCAAAGTCATTTAGAAGTATTTTCTAATTATGCAATATGTCAATTATTTTTTGCCACCTATCCATAATATTTAATAATATTTCTGCGCATAACTAAAGAAAAAAGTGCCTGCCATGTCAACCTTTTTATCATCAGTCAGAAAATCAGTCCGGCGCTTCTCATGTCTCATATCTACTACATACAAAACTACTCACTCACACTCGTAAAGTGAGAAGCAAAAAAGTGTCGAGGAAGAAAAATAAGCAAAGCAAGAAGTAAGAAAACTTACAAATGTGCTAAAAGCGCACAACCCTCAATGCAAATGTTTGGCTAACTTATCATATGTCAATGTTGCCATTGAAATGGTCTGTCATGCGAAAAGGAGCGCACACATAGCAAACAAAAACTGTGCTAAAGTGAGCAAAGGGGCAGTGAAATAACAACATTTAAAATATGCCACTGCGCACAGGACCCTTTCCAATGTGCCGAGTGTCCTGTTTACACTCATCGCTTAGTCGGCTCGCTTGAGATGTGCTGATAGTAATGACTGGTCAAAGACATAAGTACAACAAGGCGAGCTGTCCATATGCGCACAGGTGGCTCCAGTGTGAGTTTGAGTGTGTGTGAGTGTAAATGTGTGTGTGTGTGTGTGGTAATGGTAAGTAAGCGAGCGAGTGCTGCTTTTTCGTGTTGCCGTGCGGGCATTTGTTATGCTCAAGGATACCTTAAAGGTTAAGGAGTGTGTGTGCCTTTTTTGCGGTATAGATTTCAGTCTAAGCGTTGTGCTTTTGTTGTTGGTGTTGTTGTTGTTGTTGTATGCACGCGCAGTCATCGCATAGTTTGCGTTTGGTGGCTTGAGCAGCGCAGCAGTAAATGAAAAATTGCCAGCATTCACTGTTTTGTGTTTGCCTTTTTTTCGGCAAGTCTACATTCATATAAATATATCTACATATGCATTTATGTATGTGATTGTGTGTGTTCGTGTGTATAGTTAGGGCCAACCACAAGAATTTGACAAATTATCTCTGAAATTGTGTGGAGTGGCGGTGGCAGTGGCTGTGGGTGTGAAAGCCGGAATGAAAGTGGTTCACTTTGGGGCACAATTTCTGTGTATGTGTGTGTGTGTGTGTGTGTTTTGCATTCACAGGAAAGGTTACGATTTGATTAAATGGTGTATTGGGAATTTTGTGTGTGTGTGTTGAAGAAATACATAAACGTTGTGGTGAGAATGTGAAGGCTGAGACTAGTTGTAATGTGCATTGAAATAATGTCTGAAATGATTTTTTTATTGCTTTGAGGCTATGAAATATGCTCAGCAAAGGACACAATAAGATTATGTTAGACAAATTACACACAAGCAAATCAGTGTAAGTGGAGATGAAAAGATAACGCTTATTTAATATAACTTTGTAGTGTGTTTTTGTTGTATTTTCTGTATCGTTTTTGATCTTGTCTTCTGTACTGACTTATGACAATTTATTTGAGAGCTCAAGAGATATTTTTAGTTTGCATTTTAAGTACAACAAGTTTTCAACGTTCCTTCTTGAAACTATGTAATGTGCTATTTCTGGCTTGTCATAGTTGACTGTTCCAATACTTCCATTCTCCTAACTGAACATTGGCTTGCAATGTGTGTAGCTTCCTCAGCCAGAAGTGTCAGTAGTTTCATTGCAGTAAGCTGTGAGTTCTTCAATATAGACAAAGAATCCTTGTAGCTTCATAACCCACAAGTTTTTTAACTTAGCTCTGGACAGTCTTTAACTTAATCTCAGCCTTGTCTCAGTCCATTTCCCTTTATGTGCAGAACGCCAAGAGTTGTCAATACTGGTTTGAAAATCACCTCTAACAAATTTTCTTAGCTTGGCTCTAGAAAATCTACAACTAAATCTCAGCCTTGCCTCAGTCCATTTTATTTGATATGCAGAAATCAAGCAGTTGTGAATACTGTTTTGAAGACCACTTGGATCCGCTAGAAGCCAAGCTTCATTGCCAACAAGTTTTCTTAGCTTGGCTCTGGAAAGTCTAGAACTAAATCTCAGCCTTGTCTCCTTCCATTTTCTTTGATATGCAGAATCCAAACAGTTGCCAATACTGTTTCGAAGACTTCTTGGATGTGCTACAAGCCAAGCTTTGTAGCTTCATTGCAAACAAGTTTTCTTAGCTTGGCTCTGGAAAATCTAAAACTAAATCTCAGCCTTGCCTTAGTCCATTTTCTTTGATATTCAGAACGTAAATAGTTGTCAATACTGTTTTGAAGACCACTTGGATGCGCTAGAAGCCAAGCTTTGTAGCTTCATTGCCAACAAGTTTTCTTAGCTTGGCTCTGGACAGTCTAAAACTAAATCTCAGCCTTGTCTCCTGCCATTTTCTTTGATGTTCAGAATCCAAACAGTTGCCAATACTGTTTCGAAGACTTCTCGAATGTGCTACAAGCCAAGCTTTGTAGCTTCATTGCAAACAAGTTTTCTTAGCTTGGCTCTGGAAAATCTACAACTAAATCTCAGCCTTGCCTCAGTCCATTTTCTTTGATATGCAGAACGCAAACAGTTGTCAATACTGTTTCGAAGACTTCTTGGATGTGCTAGAAGCCAAGCTTTGTAGCTTCATTGCCAACAAGTTTTCTTAGCTTGGTTCTGGAAAGTCTAAAACTAAATCTCAGCCTTGTCTCCTTCCATTTTCTTTGATGTTCAGAATCCAAGCAGTTGTCGATACTGTTTTGAAGACCACTTGGATGCGCTAGAAGCCAAGCTTTGTAGCTTCATTGCCAACAAGTTTTCTTAGCTTGGCTCTGCAAAGTCTAAAACTAAATCTCAGCCTTGTCTCCTTCCATTTTCTTTGATGTTCAGAATCCAAGCAGTTGTCGATACTGTTTTGAAGACCACTTGGATGCGCTAGAAGCCAAGCTTTGTAGCTTCATTGCCAACAAGTTTTCTTAGCTTGGCTCTGCAAAGTCGAAAACTAAATCTTAGCCTTGTCTTCGTCCATTTTCTTTGATGTTCAGAATCCAAGCAGTTCTCGATACTGTTTCGAAGACTTCTTGGATGTGCTAGAAGCCAAGCTTTGTAGCTTCATTGCCAACAAGTTTTCTTAGCTTGGCTCTGGAAAGTCTAAAACTAAATCTCAGCCTTGACTTCTTCCATTTTCTTTGATGTTCAGAATCCAAACAGTTGCCAATACTGTTTCGAAGACTTCTTGGATGCGCTAGAAGCTTCATTGCCCTCAAGTTTTCTAAGCTTAGCTCTGCAAACTCTACAACTAAGCCTCAGCTTCATAGTTTCATTGCCCACAAGCTTTGTTAGCTCAGCTCTGGAAAGTCTACAACTAAATCTCAGCTTCGTAGCTTCATTGCCCACAAACTTTGTTAGCTCAGCTCTGGAAACTCTACAACTAAATCTCAGCTTCATAGCTTCATTTCCCACAAGCTTTGTTAGCTTAGCTCTGGAAAGTCTTCAACTAAAGCTCAGCTTCATAGTTTCATTGCCCACAAGTTGTCTTAGCTTGGCTCTGGAAGGTCTACAACTAAATCTCAGCTTCATAGCTTCATTGCCCACAAGCTTTGTTAGCTCAGCTCTGGAAAGTCTACAACTAAATCTCAGCTTCGTAGCTCCATTGCCCACAAGTTGTCTTAGCTTGGCTCTGGAAGGTCTACAACTAAATCTCAGCTTCATAGCTCAACTCTTGAACGTCTTCAACTATATCTCAGTCTTGTCTCAGTTCATTTTCTTTGATATGCAGAACTCAAACAGTTGTCAATACTGTTTTTAAGATTACTTGGATGTGCTAGGAAACCATTTTTCAAACGATTTATAAAATTCCAATCAAAGTATATAAAAATAATAGTTATTCCTTCATATTAAGAAGTTTTTATGAAACTGCCTTATCAGTTCTCAAAACTGCCATAACAGCTCATTTTCTTTTTTGCCGAGTATTGTTAATGAGATCAAATTGTCCAATGTTCCATAGGCTTATCTGATCCGTAATTTTTCTGTCACTTCCTTTCGCAAATCTCTCTTTCAAATCTCTGCAATACCAATTAAACATCTTATCCAAAGTGTGTGTGAGAGCTCCGATTGCACAGATGGAGGCCAGCAAGAATTTTCGTTAACGAGTTGTAAAGTGATTTAGGTTTCCTCATTTGTTATAGATACTACAAGTCGACCCATGTCAATGCGGAAAATGTCACAAATATCTGCAAACCTGTTTTTGTCTAGAAACTGCAGCACCTTAAGCGACATCGTAGGCGAAACAATTTCGTGAAACAATGGAAATGTCCTGCAGGTGCGTTCAGCTAACTCGAGGACACACATCGAATTCGCTGTGCGGCTAGTTGCTGCCGCACGCTGAGCCTCGTTAACCTGACCATGAAAAATGCCAACACACCGATGCCGAGTTGCAGTGGCGGCGCGGCAGCCTTGAGCTGATTTGCGGCAATCGAGTGACCGATATGACAGCGTCTGTAATGCGATAACCGAGCAGCACAAATATAATTAATGTCCACGCTCATGCGACCAACTAAATTTGACAAATTTAATTGGAAATATTATCGTACAGGCGACATTGAATAACTGACATCTTAGACGGCAGAAAATAATGCAAACCGCAAAAATGCGGTTCAACCCTTTGGTATGCGAGTGAAGAAGCAGCGGAGCGGGCGGGCGGGAGGGCAGTAGTCGGTGTTAATGAAGTGAGCCGCATGTAGCTGAACATTTATACAAATATGTAAAATTAACTGTAGGTAATGTACTTTGCATTATCAGCGACAAATTTATCAAGCAGCACAAAGCTTATGGCGTTGCGGATGAGATAAGTTGGGACGTGGGAGGCACGAATAGTGGAAAGTGTTAGTAAGAAGACACGAAGATGAAGGAAGAATACAAAAAAACAGCCAAAGGATACATCACAGTTTGACTTTGATTTATGAGCAAAAACGGTAAAATAATGAAGTTGTATGCCCGGTAGTGCATTTGTCATGGCAGACGATGGCGCCGGCACTTGGAGATTTGCCAGCCAGACAGCCAGCTTATGCGTGAGTTAAGTGACAATGAAGAATTCGGTTTAGAGTGTTTTTGGAAGGGCACAATAGGGTTGTAGCTGGTTGTGGATAGTAAGATTTGAGGGAGAATCAAGAAACCAGCACCGACAAGACAGTTTCTTGAGCACTCGGGCTGAGTAGTTTAATGTAATTGAGGGGCGCAGAAAAGCGGGGACAGTAGGGGAAACTGGGGTACATTTAACTTTGGGGCACATTTGACTATGGCCGTTTTGAAATCAAAGTGGTGCAAGTAATGAAATTTCTCTATTGGGAAAAATAAAATACGTGATTTCATAAAGCGTCATGAAGTTTGATAGTTTGTGCGCAAATTTTGGCGAAGCAGCACGTGTTTTTCTCTTTTTACGGGAGTTTCTGTTATTTTGTGACAGTGATACGTAAGGAATTTGTGTAGTGAGTTTAATAAATATCTCAAAGGGGTAAACTAATTTTACTTACAGTATTTTCTATTATTTCGAAAAATGTTGCTAATTAAAGGTCATTAAAATATTTTAGGTAAGAAAATTAAATCAAGTAAAATAAAGCATAAATATGGAGCACATTTGACATAGAAGATGTGGCAGTAATTATGCGTACCGAAACCGAGTTAAAACTGCCAATTCCAGAAAATCCGACTTCAACTTCACGTTGTCGTACAAAATATATTTTTAAGATTAACTTGTCCAAATATTTTGTAAAATAAGTTTTTTTATCCAAATTATTATTTTTTTTGTGTTCAATTTTTGTTAACTAGAGGCCTATAAATGAAATATCTATTATTTATTTTTTCCTTCGCGTAAAATTAAATATTAAAAAATATATAACGAAATTTGGCTTATTTTTAATCTGAAGCGATTTTATGTTCTTTCACAAATATAGATGTCAAATGTTCCCCTCCCAAAGTCAAATGTGCCTCTTGACTGGGGGACATTTGACAAAATGCCTTTTTTCAAAAAATATGAAGTTATAACGAGCAAAATCTTCTGTATACAAAATAACTTTAAATTTCCAAAATTTAATAATCACTTTCGAGAAAGTAGCATTTATTTTTAAAATTAATCAATCACGTTTCGAGAAATATAGGTTAGAAAAAAGGTGTCAAATGTACCCCAGTTTCCCCTGCGAGAGTTTGCGAGATAGAACAAGAAAGGAGTTAGAGACGAAGAAAGGATTACTTTTGTTAAAATGTACTGAACTCTCTAATAGAACTTTAAAATAAATGGTCTACTATAAATGATAATAGATGATTGATCCATCTATCGTTTGATAATCCGGCCAACAGACAAAGATTCATGACATGATTTCAAGTTTCCCGATGATGTTTTGATGGTCTCATGGTTTGTTTTCTTCAATAAGTTTGACCAAAAGACAAAGATTCAAAAAAAGCTTTCAAGTCGCCCCGAAAATGTCGATAGTCCCCATTCGATAAGTTCGACCAACAGACAAAGATTCATAAACACGTTTCAAATTTCCCCGATAATGTTTTGATGGTCCCATGGTTTGTGTCCTTCGATAAGTTTGGCCAAGAGATAAAAATTCATGAAATGTTTCCAAGTTTCCTCGATGATGTTTCGATGGGCCCATGGTTTGGGTCCTTCGATTTTCTTTATTTTGTTCTTGTTCACTCCTCTCTGAAGCATAGGGCCACAAGACTCTTTGCCATGTGTTGGATACGGTAATCCTTCGATAGGTCTGACGAAAAAATAAAAATTTATGAAAAAATTTTTCCTCGATGAAGTTTTCGGCCAAGTGAAGTTCGGCCAAGAGACGAAGATTAATGAGGAGATTTCAAGTTTTCTCGATGGTGTTTTGATGGTCTCATGGTTTATGTCCTTCAATAAGTTCGACCAACAGACAAGGATTCATGACAAGATTTCAAGTTTCCCCGATAATGTTTTGATGGTCCCATGGTTTTTATCCTTCAAATAGTTCAACCAAAAGACAAAAATTCATAAGAACATTTCAAGATTCCCCGATGATGTTTTGCTGGTCCCATGGTTTGCTTCCTTGGAAAATTTTGACCAACAAACATAGATTCATGAAAAGATTTGAAGTTTCCCCGATGATGTTTTGATGGTCCCATGGTTTGTGCCCTTCGAGAACTTCAACCAAAAGACAGAGATTCATACGAACATTTCAAGACTCCCCGATGATATTTTGATGATCCCATGGTTTGTGTCCTTCAATAAGTTCGACCAACAGACAAGGATTCATGACAAGATTTCAAGTTTCCTCGGTGATGTTTTGATGGTCCCATGGTTTGTGTCCTTCAAATAGTCCAACCAACAGACAAAAATTCATAAGAACATATCAAGATTCCTCGATGATGTGTTGCTGGTCCCATGGTTTGCGTCCTTCGAAAATTTCGACCAACAAACATAGATTCATGAAAAGATTTGAAGTTTCCCCGATGATGTTTTGATGGTCCCATGGTTTGTGTCCTTCGATAAGTTCGGCCAAGAGACAAAAAATCCATGAACTGTTTCCAGGTTTCCTCGGTGATGTTTAGATAGTCCCATGGTTTGCGTCCTTCGAAAGAATTCAAGTTTCCCGGTGATGTTCTGATAGACAAAGATTCGCAGAAAGCTTTGTCCTTCAAATAGTTCCACCAACAGATACAAATTCATGAGAAGATTTCAAGTTTCCCCGATGATGTTTAGATAGTTCTGTGCTTTACGTCCTTCAATAAGTTCTATCCGCGGACAAAGATTTATGAAAAGTTTCCAAGTTTCCTCGATGATGTTTTGATGATCCCATAGTTTGATTCCTTCAATAAATTCGACCAACTGAAAAACAATCATAAGAAAATTTCAAGTCTGTCCGATTTCTAGTTTTATGTGTCCTTATGTTATGTGTCCTTTTTGTTAAGGACTGTCAAGAAACATTGAATAAGTAGTTTTGTAACTTTACAGATTCGATCATTGGTAGATTGGTTACTGAACGAAACTCGATTATTGCCTCTACTATCAGGATACTGTATGTACTTGTTGATGTATACCTCGACAACTCATCGGCAGTTTTACTTCCTTGGACAGCAGTGTTCTACTGCTCAGACAAATATATCAAAGCGACAAAAATCAAGCTGGTCTCGGGAAATATTTAAAATCAACATTGTTCTCAGCTTATTTAGGTCCCACATATAATTATGTAAAGTTTGGGGGTTCAAAACCGCCTCCCCCAAATTATCAAATATCTGTTTTGTTACAGAAAATGTGGGTAGAAAATAACTATAACCAATTTAAATAACTTTTATGTAACAGTTTATTACTGACAATTAAAATTTGTTCGTATTTCATTCCCCACACGCTACCAAACCCATCCTCCCAAAATGAAATCCTGCATGCGTTACTGTATTCTCGTTTATACATAATACACGCATTTATAAACTTCACACATTCGATAATCTAATAAAACGTCGTATTTGTATATTTGCCATTTAAGCAATTCGTGTTGGATATCCTCGACCATGTTTGCTCTCAAACTGTGCTTAACACGCAAAATTTAGCATTCTTCTTCTTCTTCTACACACATTTGACTTGCGCTCAGTCAATGCTTAGCAGAGACAAGGAACCCACTGGCTTTGTGCCATATGTACTTATGTAGATATGTTTGTGTGTATTCAAATACTTACATACATATCTATGCATGTAAGATATATGCGCATAATTCCTTTTTTGAGTGACCCTTTTCATTATCCTTTATTTGGCGAATTGATTGCTCTGGGAATTGTAGTAATTACTCGAATCTTTATAGTTTGCCATCTCATGTTTGTGTTGCGGCAAATGAAATGTAAACCGCAAACGAGCAGCGAAAATTTGGAAAACTTTGCTTATGTGAGTGATGATGATGATGTTGACGATGATGATGATGATGTGAGACAAAAAATACAGCAAGCTGCTTTCTGACTTACTAAATGCTGGAGTGTCGCTCTGAATTTTAATTATAACAAATAAGCATTTAAGTTTGTTTAAAATGAATACTTTTGTTTTAAAAGATTAAAAATGTGTTTTCATTTCAAAAGGTTTTAGTTTAGAAAACAATATAGTTGCAAGTAATCACTGTCGAAATAATTGTAACTAGTAACTATTCACCAGGATATTCCATGTCTTGTTATAGCATCGAGAAAAAATTTGTGCTGCAATTGTTTTTAGATTGAATGACAATGCAATCAAAATTGCAATCATCACATTTGTACTCAGCTTCTTCCATTTAAAGGGCAATGCAAGTTAAGAAAAGCGAAACATCTTTTTTCTTTGGCCACTGTGTAATCCTGTTGACTTATACACCGTACAACAAAAATATTTGTAATGAGATATTCTCAGAAGCAAAGTCACTTTCGTCATCTTATTGCAATTATGAGCAGATTTATTTTTTAAGAAGCAATTTCTTGGAATCCCATACAAACGTAAACGTCAAGCAACTGCCGCAATTATTATTTTATTTCCTACACTGTGTACATGCAACAAACAAACAAATTGAGAACCTTCAAACAATTTCCTTGTTAATTCCAAATAATGGCAAATTTCTAGGCACAACGCTCAACCCTAAAATAAAAAAAAATATAAAGATTATCATCAGTGGAGCTATGAATAAGTGCGCACCAGTGGCGCACGAAAGAAGGGGTTTGGGGTTCAAACCCTCTCGTTCAAATAAATGTTTTTTGTTTACAAACATTTTGGGGGCCAAACATGGTTTCAAATGGCATCAGTCTAAAAAATTGTGTACGAAACCCTCCACCTTTCTCCCAAAATTAGTTAAATCCTTTGTGCGCTTCTGGTCCGGACTATCTAACTATTTAGACAATGACCGACTAGTTGTTCTGCCATTTCTATAGTGGGACTTTTAGATTCAGTATTGAAATCTGGTTTCAAGTTCGATATTCAAATAAATTGGGCTTCAGGTATGGGTATAGCTACGATCAGTGGCGCACACAGGGGGGTTTTGGGGGTGCAAATCCCCAAGATACAAAAATTGCTGGTACGAAATATGATTTCAAATGGTACTGGGCTCAACAATTTTACTCTAACCCCCCTACTCCGACCCCCCTAAATGAAATCCTGTGTGCGCCACTGCCTTTGAATAGTCTGCTTTTCTGATTCGATAATCGTTTTGTTTGTTTTTCAAATGTCAGATTTTGAATAATACAGTTTTGTGATACGGAGATCGAATTGTCCGATTTTGCATCCTGTATTCAACTGCTACAATTTTGAGTATATGTATTCAGATAGTTCAGTTTTCAGTTACGGTATTCGGATATTTTTGAGTTGACCCGCTTTTCGGATGATTCGTTTTCCAGATGTTATGTTCCGTTCATAAAATGATTTACAAATAAAAAAAGTTACATTCAGTATGAACTCTCAAGTGCATGAATTATTTTCTTGTTTGTTTAATGAACATAGAATTTTTTTTAATACAAATTAATATCAGAAAACCACTTTGGAAAAATGTTTTATTAACCCTGCTTAGATAAGGTACGTCTGCGAGACGTACGCCTTTTGAATTTTTTGCTCTCTCTCTCTCAATCGTCAATTTTAATTTTATTTTTATTTTGCTAAACAAACATTATTTTACTTCAAAAATTATTGGATGTTAACATAAATTTATTAAATTAATGATCTCAATAATAACTTTATCAATATTCCTATTAACAACACTTTTAAAAGGATATAAACTAGCATACGTCTCTCAGACGTATCGTTATCTTTTCAGTACAAAAAAATAACGTTATCTAACTAGGGTTAAATACTAGCAAAAAGTCTTTGGTTTTAGTCGCCCTTTACAAAAATTATATCGGGCTTTAATTTGAAGAAAGAAGATACATAACGGGTGAACCATTTATGATTTGGAATTTGAATCGGTTATAAAAAAAAAACTAATGAATATTTTTTGAAAATTCCTGTTTTATTACAAAGCTTGGACTTTGTTATTTAAGAATGAAAAACGATATCGTTCATATGACTGCCACGACTGGCCTTACAGTACGCCATTCGGTCAACCCAATTTTCAAGTACTTTTTCGATTGATCCGGGTAGAATTTCCTAGAAAAAAATGTCCAACGAACCTAAATCGCAGCTCCGAGGCTGCCAATTGACTACAGAATTTCGGCTGATTATTCGATATTCGAAAACGGTGCCCAAAAGTTCGATTGTTACGTGCCGGATGGCCATAAGCCTTCAGTTCTTGGACCAATTGAATTTTGTAAGCCTTCATACCGAGATCTTTATGGAAAATTCTCATCAAAGAAGTGCGGGAAATGTTCAATTCCTGAGAGCCATGGCGAGTTGACGTTGATGGATGTTCATGCACATTTTCGGCTACAAAAGCAATGTTTTCGGCAGTGCGCACTGTATGAGAACGGGAACGGGTTGTTTGGTCCATTAACGATCCAGTTTCACGAGATCGCTTCACAAATTGATCCACAAACTGAGTTGAAGGCCAATCTTTTTTTTGAAATTTTTTTTTTTTAATTTCTTGCAGTTTAGTTGAAGACTCTCTACTTTGGAAGTAAGTTCTCAATATTTCCCAATTTTGTTCAAGCGTATAGCGTCCCATTTCGTAAATTTCAAACTTTTAACTAAATTACGAACACAAATCGATTGACATTTGGACTGTCATTCTCGAAATAAAGCGTAGTTCAAATTCTAAATCTTAAATGGTCCACCCTGTATATGTCACCACGCCTTGAGATGGGCATAAGCAATGGGATTAATAGTCCGGTCTTCAAACCAGGCATTTAAATAGGCCAGTTTTCAGTATCGACTTCATACATATACCTCTGGTCAGTGGGGCACACAGGATTACAGTTTGGGGGGGAATTGCGTTCAACTTATGAGCTCAATTCAACCATCAATGTTTGTATTTGGGGGGTTTGATACCCCAAACCGCTCCCTTCCCCTGTGTGCGCCACTGCCTCTGGTATTTAGAAAGCCTAGTTTCTAACATTTCGGTTTCGTTAGTCCAGCTTCCAGATTTGTATTGGAAATCTTTGATTTTGAGATACAATATTCAGTTAATCTGGACTTTTCAGATATAGAAACCGAGTTGTCCACGTAAATCGATGCTTCCAATTGCCGAATGGTTGCAACAATATGAAAAGACAACTGATTTGATTAAAAAAAATGTATAAAAATGATACTAAATAATTTTTAACGAAGCAAAAAAGCAAAAAAATAGATTATAAAGCTCAGAGATATTTTCTTTCTAAACTAACGATTCTTGAATATGTGATGATGAGCTTTCTCCCATTATAAATTCATAATATCCTTTCATTGTTTCGAATACTCTTTTGCCAATTTTTAGAAACCTGTCCAGGTATCAAATCACACTAGTTAAGAACCTCTGATTTAGACAAACAGTTCAGACCGTCAGACCGTCAGTTCAATGCAAAGTGTTCAAAAAGTTCTCTTTGCAAACCTCCTCAGGGGTCAAGTCCCATCACTTTACAAAATCTGCTTTAAACCTTCCAGCTACTTCAGACAGTCAGAACGATTCAAGTGTTCAAGCAACTCTTATATTCTGAGTGTTCAGAGGTTTTCAAATACTTTAGTATTATTTCTGATGGCATATACTCAAACTGTCTCAAAACACGCAACTCATTCGTACCGCTGCGAACCCTTTTGTGCCTCTGTACAAACCTCCTCAAGGATCAAGCCACATTACTTTCAGTACAGTCAGCATGATTCGAGAACTTGAGCAGTTTGAGCATTCTGAGCATTTAGAGAGAGTTCTAGCGGCTGGGATGGTTCGAAGTGTTTTAATTCGTGAATATATCCGATAACATCATATATCTTAATTGTCTGAAATTTTCAAACTTCCTCAAAAAGTCATGGAGCTTGACCTACGAAAATCGAATCTATACCGTCCAGACAGTCTGAATGATTCAAGAGTTCGAGCGAATCTAGTATTCTGACTGTTCAAAAAGTTGGCTCAAAGTTTTTTTTAGGTATATACCAATTCCCCATAACCTCACATATCCCAACTGTCTGAACCCACATATCCCACAAATCATTCTCGCAACACTACTCATAAACGCGTCAACAATTTACACCGCCAACTAACCAAACCAGAATGCAAAGCAAACCCTGTCGATATGCTACGAAAAGCGCGTAAAAAATTCCGATCCATTCCGTATTGCAATGGGCCCACAGAAAGGCAACGCAAGCGACACGAAGTGCCCAGCAAGCGAACGAGCAAAGACCAGACAACCCTTGTCACGGCGACCAATTACAACAAATCCAGCAAAACTAAACGAAATTTCTGCCTGAAGTTGCCGTCGGTACATTTCGAAGAAATTGTCTGTCGTCCACTTTTGCTTGGCGTTGAAAAAAAAGGGGAGAATGCGCTCACCGTCATCAGTCAGCGGCGTGGAATGTGCGCGACAAGTGTGTGAAATTTTTCCACAGCAAATTCCGACATTTGCACAAACCGCATTTTTAGCTAACAGGCGCACAGCAAACGCAGCAACGGCAACGCTCGGCGCGATAAGGGTTGCTTGACGAATGTTTTCTTGTGCTGCGTTTGAGCGACGACTGGCGGCGTGCGGCGCTTTGTCGAAAGTTATGCCACTCAGTTGTGCCGTGTTGGGGGTTGATGGGCAATGTGTTGCATACTTTTTAGCGCGAAGTGAATTTGATTTTTCACCATTCAATGCAAAGACAGGGTGACAAGAAATTTGCATATAAAAGGGATATGATGCAAATTTGGTGAAGGTTGCGGGATACAGTGAAAATCTAAGCTTCAATCAATCGTAGGTACCTATTATATATATTACCTGATATTTACATGACATACAATCGTAATATCTGAAAACTCATATATCTTACTTCCACGCAACACAACTTTAAAAAACTTCGCCAACCTCCGCTCGAAACATTTGTGTGTGGAACTTTTTCCAGCTGGGTAGCTGCCAACTCTAGCGGCTGTAGCTGCAACTACAACAATTTTCTACAACACTTATTCAGCACACAAACCTTTACACTACATGAAAAATTTCCCCACAATCCAGTAGCGCAACAATTTTCTACATCGCTTATTCAGCACACAAACCTTTACGGCTCATGAAAATTTCCTACAATCCAACACCGCAACCGTTTCAATTATTTGCAGATGTTAAGACAGTGCAAAAACATTATTCAAAGGCATTTTATGCTCTAAAAACTTTTCGAATTGATTTCAAATATATTTTTTTCTTATGTTTTCAAATGATATTCAACCGTTTAGGCACATAAATTGCAAGGAAGGCAAAGTTGTGTTTCATTTATCTTTATTTCTCAACTGAATAAAAAAAGTTTTTATAATTCTGCGCTTCCATGAGAGTCGTGGTTTCAACTGGTGGAAAATTTAACCAATCGGTTCAGAAATAGAGGCATACAAATATAACAAATAACCACAAACAAATAAGCCCTGAAACGCATGAATTTTTTTCTTGTTTATTTAAAAAACGTAGTTGTTCCTTTTTAAAACAAATTGTCTACTAATGAAAACTACTAAACAAAATGTCTATTAAGGCCAGGTTCCTCCAAAAAACACTTTTTTTTCAAAAAAATCCATTTATTGTTAAAAAACAATTTGAAAATAAATTTTTTTACAAATAAAAGTACATACATTAAACTACTAAAAAACATGTTTTTTTTGTTTTTGTTATTATGGTGGCTCCGAAAACAGCTGCTCAAACTCGTCCGATTTGTTGATGAGTGTCACCATTTCATGGAAACGAATCATGTGAAAGCAAAAAGCAAAACAGTTTCATATTCTGTATCGAATTGTCCATGTTCGGAACTAGAATAAAACATTTTTACTGAAAAATAAACAAAATGGCGTACTTTTTAATTTTTGACCCTTTTTTTGCACTTTTGATTGTTAATAACTTTTTTAAATAACAATGAATATTTTTGGTTGTAGTTCCGACCATAGAGAGACATTTAAAGAGTAAAATTCCGTTTGGTTCATGATGATAAGTGAAATAGTTTTGAAATACGAGTGACACTCAGTTGAAAAAATGTAGTTTCGAGAAAAAGCCGATTAAAGATTTTATTCGTAGAAATTCCGCTTGAGCGCACACCGTCCTCCCTTATCTCAACCTACTTTTAGGCAGCGCATACCTTCGGGACTAATTATACATCATTTCTAAGAGTATTTTCTAGCAATTTATAGAAAAAAAAAATTTGGATTTTTTGAAAATTGTTTGGAGGAACCTGGCCTTAAGTAAATATCTACTAGCAAAGAGATTTTGGATTTAGCTGTAATTTCAAACAATTTTATCGGGCTTTAATTTGAAGATGTGTGTACGTAAATCTTACCTTGAGGCGAACTTAAGCCTTTAAGTGTTAATACATAGATTTTTTTACTATTTCTTAAGACAATCTGCCAATAATGGATGTATATATGCAACTGGAAATGAATTTGTTTGCTTTGGATTTCACGTTGAATATCTATCCTTTTTTGCATCACAAAAAGTCATCACATTGTACTTTCATTTGCAAATCAGTTGAGTACAGTAACGCACACAGAATTTCATATTCGGAGAGCGGGATCCGTATCAAATTTCTAAGCCTAATAGGTATAATTTGAAACCCTATTTGCCATCCATAAATGTTTAGTGGGGCTTTGAACCCAAAAACCCGAAATTCGCGTGTAAAAGTGGTCGATTAGGTATTTGATAGATAGTAGGTAGACCTGCAAAATTTACAGAGCATACAACTGTTTACGGGTAGCTCATCCTTGATCCTTATTGGGGCTTTTATTACATACTAGCAGGATCCCGCGGCATTGCACGCAAGTTTGAATTCAATTGACCCAATAAATCAAGTTTCTTCATACAACACTGTAGGGGCAGTGCCACGCCCTTTTTATGCAGTGCTCAATCCATTCCTCTAGTGGAAGGGTGCAACCCAGTTTCCTTGATGTGCGACTAACAGTTTCAAAGTTACACAGAAAATTTGAGTCCCAAAAATTTTCCACGCCCCTCTATAAAATTTTGCCAGTAGAATGACACATCTATGAGACAACGGTATACAAAACGGCAATGCTATCCGATTTATTATTCCAAAGCATTAGCTTTGTGGATTACCACATTACAAATTTCTGTTGTATGGGTGGTGCCATGCCCCCTCGTCCAATATCAAACCCATTCTCACTTTCGTAAATCTTCGCTAAATGTCATTGATGTGTGACGAGTAGTTCCAAAGTTATTAAAAAAATGTGGGTCACTTGAAAAGTGCCACGCCCCTTGTCCAACCCTTATACAAATTTACCAGTGAAACGATACATCTAAATGGTGGCGCTGTACCATAACTCAATGCTGTCCTTCTTCTAATTCCAAAGATATTCTACACTAAAATTTCAGGTTGTATGGGAGGTGCCACGCTCACCTGTTGGATCGTATTCGCACTATTTGGTTTACCGAGATTGAGTCGAGACGAATATTTTGTGAAAGATTCAGCTCAATCGGTAGTCTAGTTTTTGAATCGTGTGATCAGCAAACAAACAAACAAACAAACAGACATTAATTTTGATGTATATAGATATAACACTTCGTTCAATACTGTGACTGACACATAGATGGCGGCACTAATACTAAATCAATATTTTTTTTCGAAATTGTGAACCTTTTTAGGCTTACTGTCAAAATTATATGTCAATCCGACCATTAGTTTACAAGTTACAGTGCTTTAAGTGACACTACTTTTGAGTTTTCAAAAAAAATGAATTCAAAGCAATTCCGTGTGCTGATTTATCATTGTTTTTTAATGAAAAAAAATACTGTTCAATGCCAGGAATGGCTTGAAAAACATTATTCGGACTCTGCTCCATCAAAAAGAACCATTCGTAAGTGGTTTGCTAAATTCCGTACAGGCCATATGAGCACCGAAGACGATGAACGCAGTGGACGTCCAAAAGAGGCTGTTACGGACGAAAACATCAAAAAAATCCACAAAATGATTTTGGAAGATCGTAAATTGAGATTGATTTGTATAGCTGACACTCTAAAGATATCAAAGGAACGTGTTGGACATATCGTTCATGAATATTTGGGTATGCGAAAGCTATGTGCAAAGTGGGTGCCGCGCGAGCTCACAATCGACCAAAACCAGAACGTGTCGATGCTTCGGAGCAAAAAAAAAAATTTTACTGAAAAGTTGGAAGATCGCTATAATCGGTGTTTCGCCCTCGATGGCAACTATGTTGATGAATAAAAACGAATTTTGGCAAAAAAATGTGTTTTAATTAGTTACTCACCCACATTATTGAACGAAGTGTTATATGTAGGTACTGTCTATAAATAAGGCATCTCTCTAAATCCAGTAATGCCTGATTTAGTTGTTTCATTATTTTTTTCGGTTTTAATTCAATTCAATTCATATTGTCTACCATTATTCCATACACAAATTTTACTACAATCAAAAGCATGCGATTTGTATAATCTGGCAGCACTGTAAAACAAATTTCTACACACTCCAAAACTGTTGCAGCGTAGACACACACCAACTCAGTTTCGGTACTTGTCTTTGCTAACGCACAGAGTGTACATCGATGGTTTCTCCAAAGTTGAATTTTTTACATTTGTCTACAGGTTCATGTCAAGAATACTGCAATGTCGCTCAACTCCAAACAAGATGTTCGAACTGTACAGCCTGTGCACCTTTGCTGGGTGCCTGGTACGAGGACAAGGAAGGAAACTGTGCAGCTGATGGGCTGGCGGACACTAGTGTCCGACCGAATATTCGGCTTCGGTATTCGGCCAATTTTAAATCTTGGGCTTCGGTATTCGGTCAATTTTAAATCTTCGGCTTCGGTATTCGGTCAATTTTTAATCTTTGGCTTCGGTATTCGGTCAATTTTAAATCTTCGGCTTCGGTATTCGGTCAATTTTAAATCTTCGGCTTCGGCCAAAATAGCCGAATACTTTAGCCGAAGGTTTTCGCCCTGTAATGCAAGAAAGTTTGCTCTGTTTCGAAATATTTTATGAAAGATCGAATTTTATCGATATTTCGGACTCAAGATTGCGATTAATAAAAATTATCTCTAATCAGCTATTTTATTGTTGTTTATTAATTAAGTCTAATCAAATTACAGACTTAGCGAAATAAGAGGTGTAAATTCAAATTTATGTCAATTGAATTGTTAGATTTTTTGGTTTTGTTAGAAACGGAAGTGTACGATTGTTTTTGGTTAAATTGTTTCATTAATTCTTTAATTCTTTCATTAATTCTTAAGTAGAAAAAAACTGAATAAAGAAAGAACGGCTAAATTTTATCTGTTTTTTCCCTTAAAAGAATGCGGCTTCGGCCTTCAGCCTAATTTTTTAAGTTATGCCGAATAATTTGCTGCGGCTTCGGCTTCGGTCCTCATATACATTTCCTCCTCTTGTTAAATCGAGCAATCTTGGAGGCCAGTTGACAATTTTGGGAAATGATTCGGTTCGGACATCGTTGCCCCAATAAATCGATTGTTTTCCCAATATTGAAACCTTTCTTCCATTGTGTAACACTCCTTGTTAAACAATCAGAACAATTCTAGACGAGAGCTGCCATTTGTAGAGAAGAAAATGTCACAAAATTTATGGGGACACCCTATACAACTTGTGGACTGATGATAGCCGCAATGTTCTCACCACTGCAACAACAACATTAACATTCGCTAAGCCACTAATCGACAACCACATCCAAATAAAACGCTCCACTCTCTGTTCATTACTTATTTATTACTTTCTATATTCATTGTATTTTTTTTCGCTTTCTATTCAGTACAGAAGCAGGTTCTGTTGTTATTGGTTTTGTTTTTGTTTATTATCTATTTATGTTTTCTCACTTTATTAGATTATGATTCTTTTTCTATTTCAAAATTTATTTATCACAAATAATTGTAAGCATTTTTTTTACAGAAACTTTTTACTCACAAACTTATAGGTTAGGTTGTCCACTTATTGACTTTGCATTTGCGAATTTCTTTTGTTTGTTGTTTTTTTCATTTATTTGTTTATTATTATTGTTTTGCTTATTGCACTAATCAGCTTTAAAACAATATTTTCATTAATGCTATTTCAATTGTTTCATTTGTTTTTTGTGTTTTTTGTTTATTTACTAAGAGCTGTTTATGTCTTTTACAGAATTTTTGTGTATAATATTTACAGGATTTTGCAGCATTTAAAAAAAATACATGATATGCTGTGAATTTTCTTAGAAGATTTGGACATTGAATTGAAGATTTGGAAGATTGGAAATTATGAAACTTGAAAAATGGAAAAGACAATTTTAGTTTAAAGTCTATGAAGTTGTGAATGATGCAAATTTATGGGATTAAATTACAAAATGTCAAACGAGAGATATCGTCGCCTCAGAAAACGAATATCGTATGTTCCATTAAGTTTGGTAAGACATACGACATTTGTTTTCTGAGGCGACGATATACAAATTAATATTTTAGAAAGTAAACTTTTGTGCCAAATATTCGGTGGCTTTTTTTTGATATGGACGAGATATGTCATAGACATTTTTCTGATCTGATATTGGAATATTTGTGGATTTGGAAACTTTGGTAATCTGAAATTTGGAATTATAAAATTAAAGACAATAAAGTTGTAAATGATGGAAACGCCAGAGACAAAATTAACTCAAACTAAACTTAGTTAAACATAAACTTTTGTACCAAAAATTCAGTTTGTGTCGTGACTCAAGTAGAGTCGAGGACGAGATATGTTGGAACAATTTTTATAACTTTTATAATTTTTATATAAAAATAATTTCAAAAACTGGTTGAAAAAAATTGATTGCATCGGTAACTACTCGTCGCCTCAGAAAACAAATGTCGTATGTCTTACCAAACTTAATGGAACATACGATATTCGTTTTCTGAGGCGACGTACTGTGTCTCACTGTTCGGTGTACTGTTTGACAAGTCAGAGCGTTGTTCAATTTCCCACTCAATCGACACAACGCTGGCACTAAACCATAAATTCTGCGATAAAACAAAAATGTAAATAAATTACACTACTCGACAAAAAATGGGCTAATCGCGTGCACATTAAAACAAAAGTATTTTCTAAACTAAATTTTGACCACTAAACACGAAATTGAAAATCAAAACAATTTTTTAAGAAGCGTTTTCGAAAAATCTTTGAAAAACCCAAAAAAAATATTTTTTCTCTGCTGTTTCTGTTATGAGAAAATATCTCGTAAAGGAATCTTTCGACTAACAAAATCAGTCCATCATTCAGAAGATAATACCTTAGCCTTTCCAGCGATATATAGATTGTCCAAATCAGATGAGATTTGGGGAAGTTATTGACGATGAAAGTTTAAAACAAGTGAATTTTTCTGCCATTTAAAAAAATCAAAAATATTCATTTTCGAATAATTTTTTTGTAGATAAAATAAGTTATCTCCTCTGGTTTGAAAGTGTGAAATGAAAGATAAATTATTTGTGCAAATGTTAAGCCTAACGTCAATAAAATCGAAAAAAAATGACAAAGTTATAAAGCACTGAGTGAAAACACAAACTTAACATTTATTACACCGTGCTATAAAAAAAATTTTTTTGTCGAAACCCATCTAAATATTGATATAGGCGTGAAACTAGAGCACATTCATGGTAATCTGTCATAGTCAGTTTTTCATTTTCTGATCAGATGTCATTTTAAAATGACTTTAAGTTTTCAAGGACATACATATTTCAAATATTTTTTTTCCTATTTGCGGTTCAGCAATGATGAAGATATCGGCATCAAATGAAAGAGGAAAATTGTCTCCTTTTAAATAAATTTTCTATTTTGAACTTTCAGGACCAAAATATTTCAGGTAAGAAAAAAATACATGTTTTGGATCTCAGCCTGTTGATTCATACATATAAATTTTATTCCATTAAAAGTGAGTCTAAAAAACACTTTTATTTTTAGGTGCAGTTGTCGTGTTGAGTAGTGTTATTTAACCTTCGCTTTCGTTATATCCACCTGGGATATATTTTTGACTGAATAAATTCTGAAGAAATATTTTTTTGCAAACTGTTTTCAGGTTTAAACTTGAATTTTGTCATTTTGTTTACTTCTTTTACCAAACACACAACCGGCGCTTGTTTCAGAACAAAAATTTTTCTAGCGTACATTAGCTCTCTGGAAAGAAATCTTTTAAGTTTTTCCATAGTCGCAAAATAAATCGTCAAAGTTAGGCCTTTATTTTTGGGAGTGTTATATTTAAAGTGGCAGCGGAAGCGCCATTTGGGGTCACCCGGTAAGGCAAAGTTTAAACATTGTTTTAAGCATTAAAATTAACCCTTTCGACCCCCAAAGACTTATAGCAAAAGCTACGATTGATTTATAGGTTTAATTTAAGTAGGCATCAACAAATTAATTTTTTTAGAGGTGAATTCAAAGCAAATTACATAAATGTTACTGTTATCCACAAAATAATTTCCAATAATTTGCAGCGATATCAGGGAAAGTTTATGTTCTAATTGAAGTCTACGAATTGGGCGCGTTTGGCCAAAACCCTGTTTCTTTAATAATGGTTAAATAAAATCAAAAAGTGATCATTTTGTATTTTGCCATAAATATTAAATAATTTTTCTGTAATTAAAAAATATTGATACAAAATTTATTTAACCCGTTTTAAGCTTAAATTGTTCAAAAGTAAACTAGCTCTAGAACTAACAAATAGGCGAGGCGACTTCAAATGTCGTGTGTACACTTCTTAGGCAAGTTTTCATGATTTAAATACCAAAAAGTAATTTCTAGATACAGGGTAAAATTCGGGGTCGAAAGGATTAAGGATGATCAGTCTGCTACTCTCAAATAGCAACAAAGATGACTAACGTATAGGAAATAAAGTAAAAACGAAGTCATTGCTACTCGCGAGTAGCAGAATGGCCATCACTGATATTCAAATGTAAACTTCAAATCGAGAAACAATATTGAAAAAAATTTGAATTTTCACATTTTTAAATGAAAAATTCTAAACTTATCAACTAAACGCTTTTTACATGGAATATTTGATTATTTTGTGCAGTTTTTTCCATTATTTACATGCAAATTTTAAGCCATAAGATGTCAACATTTCGTTGGTACAAGCGCAATAAATTTCGTATTTTTCATTGCACAATTGGAAAACAATTAATTGTCATCGCTCAGTCATACATTTATTCATTCATGGTTTCAGTTGCATAAAACAAAAGCAACAAAAATAAAACTTTCACGCTGGCTTGACGTGTTCTACATATTTTGAAATGAAGTTATGAAAAGAGAAAACAACAACAACACAAACATCAAACATAATAAAACTTTGCAAAAATCAAACCAAGCAGCATTTGTTTTAGTGGCGTGTGGCAGTGGGGGGAGCGGGGGAAGGGGGAACAGGGCAGGTGGGCGGTTAGGCAAATCGCGAACAGAGAACGCAGTATAAATCATTTTATACGCATATTAAAAACTTTTCCATTTATTGTCGTCATTTTGTCATTTTCCAGCAGTTATAGGTCCTCCACATCGGGCGGCCGCAACCCGACGCACCGTCGCCAACCACCAATTCGCCACTAACCAGAGCGCAGCAACTTCGCTGCTCGCTCGCCCCCCTCGCTGCGTCCTTCGTTCAATGTTGTTCGTTGTTATTGTACTTTTGTAAAGTTCTTTATTGCTCACTTGTTGGGCGAGGCGCTGCTCCGGTCGCCTGGTCGGTCGGTCGATGTTGTCGTTGTTGGCGGCGGTCGCAGCGCATTTTTGGTGCGAATCTCAAGTCAAGCCAACCCAGAGCAGCCAATAAAAGTCGCTGCCAATTGTTGATCCAGTTAGCCAGTTTCGATGAATGAAAACGCAAAATATACGCAACAGACAGGAGGAGGGAGAGCAAGTGCGGGGCAATGCGCTGTCAAGTTGTTGCAGCGAGTTGTGTGAACGGCAGCAATATTGAACGTGTCCAATATAACTTTAGAAATAATAATAATGTGCTTTTAAAGTTTTTTATTGTTGGCATAAAATTTTACTGCTATAAACCTGACACACACGCATTGCAGGCGACAGCGAGCGAGAACGAGACGGACAGACGCAGACAGAAAAGGCCAACGCAATGCGATTTGATTTCGATTTGTACCGCAACGATTTTATCTGGTTTTATGTTGCCGCATTTATCAGCGACAGTGCAACGAGGTGTGGGGGGCATTGAAGTGAAATTGCGGATTGCATGGCAAATTCTGCATGTGCTGAAATTTCTTGGGTGAAATGAAGGAGACATGCTGACTGACCACTGCTTGTCGCAGAGATTACACGTTCATGCATGGCAAATGGAAATCGGAAAACAATTATGAATGAAAAGAGAGTTTACATAGAATGCTTTGGATTTACATAAGTTTAGTTGGATTGAGAAGGGTGTTTCCAGTATGAAGATTTAGACAGCATTGAAGGTTTACACAGTCCAATGTGAATGCATTCACCTCTTAAAGGAATAATTATTAAAGGAAATAATTCTTTTTGAAGCAAATCATTTTGATTTCTTGTTGAAGCGTGAAAAATTCAAAAAAATTACATACATGAATGTCTTAGTATAATTTTTTCATAAAGTGGAACTAATAAATTTGGTGTCAATGCGAATCTAGTAAATTCGTAGTGAAGAAAATTTAAAGTCATTCTATTGAAAAGGTTTGGTTTATGAAAGAAAACTGTGATTTTAATGTTATGGATTAGAGTGAAGTTAGTTTGAGAAGAGTTTGTGTAGCATAGAATGTAAGTACTCTGCGTTGAAAATATACACAGCCCAGTGTGAATCTTCATCTCTAAAAGGATGAACCCATTTGCATCTTTTTGGTGGTAAGCTCCATCGATATCTTATTGAAGTGTAAAAGATTCAAAAGTTCCACAGATGAATGTCTTAGATGAACATTTTTGGATTTTTCATAGACAAATTTGGTATCAGTGAGTATATATTAAATTCGTAATGTAGAAAAATTGAAAGTGTCCTATTGAAGGGGTTTGGTTTATGAAAGAAAACTAAACTGAAATTGGAATTGGAATGTTTCGTAGTATGAAATGTACTCTTCGTTGAAATACTAAACAGTCCAATGTGAATCTTCATTTCCAAGAGAATGAACATCTTTTTGAAGACTGAAAGATTCCATAGTTACACAGATGAATTTCTAAGATAAACAGTACGAAGATCAAGACAGCACTATGTGAATCGTCATCTCTAAGCGAATGAATCCATGAGTATCTTTTTGTAGCCTAACAAATCAATGTCTTGTTGAAGCGTAAAAGATTCAAAAGTTACACAGATGAATGTCTTAGATGAACATTTTTGGATTTTTCATAGACAAATTTGGTATCAATGAGGATCTATTAAATTCGTAATTTAGAAAAATTTAAAGTGTCCTTGAAGAGGTTTGGTTTATGAATTAAAACTAAATTGAAATTTGAATGTTTCGCAGTATGAAATGTACTCTTCGTTGACAATCTAAGCAGTCCAGTGTGAATCTTCATTTCCAAGAGAATGAACCCATTAGCATCTTTTTGAAGACTGAAAAATTCCATAGTTACACAGATGAATATCTAAGATAAACATTATAAAGATTCAGACAGCTCTATGTGAATGTCTTTTTGGTGGTAAGCTCCATCGATATCTTGTTGAAGCGTGAAAGATTCAAAAGTTACTCAGATGAATGTCTAAGATAAATAGTATCGTATTCTTCATAGAGTGGAACTGATAAATTTGGTGTCAGTGTTGAAAATTTAAAGTCATCCAATTGAGCTGATTTGGTTTATGAATGACAACTGAAATTTAAATGTTTCGGATTAGAGTGAAGTTTTCGTTGAAAATCTATACAGCTCAGTGTGAATATTCATCTCTAAGAGAATGAACACATGAGTATCTTTTTGAAGCCTGAAAGATTCAATAGTTACACAGATGAATACTCATCTAAGGTAAACATTATCGAATTTTTCATAGAACAGAACTGACAAATTTGGTGTCAAATCAGGATCTAGTAAAGGATCTACTGAAATCTTTTCTAGCGGTTTAAAAAAACATGAACTTCGGGTAAATCTGGAGATATCCCCCAGTGGCACAATGCCAACAATGCCCAGATCTTTAAATGTCCAATTCCCTAAAAAGCATTGAATGATTGGAGATGGCGGACATATGAGATGCTGCACTGGCTCTATTTCCTTCTCTTTTTTGCAGCTGCAACAGTGGTCCCATAAAGTTTACCTAGCTTGTCCACAAGTCCAGTCCAGTCCGCAGACTATTAAATTTAGGCGGCTTGGAGATTACAAAGAAATTTTTTTTCATACTATCATTGTTGTATGTTTGAGAAGCTTCTGTAAAAATTCCAACTCAACTTTTCAACTTGAAGTGCCTCGATTCTTGGTCAGAATGTCGCATGCAAGAAAATTATTTGAATTGTAACTAAATTTTTGTCAGTTTTTCTTGGAACGCCTTTTCTTCAGCGAAGGCGAGGACGAGTATCTGAGTAGCAACAACATTTAAGTAAATTTTTTTGGAACACCTTTTCTTCAGCGAAAGAATGTTGCATGCGAGAAAAGTATTTGAGTAGCAACAAAATTTAAGTCAATTCATTTTGGAATGCTTTTTGTTCAGCGAGACATTGCGAGTTGAGCGAAAGAGTTGATTGATTTGGCTTTTCCTTTTTTTTATGTCTTGAAACGTTTTCTAGGCACTGACCAGAGCTTGTTGAAATAGAATCATGTTTTTGATGAGGCAATCGGTTAAAAATCATAAAAATAATTTTTTTGAAGTCAGCTGTGGGGGTGTGTGGAGGTCATTTCAGATTAAATTAAATCTTTTTTGGTTCGATTTGAATTGTCTATTATTGTTTTCTTATTGTAACGTTGTGTCATTTGAGAACGGATGAAATTGTATTTCTCTGGTCCAATATATCTTCATCTCTCAGTGGTTAATATAGTTTCAACTGGTATTGGGCTCAGAAGTTGTGTACGGAACCGCGTTCCTCCCTCGCAAAATGAAATCCTGTGTGCATTACTGACCAACGTTTCATTCTATACAACAATTTTGGATTTTTTTTAATTTCAAAGACTCTGGAGTATCATAATCATAATCACAGGCTGACTAAAATAATGAAAAGCAAGTCCTGTATCGGTGTCCTGTATCGAACAAAGAATCAATTCCTTATGTTGTGTTGTTTACCACTGACTAGAGTCATATTGTTTCATCGTTTTCATTACCTTTTGACCTTAAACCTGGAATGAAAATAAATCGTACCTTTTCGTGGAAGACTCAGATTGTAGTTGTTTTTACTTACAGAGACCTTTCACTAACTTCTACGAAAGTTATGACTATGCGACTTTGCTGACTGGAACATGGCACACGGATGGATCATGAAAGTGTTCAATGTGATGGGTAGAGTTCAGCCACAAAGAGAAAAGTTCTGTCTCCTTTGGAAGGATTAGAGATAAGCATCTCTTGGTTTGACTAACTAGAGAAGGTAATCGCGCTTGGGGAAGGTTTTATGGCACTTAAATACTTAACAGTTAAAGGCCTTTTATGGCCAGTAAATTAAGTTAGAAGTATTCGTCCAAGTTAGGATGCATTGAAGTTCTTGTTGTTCCACTTTTTTGTTGGTTATTGATTCTGTTATGAATACTTTTAATATGAGTACATTTTGGAATAGTTTTTCATGCATTTCTTTGCTGTCATTAACTGCTGCAAAAGTATCTTCTAAACCAAACCAAAAAAACATGCTGAACAATTTTTAAAATGATCTCTTTTTACATGAAAAGAGTCTTGGAAGATATAAAAACTTTTTAATTTGTATGTGTGATGGGATCGCAGTTCAAAAAGATTTCACATTGGCTTAAATTAGATTTGAATAGATATGTAATACAAAGCGTTTTGGATTTTTAGTTCATTTCTTTCGACAGAAAATCAACAACAAAACATGATATAGAAACAAGTACAAAAGTATTCGAATCATGTGCATTTACATAAATGCCAATAAGATATGTGTCCAAATTTGTCGATGTTGTTTGTGTCGAAAAGTAACAACAAACAATGCTGATAATTGCAGGTCTCACTAACTGAATTTGTTTGCTGGTAAAAGTTTACTTTCCTGCTCTGTCAAGAAATCCTCATCATTGGAATCCTTCTCATGCTTTATGTCATGATTAATCTCGAATTTTGTCGCCTTTAATGCAATTTTAAATGCTTTTTTTGCGATTTTTCATATGCAAAGTTCTGCTTATGCTATCGATTTTTAAAATTTCAAAAATTCCCGATATTTGAATCAAATTTGACTAAATACATAAACGCACTCAGGACACACTATCGATACGTATGTATAAGTTTTGAAATTGTACCCAAAGAACAGGTACCCATTTTGGTAGAAAAAGTTCGTCCTTGGCATTGGTAACGATTTATCTTATTTGCATATTGAAACGGCAACTTTTGCCATTATCTTTTAATTCTTTTCAATGGATATTTATACTTTTTGTCACCACATAGGAAAGAAGATCAGTCAAGGGAAACGCTAAAGGCAAATGTCCTCCTATTGTATGTTTATATTTTGATTTCTATAAGTTTGGTCAATTTTCAACACTTTTAAGTATCGATATTGGGTAGTGAGTGCCTTTTCATAATCAGAATCGATACATTAAAGAGTCGAATGGTAGAAAGGTTATGGTGACTGCTTCTGTACGATATTCTACTCATTTGTAATGTGTATGCAATATTGTTTTTTCAACATATACATTTCAACCGGATAGGGGAATGGGGGGGGGGATACTACTACTCCCTTTCAGAACCGGGTACTTTCAACAAAGTCTTATTATCAAAGTATAAATTTTTACGTTAGTACACGACAGTTTCAATAGCCAATATAACAGTCTGAGGCAATGGGGTTTTGGGGGTTTGAACGTCCCAAATTTCTGTTGGTTACAAACATTTTAGGTATTGGACTCAAAGTTGTGTACGGGAGCCTTCGCTCCCCAACTGAAAATTATATTCTGACATCAATGTACGAGTTTCAAAAGTATCGATGCTTTCCATCATCAGCACAAATCTTGAATAATGCATCTTTTAAGTACTTAAAAACAACAACTTGAGAATAAACATGTCTCACCATTTCGGATATGTGTTCAAAGCCTTTTGACATGCATTTTGTTGGCAATATTTTAGGGTTTATGAAAAATTCACTCGGCTCATAACTGCTGCTCGGAAAAGCACTGCACAAAAGTTGTGTAGAAATGTCAATATTCAGTTACAAAAAGTTTCTTTGCTGTTGTTGTTGTTGTGTCTTCAACAACAGAAGATATGTTAGGGATATGCAAAACATTTGAAATTTGTGAATATAGTCAATGTGTGGTTCAGCAGACGATATGCTTAAATTATGGAAAACGTTTGCTTGTTGCTTACACTTATCGTTCAACTCTTACGATCGACAACTACTGCCTAGTACACTTGTTGCTGCTGCTATATACACTATAGCGCCAATCCCCACTACTACATTAGCTAATTAAGATTTATATATGTATATTTATATGTGTGTGTGTGTGTGTGTATCTGCAACATATATGTATGCTATTAACAACGGGTATCTGTACTAATGTATGCTGAATTCCTTGCAACAAGTGCCACGAACATTACAAATCAACTCAAACACAAATCAAGAGTCTTACGCCAACTTGGGCGCCTCGAATGGGTGCCTTCGATCACGACCGACCGCATGGTAACTTAGTGACTAAACACAATTACAATTACAATATTAGTAACTAACAATTGCCTAAAATTAAAACTCTGCATGCTGCAATTACGTTCGAGCTTGGAGAATTTGCTACATGCCTAGGAATCGATTCGTCGAACTTCCATCGTCGTACAATGCAATCGATGAACTTGATGAACATTTGTTGCGTTATGCATTTTACGAAAATGTTGAACTATTCTGCGCTAGTTTTGGTAAATTATAGTTTAAGGATTTGTTTTTGGAATGTTTGCACCAGTCTTGTTTAGCGTCGCGAAAGTAACTGCGTCGAGCTGCCGTTGGCCCTTAGACACAACTCTCGGGACCCGGCAGCGTGTCGGTGATGATGTGATTGCGACTCGGGTTCGTTTTTTGCGTGATCGTTGATGCGGCTGTGAGATTCGCTGTGTGCGTGCTGTGTGCCAGCGGCGTTAGCAGGCCGCCGCCCATGCCGAGACCTTTGGGCAGCGTCATGTGGCCGCCGCCGCCGCCGCCTCCAGCGCCACTGGGCGGCATCCCCGCCGCCGATTTGCTGAGATTGTAATCGATGAGACTGCTGGCCGCCAGATAGTCCGCAATGGACAGTTGCTCGTCCACGGAGTGCTGTTGCGCCAACTGCTGCTGCTGTTGCTGATGTTGCTGTTGCAAGTGCTGCAGCGCGCTGGGCGCATGCGGCAGCGTGTGATGGTGCGCATAGTGGCCGTTGCTGAGATTGTTGGGCAGCAGCGCAGCCGCCGCGTTTGTGCCGTTTCCCATGCTGCTGGCCGAGTTCAGCGTGCTGCTGCTGCCGTCGTAGCTCATGTTGAGGCCGAGCGGATCGTAGCGCGAGATGTCGTGACGATTCAGCGGCAGCGCATCGTACAGCAGCGGCGGAGTTTGATAGTTCTTACGCGCATCGTTGGTGAGCTTCAGTGTGCTCGACTGTGAGGGTGGACTGTTGAGGGGCGGCTGCTGCTGCAGCGGGTCCTGCGACGAGTTCGTGTCGTTGTAGCTCATGGTGGCCGCATCCTGAAAGTGCAAATTCATAAACATTTAATATAATAAAGGCGATAATGCTTGCGGATTTGTCAAAAGATTATTTTGTGTCTAAAGATAGAAAACTTTTAAGAACAATGACACTTGACAAACTTAAAGCTGCGCTGCGACCTAAAATTAGGCGCGGCAACTTACGTAGTCGGCAGTTGTGGTCGTTGTTGTTGTGGCGCCCGCACCAAAGCTCGACTTGTTGAGGCCGCAATTGCTGCCGGCTGCGCCCAGGAAGAGACCACTCGGCCGATTGCCCAGCGGCGACGATGTGCCGCTGCCAGTGGCGCTCTTTTGGGCGCTCAAAATGTCCGGCTGCTTTTCGATGCCCTGCTTGAGGGTGTAGGCCACCACCAGACGCTGATGGCCAGCGCCCGTTTCCAGCGGCGCCGTCACTGTAACATCCATGCCTGCCAACGCAACAGCAATGCGACAGAGACACACAAAGAGAGTGAGAGAGAGCGAGAGGAAATGATTAGCATTAGGGCGCGCTGATGCGGCAGAAAGCTGCATGCAGCTAAGCGTTAGAAGAAAAATGTGTCGAGTGTTGAACATTTGGCAATTTTGTTGTTTGTTTGTTGTTTAAGAATTTCATTTTCCTTCTTTTTTTTTGTTGGCTTTGTACCAATTTCCAATTTACCCAAATGTTTATCCTTGTCGTCGCAAAGATTGCGCCCACCTTGACAGCGTCGCTTGCGTATGGCCACCACCACAACGAACAGTACGGCAACGCCGACAGTGAACAGGGTGCCGGTGAGTAGTGCGGCCAGCGGCAATATGGAGACCATGCGTCCGTCTGCAATGAAACAAATTGCCGCAACAAAGATTAGATTTGAAGTGCCAATACTTGTGAATAAGTAAATTTGAATACTTAAAGTGTTTTTGCTTACAAAACAAAATATATATTTTGTACTTAGAAATGTAAGACAATTTCATTTGTTAGTTTTAGTTCCTATATCATGTAAAAATTAAAAATAAAATAAGATAAATATAAATAATAAATAAAATAAAATAAAATAAAATAAAATAAAATAAAATAAAGTCAAATAAAATAAAATAAAATAAAATAAAATAAAATAAAATAAAATAAAATAAAATAAAATAAAATAAATTAAAATAAAATAAATTAAAATAAATTAAAATAAAATAAAATCAAAGAAAATCAAATAAAAAAATAAAATAAAATAAAATAAAATAAAATAAAATAAAATAAATTAAATAAATTAAATAAATTAAATAAATAAAATAAAATAAAATAAAATAAAATAAAATAAAATAAAATAAAATAAAATAAAATAAAATAAAATAAAATAAAATAAAATAAAATAAAATAAAATAAAATAAAATAAAATAAAATGAAATGAAATGAAATGAAATGAAATGAAATGAAATAAAATAAAATGAAATAAAAAAAATAAAATAAAATAAAATAAAATAAAATCAAGTAAAATAAAATAAAATAAAATAAAATAAAATAAAATAAAATAAAATAAAATAAAATAAAATAAAATAAAATAAAATAAAGTAAAATAAAATAAAATAAAATAAAATAAAATAAAATAAAATAAAATGAAATGAAATGAAATAAAATAAAATAAAACAAAATAAAGTAAAATAAAATAAAATTAAATTTAATTTAATAAAAATGATTTTCAAATTAAAATATGAAACTTTTTTCGAGCCATGCGGCACGTTTTCAAATCAACACCCAAAGCCATATTGAATATTGATATCCCCTCAAGTCTTGCAGCCCACCTATCACTTATCGTGACTCCTTCTCTTTCTGTCTGCAGAAAAGAAACGTTTTATTTGTTAAGTCTCGCCAAATATTGGCAAATATTTAGCCGGCAAACGTTGCCAACGTGTGAAAGCCACATGGCCCCCGCAGCGTAATCGTTTCGGAGCGAATTGGTTCGAAATTACTTATTTCCCTTGGCAGGATACTGAATACAATAAGCGGAAGCCACATACGTGGCTGGCAGCGTGCTGCAGCAACCACCTCGCACCAACCCACATTCAGCATTTGCGTTGCGAATAATTCCGCTTAAAAGCAGATGGATACGATTTTCAACTTTAAATGAGGGAATTTTTACAAAAAATCATAACAAACCGAATGCATTTAGATGGCAACGAAGTTTTAAGTATACTACATAGATGTGTAATGAATGATTTCTAGGTAAAATTAAAAATAGATGAAAAAAGTTAGTTAAGGCTTCAGTTAAAAGGAATTTAAGAATTTTAAGGCTTCAAGAAAAACTTTGGTTACTTTAGTTTTAAGATATTCTGCTGCTTTCAGTAGTAGCAGTAGCAGTATCTGAATACTAAGAATGAAGGAAACAAGGAAAGACAAAATTGCAAATACGAGGGCAATTTGATAAGTCAGTGACTTTTTGAATAAAATAAAGGTTTTTCGGTAAACAAAAGTTTTATGTGCTGTAGAAAATTTTATTTTTCCAAATGAAAAGCATTGATGTTGCTGCATAAATTGAATCTCTGAGTATCAATGATAAAGTGTACATAGTCAGGGCAAAGAAGAATAAGTCGATAATAGAAGTAAGTAAGAAAGTAGTTGGAGGTCAAGGGAGATCGTGCATCTGGTGAAAGGATGGAAGTGGAAGAGGCCATATAACATCTTGCAGAGGAGCCTGGAGAGAACTTGTCCTGCAGGCCGTAACGTAGAAACCGATTTTTATGGCCAATTAACACTAGAAAGACCATTGCAGTCATTTAAATGGTTTTCCATTTTTAAATATCTGTATTTTCTTTAGTATTTCTATCAACTTTTGCTTTGATGACAATTAGTTCTACAATTGGGGTATTACAAATATTAATTAGCCAAATCCGATGTGTACTTTTCGAGATATCAGCGGATATAATATGTAATATTTGTAGATATCGAAAACTTGCGGTCTTTCTAGTGTTAAGTAAGTTAGTAAGCATTCAAGTAGTAAATATCAACGCTCAACGAAGCCAAATCATTTCAAGTTCTCTGCATCGCGAGTTGATCTTCGCTATTCATTCAAAACTCTGTGAAAACCAATTCAATGTTAATGAGCTGAACCAATTCAATCCAAACCAATTCTTCAGCTCAGACTTGCAGTTTTTTTTTGTTGTCAATGACATTTTGGTTGCCATTTTTGGTCCATTTGAATCAAACATGGGCCGTTTTGCTTCACTTTGGCACTTTTATATAATTTGGGTCTATTTTGGAAAAAAGTGTGTAATAAAAAAAAACACATAACTTTCTGAATGCAAAGACTTTCAATATCAAAGTTATGTTTTCTTTTTTATATTTATAAAATAATTTGTTCAGAACAAAAAAAAGGACCTTTTCTCTCATTTCAGGCGTTTTTAGAATGGCAACCGTGGCTGTCATTGTTCTACAGAAGTAAATTTCAATCAATTGGCCTTTCAGATGAAACACAATGGTACTTCCAGGCAGTTAGTGGCGTTCGCAGTATCTAATTTTAGGGGGTGGGGGCTACAACTTTTTAGCGCGATTTCATTGGAAACCATATTTTGAACAGGCAATTTTTGCATTTTGGAGGTTCGAAACCCCTTCCCCTCATTGTACGCCACTGGTAGTAGTATTGCGGCGAGTGTCAGCTACTTCAGAAGCCTTGACCTCAGAGTACACAGACGTTCCATGAGAGCATATCAGAGTAAACTAGAGACTACTGATTCGAGGTATGAACAACTTTTGAGGGGTTAACAAAATATCACGTAACTAGCATTAAATTGCATTGAACCATCTTTGAATTGTATCCAAGTTAAAGTGTAATTATTTCAATTAAAAAATCAGTGTAATTTCGCTGAAGCGTAAACAACTTCCTCTGTGCTTGAACCATGTCAATCTTTGTGTAAACAAAGCACAATTTGCAGGAAGCGCTGATCTTACTGCATGGCAATGCTTGGCCACACATGTTGCAAGGTTGTCAAGGATATTTTTAAGGCGTTTCAATGGAAAGTTCTACCATATTTGCCGTATTCACCAGACATTGTTCCTTCCAACTATCTCTTCTTCACTTCACTTTCCCTACGAAGAAGTACAAAATTTGGTTGATTCTTGGATCATCTCAAAACACGAGGAATTTTGTTTAATGCGTCGTAGCTAACGACGAACAATACTTGTAATAATACGTACCAATTTCTTGGAATGCAGCTGCAAAATAACAAACAACCTTCAAAACTTATTTTTACCCTCAATAAGTTTAGGCATGCATAGAAATCTTTCTAGTATACTATATGTTAAGTGCTGAAGTTTCCAGGAAAATCCTTACAAAATTCTGTTCTGAAGTTATACGTTTATGTGTTTTTAATTTTTTTCTTTACACTGACAAGTTTGCATTTTCTGGTGAAGTTGAGGGGGGCATAAACTGTTAAGGAAAACTTGCACAGTGCGATTGTTTGAAACGACAGATGGGCTCAAATACAGTCAAAATGAAATGAGTAAATTTTTTTCTTTAGTTTATAATTTGATTATTGCTGTGAAAGACAGTCAAGAATAATTCATGTAAGATGGTCACGTTCTATTTTTTTTAATTTTAAAGCAATTTTCCGTAGAATATTCGAAAAATGCTCTAACATAATTTTTAATTTTATCATCTTTTTCTCTTTTAGTTACTAATGGTTACTAATATACAACAGATATATAATATATAATATTTATTTATTCATTCATAATCGAATGTCGCTAATGTATGTACAAAATGCATACATATGTAGGAGTAAATTTGTTGCTTTCACGCATTTACATTAATATTGCAATTAATCACCAAATTTTCTTGCATTTGTGTTTGTAATTAATGACGGCGTACATTAATTTGGCACTTTGCTAACGTGGCCGGTAGCCACATTTCCATTGCATACGTTAACACTGTTAAATGTTATGGCGTATGGTGTTGCATTGTATTTTATTTCAACAAATGTCCGAGCGATATTTTGTAATATGCTTATTAATTGTGCCATATTAGTCCTGAACACTTACTATATGTATGTTGGTATGTATGTTTGTGTGTGTTGATTAGAAAGCGGGGTGTTGGTGCACGTAATGACATGGTAACTAATGCATTAATTAATTTCAACCAAAGGAAATATTGAAATCAGTTGGCATTTATGGACGTTTGTGAGGTTAAAGTGTACGAAACGCACAAACAGGGTGACCCAATTGTTGCAGTCAAAGAATATGTTGCACAATTAACCAATAAATGAAATCAGCTTGAAATCAGTAAACCTCGAAATCAGTTTAACCCTCTACTGCCCCATACGGCCTTAAGGCACGGTTCACCAAAACCTGGAAAAGTCCCCATAAATTTTAATTTTTTTAAATGAAATTTTTAGGGCACGGCTGTAAGCATCACATGTTTCTCGTTATTATCAGTTGAAATTTGAACTTCGTGGAAATTAGTAGAAATAATTATTTCGTAAAAAGTAAAGAAAAGAAAAAATGATTTAAAATACTTTTCGTTAAAAGATTAAAACAAGAAAATTATGAGTGAGTACCTTGTAATGTAATTTAATGATTCGAAGTGTTTTATAGTGAAAAAAAAGGATTTACAGTTACTTTTTCGGCTTGGGAAAGCAGACTGCCTTTAGGCTGCATCAGGCACCAAAGCGAAAAGATTGAATGCATTTGGTCCCTAACGTATACTTGTATGAGGTTTCCGTTTTATAGATATCAATCGGCATTAAACAAAAAAAAATTGTCGGTTTTATGGGACAAAGAAGTACAGGAAGTTTTAGAAAACTTGGATTCCGTTGTTTTCGAACAAACTGATGGAGAAACTGATGAAGAAACTGGTGAAGAAACCCTTAGATTCAAAGTTCAAAATAGGAAATTTAGTTAAAAGGAGATATTTTTCCTCTTTCATTTGATACCCATATCTTCATCATTGCACAACGGCAAATATTTAAAAAAATATTTTAAAAATGTGTCCTTAAAAATTTAAAGTCTTTTAAAAAGGACTTTGGGTCAGAAAATGAAAAACTGACTATGCCAGGATATTATAAATGACATTTAGTTTCACGTCTATATCCACATTTGGGTGGGTCTTGGCAAAAATGTTTTTTTTTGTCGCACGGTGTAATAAATGTAAAGTTGGTGTTCACTCACTGCTTTGTCATTTTTCTGTCGATTCTATTGATGTTGGGCTTAATATTTGCTCAAATAATTTATAATTCATCATTAATTTTAAAACCAGAGCAGATAATTAAATTTATCCATAAAAAAATCATTCAAAAATTTATGATTTTGAAAATGGTCGAAAAATTCAATTTTTTAAAAATTTCACCGTCAGTAACTTCCCCAAATCTCAAATGATTTGGACAATCTATATATCGCTGGAAAGGCTAAAGTATTTTCTTCTGACCGCCGGACCGCCTTGTGTTAGTCGGATGATTCGTTTACGAGATATGTGAAACAATAGGAAAAAACTGTTTGTTTCGAAGATTCTTAAAAAAATTTTTTGATTTTCAGTTTCGTGTTCAGCGGCCCAAAGTTAGTCTAGAAAACACTTTTATTTTTAGGTGCATTTTTCGTATCGAGTAGTGTAATCAAGAAAACGTGAAACTGTTTTCAGTTAAATTTTTTAGCTTATGTGCCCAGTACGGCCTTAAGGCACGCAAATTTATATACGTTTCACGCCCACACAGAAGCATGAAGATGTGATAAAAAACTCGACTGTTGAAGATCTAGTCGACTATTAGGTAACCTAGAGACACCGCAAAGTTGCATTGGGACTACCAACCATCTCGCAGTAGACCATAACGATCCACTTTTACGAAGCCATTGCGTTGTGCAGTCAAACAGATTTAAAGTTTTAATTGAAGAACACTGACCAAACTGAAATTTATAAGCCCAGAAATCAGATGAATATGAAAATATGACTTGGAAAGGGACATCCATCCAAATTATTAAATATCTAAAAGCAATGACACGACAAACGATTCTGGATTGAAAATATTGTGCCAAACTTTTGGATTGGACTCGGAAAATTCTGACAAAAATTCAATAAAAAACTGTTGCACCATAAGATAGACAGAAAATATCAAATTGCATAAGAGAGGTGGGTAGGTGAGAGTGGTTGTTTATCTTTGGCCATGAAGACCCATTGTGATACCACAATCAATGGAACTAAATTCCCGTAACTCATTGAAACAGTTTGAGCTTCTTACGAAGCCTAGTAGACTATGAAAAGGCTAGATTCCTTATCTACTATACACTACTCGAAACGAAAAATGCACCTAAAAATAAAAGTGTTGTGTGGACCAACTTTGGGCCGCTGAACACGAAACTGAAAATCAAAAAAAAATTTTTTAAGAAGCGTTTTTGAAAAATCTTTGAAAAACCAGTTTTCCCCTGTTATTTCAGTTATGAGCACATATCTCGTAAACGAATCGTTCAACAAACAAAAGTAGTCTATCAATCAGAAGATTATATCTTAGCCTCTCCAGCGACATATAGATTGTCCAAATCAGATGAGATTTGGGACGGTTAATAAAAAGTGAAATTTTCTACTATTTTAAAAAATTTGCGATTTTCGAAAAATTTTTTGGTAAATAAAATTAATTATCTTTTCTGGTTTTAAAATCTAAGATGGAAGATATATTACATCGTGCGACAACAAATTTTACATACGAAAAAATCCATATACTCGCGAACTTAGGCGCCAAATGTAGTAAAACTGCGTTTTTAGTTTTTCTCTCTGATGTCAGAATTTTTTTTAAAAGGACTTTGAAATTTCAAGGACATGTTTTTTTTAAAAAATATATATTTTAAAAATTTAGCGCGTTGTCGAATAACAATATGGGTATGAAATGAAAGAGAAAATTCCTTAGAATCTTAGAAAATTTAATGTTTTGGTGCAAAAGGACGAAGAGGTATTGAAAATGTTCTTTTAAAACTTTATTTTTGAATATCCTTGGAAATTTCCAATAGTTTTTTTTGAAAAAAATATATCTTAAGGACTAATATGTACACTACCGCATTCTTGAATTTCGTCCTTCTAGTCTAGCAGTTTTACTACATTTGGCGAGTAGATCGATTTTTTCGTGTTTTGATTTTTGTCGCATGGTGTTATTTGTGCAAATGTTAAGTCTAACATCAAAAAGGAGACGAAGTTATCCAGGTGGATCCTCTTTCATCTAAATTGATAATGCAGGATTCTCTTCCTTCTCCATGCAGCTTCATTAGAAGTCATTGGAAGGCAAATATAACCTTCTTGTGTGGGAGCCAATTACACAGTGATCCATCAGAACACCAGTCATGGTTATTTTCTGGTTACTTTTTAGTGAGACGAGGTTTCTAAAACAACGGAAGTTGGCGCGCTATAAATCCTGTGTTGGCTTCAGCCAACGAACATGAAGTAATATTCCTTCAGCCCATCTTAGGTTAGTTACTTGTATGGAGCTTGTATGCGTACGAAGCTAACAGGTTTAAACGGGAATAACAACCATTGCCATTCTTCCATGTAAAAGAACAAATTGAACGTTATCATGTTTTAGTCAGAAACAATAAGAAAAAATAAAACAAATATATGGTTTCTGGAGCCCAAAAGTTTGTTAGGCTATTTGCTAGAAAGATAAAATTCTTATTGCTGTAAGCATCTTAGAAAAGTTAAAGAGAGTTAAATTAGACAAAAAGCACTACTAGACAACTTCACTGAAAAGTTATTTCCTTACTTTTGAAACATCCTTCAAATGAAGTCAAATCTATTTTACCATCAACTATGACTCTCGACATGTGCTGGACACTTTGTGACACGTTTCAAATTCTTACAAATTTAACTATAACTGCGCTTCGTCCAACTGTTCGCTTGTCGCTTTGTCAATTATAAATTAGTAATGACACTGCAGTTTTCCATTGCATAGCCACAGGCGCACTCGATTTGCTGCTGTTCACTTTTTCCCTACACAAAAAGTGCACTTTCTTTCAATGCCATTGCGATTTGTAATAGCATTTTCAACGATAATGCCAGAGGCTTTAATTGATTTTGAGCTTAAAATGAACAAAATTATAAGAAATGTAAATTCAACTCGGTGCAACGAGATTGAGCAGCATTTCTGATTTTGACAATTTAGGTCACTTGCTGAGAAATTAAACTGATTGAGCCAACGACAATCGGAAGATTTTTGTAGAACAACTTAAAGTTAAAGCCAAGTGAGAGGTGATTTAAAAAGACAGATGAGTAGAAAATTTAGGTAAACTTTTGATCCCCACATACAATACAACAAAAAATATACTTTTACCAGCATTTCAATTTCAAGTTCGCTGACTTTTTCGTTGCGGAACCTTAAAAGTGCTCACGTTCGGGCTACAGTCGATTGCTTCTCTAATGACATTCGCCAAGCAAGTGTGTCACATGTGTGCATTTTATAGCCGCCACTTGTCCAGTCATAATTTTGCTGCCCATCCACTCACTCATTCACATAGCATGGCAAAAACAATTTCGCTGAGTGGACAATTTTGTATTTTCTGCTGTTGCTACAATTTTGTTTTGTCGTATCTTTTTTGTTGTTAAAGATGGCAATAAGCGGCTGTGTGATATTTATGACGTGCCGGAAAACTTTATTGATTTGCGCCGAACCAATAAAATTGTATAACTACGAATAGTGTGCAAGGATGAGGCGGGCAAAGGACACTTGCAAAATTTTGTATCAATTTTATTGCCACTGCGATTTATAGTTAAGCTAAAATATTCAAATTTCATTCACACCACACTCGCTGCAGCAGCGAACACGCATTTGTGAAAAAAGGATGTAAATTGAGTCGAGCACATTTATTAACCGCCAAAGGAGCAGCAAAATTAAGTGCTTGTTGGACAGGTTAATAAGCAGTCAGTGATAGCGACGCACTGACGGTGTATTGAGTCAAGTCGATGGCTTAAAAAATGTGCCTCCCGAGACACGTTTATAGGTGTGTGAGTGTTTCCTCGCCGTTGTGCTAAACAATATGTGTGGCTCGGCGGGCACAACCAAATTCACCCAATCATAGATCGCACAGATAAGAAACGCCACACAAACTAACCGAATTATATGCCGACCGAAGGAGCCGCTTCCCTCCATTTGGTGCCGACGAACGCGCATTTGCACGTGTTATGCAAATGGCGTCGAAGAAAATCATTGTGAAAAGACATAAAAGCACAAGCGAGCAAAATGGTGAAATAGGGAAATTTAAAGTTTCCCTTTTGGCAGCAGCAAACGACGTAGCTCCTTTTTATACAATAAAAAACGATTTTCCACTTTGTTTGGTAAACAAAATGCCAATAAATTGCTTTGAAGCGCATAAACAGCGCTGCAAACTTGTCTACACTGGGCGGAAAAAAGGACGAACTCGGCTTGAAAAATTTCTTGAAGAAACAAAAAAATAGTTGGCAAATATAAAGTATATTAAACAAATTTTAGAAAGTAGCAGAAAACATACACGAAATAAATAAAAAATATATTAAAAAAAATAAAGACAAATATATAAAACAATAAACTAAAAAAATTTAAAAAAATATATTCAAATATTCAAAAAAGACATAAAAAATATATATAAATATAAAGTAAAATAATAAAAATTGGAAAGAAGCAAAGTATATATGGGGCATTTCACGTCAAGCGGACAACCCAAAAAATGAATTTTGTTTATATTCTGGTCAGTTATACTTCTAGTAGACGTGGATGTGTACACCCAATTTTTTTTTCGTATGATGTTTTTTTGCTGAGTTATGAGCTTCTAAAAATTGACTAAACAAAAAGTCATGAATTTTTGGATGCTTTTTATCTGTATCAATAAATTTGTAAAAAAAACTAAAAAGTATTGTTTCTGATAGTAAAAAAGGTGTTCTTTTTTGTTTTTGTCGAATTCTAAATTTTAATTTTTTTACGTATAGTAAACCGGAAGTGAAAATTTCAAATGGATATTTGAGTAACTTCGACACTTTTTTTTTAATTATTTTAACGTAAATTAAAGCTTCAAATGTACTCATTCTCCACAAAAAAATTAAAACGTGATCTCCAACCGTTTAAGACTTAGAGCACATACTGTACATACACATAGCTGAAAATAATGGATTTTATGTAATTTTGTGTAAAAAAAGAAATATTAAAATATTTAAAAGAAAAAAAGTATAAATAAATATAAGATATATCCAAGTATTATTAAATTTATATCAAAAATACAAATGAAATATAATTATCAAAAATACTTAAATATTTGAAACATTTTTTAAATAAATATATTAAAGTAAATATAAAACATATAAAATAATTTTTTCAAAAATTTATATCAAACAATATATCTATAAAATAAAAAAAAAATATTAAAGTATTAAAAAAAAATATAAATAAATATGCGATATATCCAAGTATTATAAAAGTTATATCAAAAACACAAATAAAATATATTTATCAAAACTATTTAAAGATATGAAAAATTGTTTACATAAATATATGAAAGTATTAAAAAATATGAATATATCATATTACAAAAATATTAAGAATATGAAAAAGTATTAAACATATTAAACAAAATGAGAAAATTTTAAAACCCTTTCAAAAATTTCTTTCGAGCTTAAAATTGAAAATGAAAATATTTAAATTACTTTACTTTAATTCGAAATTATGACTTAATTTAACGTAAAATAAAAATTACTAAACTAATTTTATAAATCCCAAGCCAAACATGAAATAAGCAAAGTAGGGAAACAGCCAACAAATGTATGAAATATTTATATAAAAAAGTATAAAAATATTAAACTATTTTTAAAATCATACGACAAATATTTAAATATAAAAAACTATGTATACAAAATATTAAAAAAAAATTATAAAAAATATTAAAACATTTAAAAAAAGCTTTAAAAGTAACAACATAAATATTTAAACAATTATTAAAAATTAAATAAAGTTTATGCTTAGAAATAAAAAGTATAAAAATTAAAAAAAAAAATTGTCAAATATTTCATAAAGTTAAAAAATAATTACATATACTTGTACGAAAAAAATACTATAAAAGAAAAATCATCTTTGAAGATCCAATAATTGAAATGAAAAAATTATATAAATTCAATTTTTTTTAATTTAAATTTTTTAATAAAATTTACTTACTTAAAATTTATGTTAATTAAAATGAAATAAAAATCGAATATATTTAAAATGATAATCAAATTAAAATGAAATATTTCACTACGTATTTATTTAGTCATTAAATAAGAAAATATATACAAATATAGAAAATATTTAAAAAATAAAAAACGTAATACAAAAAAATTGATCAATAAAAATAAAAAAATTAAAAATAGAAATAATAAAAATTAAAGATAAATTTAATTATAAAATAATTACATATACTTGTAAAAAAATTATAAAAAGAACTTAATTTTATTTTAAAAATTACAATACTTAAATTATAAAAAAACTTAATTTTATTTTAAAAATTACAATACTTAAACTATGATACTTAAAGTTTAAGCTATTTAAAATGAAATAAAAATTTAATATGTTACAAATTAAATCAAATATTTCATTACATATTTATTTAGTCATTGAATAAGAAAATATATAAAATATAAAAAATATTAAACAAAGTTATAAAAATATATACAAAAATTATTATATTAAAAATATATATTATAATAAAAAAGTTATATGTTAAAAAAAATTAAATATATTAAAAAAATGAATAAAAGGTAAACAACTTTAAATCAAAATTTCAAAAATGTAATTTAAATTAAAAATTAAGGTACTTAAAATTAAAGTTATTTAGAATTAAATAATAATTGGATTTATTTAAAAATTTAGCAAGAAAAATCAACACAAAATTATTTCTTTTTTAATTCTATATGAAATGGAAACAAAACATAATTTAAAAGTGTATTTACTAATCTTTTTAATAAAACATGTATGCGAAAGTGGTTTTCATTGAGACTTGAAGTCCCTGTGATCATCTCACCACATTTGTGTGTGTGTGTAGTTCGGCACTCGTTCTCACAGTGTAATGAAACTCAAGGCACATCACCTTTCACTGCTCCAATTTTTTTCTTGCTTTTTTCCCTTTCCGCACCTGCTGGTATTTTCTTTTTATATTTCAGTTTGGTGAATACGAGCCAAAAGCGACGATACTCTATGGGGATTTTGGAAATGTGTGAAATTGTTGCAACTTCCTTCCTGCCCGCTGCACAGTCGCCAAGCCAAGCCAAGCCAAGCCAAGCCAAGCCAAGCCGCTTCGTTTCGGTTCCGGTACAACCGTTGCTTATTTCTGCAGCTGCCTCTTGGTTGTCGAATTATTTTTCACCTTTAGAAAATATTGTAAAATGAAAACCAGTCTGGAGCTGGTCTTGGTCTGCTATTTGCGCAGCGTCGAGCGCCGAAAAGGAAAGCAAATTTTCATATATTTTCATACATGTGCCAGAGCAAATGTTGCCGCTGCTGCTGCCATTTTGCTGCTCGTACTGCTTACGAACGAAGACACAGCACACACACGCACACACACACTTACACATTGTTGAAAGCGATGCCAAGCAGGCAGCTGTGTGTAGGTATGTGTCTGCGAGTATGCGCGCATATTTACACAGCAGCCAGTACTAAAATATCAAATTTAATTTAAATAAAAGTATAAGTTGTAATGAAATTTTCACACTTGTGCAAATATTTGCGGCTATAAAAAAAAAAAATGCAAAAACAAGGATATTCTACACAACGTATAATGTGTATGTGCACACCTGCTGTTTACACTGTGCAACAAAACTACATTGTTGTATACAAATTTTGTGTATACAAATATTGCTTATGAAGTTAAAAGATTCAGCTGCAAAGCAAAACCCCCCGACCCCTCCAAAATTAATTCCTGTGTTCGCCACTGGAAGTCCATATATTATATAGAAAGATGGATCCGTGATGCTGGGTGGGCTGTTTTATGTACTCAAAAGAATTAAATCTCAATTTGAGGTTCCGACTGCCAAATCACCAAATCGTAGTAAAGCTAATCCGCTCTAAAGGCTTTGGATGCAGTTTTAATAACATCAAAGACTGTTTTGGGCTACAGTATATCTCTCTACAAGACTCTCCAGCAGCTTCATATTCACCTATGCTGAGTTCTGGAACATAAGGACATTCCAGGAAACTGTAGAGATGAGCTCGCTCGGTAGGATACGGGCGAGTAGTTACGTCAAAACATTGCAACACTTGGTATCCGTCTTTTACCTGTAACTACGCTCTCATACTTGCTCCATAGAAGGAACTTATTTAAGAGCTGAAAGCAACATAGGACTTACTGGGAGCGACTGAACTTCTGTTACTAAAAAGGCACCAGATGAGTGCCATGATTAGTGTTCTCTCGGGCTACGGTTTGATTGGTAGCCACACAAGAAGGTTGGATTGGCTTTCTAAAGACTTTTACTGAAGTCGTATGGACGAGGAAGAGTAAGAAAAACCATCACTTTGTATGCACTTGTTCTACATTATTCAGAAGAAGTAAGACTCTCCAGGGCAACTTCTTCTTTGACAATCTAGGAGCGCTGCTGACAAGACTTTTCAAATTATTTAAATAGTTAAATGACTCAAATTTGTTTTGAAAATCGGTGAGAAACACCCAAAAATTTTAGGCTCATACTGAAATATAATTTTAATTTTTGCAGTAAAACAAAACTACTCGAAAAAACAAATTTTTTAATTTCAACTTCAACATCAGACTCAAATTTGTTTTGAAAATCTGTCTTCAAATTGAGAAACACCCAAAAAACTATGTGAATTTAATGCTCGTACTGTAATACAATTTTAATTTTTGACAGTAAAACAAACTTATTCAAAAAAACCACATTTTTTTTCCTTTCAACATCTACATCGATAAATTAATTCAAATTATTTAAATTGTTAAATTACTAAAATTTAATTGAAAATCAGTCTTGAGGAACATCAAAAAACTACGTGAATTTTAGGCTCATACTGAAAAAATTTTGAATTTTTGCAGTAAAACAAAACTATTCGAAAAAAACCAATTTTTTCTAGTGTCCGACCGAAACAACTTTTTTGGGCCGAAACCGAAACCGAATTTCGGTTTTTTTTAATATTCGACCGAAACCGAAACTTTTTAGTTGAAATAAAAATCACATCAAGAATTTTTTTTTCAAGAAACGAATTTTACTTTAAGTAAATAATGAACAAGCAAACAAATATAACATAAATAAATAAATACTTATTAATAAAAACAATTCATTCATTTTTTAAAAACATAAACATAAAAAATCACCCTTTCGTACCTTATTCGAAATTAAATAATTTAATATTATATGCTAAAAAAAGAAGTTTATTTACATTGGTCACATTTAAATTCTCCTTCTCATCCTTTCACTATATATCTGCTAGTTGTTCACTCGCTACACAATAAAATGTAAAAAAAATATTCTAGAAAGTTTTGGTTTCGGCTGTTCGGGCATTTTTTGGCCGAAACTGAAACCGAAAGCACTTATTTGGGCCGAAACCGAAACCGAATATTCGGTCGGACACTAATTTTTTCACTTTAACTTCAACATCAATAAATTATTTCAAACCATTAAAATAGTTAGATGATTCAAATTTATTTTAAATATCGGTCTTCAAATTGAGGAACATCAAGAAAACGATGTCAATTTTATGCTCGTACAGTAATAAATTTTGAATTTTTGGCAATAAAACAAAACTATTAGAAAAAACAAATTTTGATGTTTTTTTTGTTTCTTGCTAAAACTGAATTCATTTTAATCATTCATTCATTCATTTCTTTACCCATTTATTTCATTCATTCATTAAACTTTTAAAACTTTTTCCCAAAACTTCCATAGCTTACCACAAAAACTTTGTACGTGCTTATACACAATTTGGCTTTTAGTTTGATATCTGCCAAAGTTGTTTTTTGCAATGTGTAAAAATTGCTGTTGCACAGTGTTTTGAGTGTCAATATATGCACATTTACATGTATATATATGTTTGTGTGAATATACAATATAGACTTCTGTATGCGTGTTTGTACAGAAATTTGGTATCTTATAAGCTTAACTCGATTTAATGCTCCCGCTTGAGTTATAAACGCTGCAAAATGATGAGCGAGTAGATTGCCTGCATGCATTGGGAATATTGGTTTTATATATTGCCACACGGGCATGTCAGTAACTCTGTATTTGTGTGTGTGTGTGAGTGTGGTGTTTGTATACATTTTACCCACAACATTGTGTAGAATAAATAAAATTGCGGCAGCACTGCGCAAATAATACGGCAATTTTTGGTAATATTTTTCTTGCTGGCTCGAATGCTTTCTTGCACTTGCACACGCCGCCCTCGGCCCCCGGCCTGCATCGAGTCGCTTCTGCTTGCAGCGCCACCAGAAATGGTTCCCATCTACTGGGAGCAGCTACCGCCGCCGCCACCTCCGCGCCGAGAGATAAGACATGTTTAATGCATGCAGACACACACGCAGCGGCACAGTGGCTCCGCTGGCATCGGCACCAGCACCAACACCAGCACCAGCACCAGCATCGGCACCGGCATCGGTACTGTCGGTGCTGCTGGATAAAAGTATTTTGCTTGTCTTTCGGTAATCGATTAAATTTCGTTATATACCTTTTTATGCTATTATTGTTTTTGTTGTTGTTATTTTTGGTATAATGCGCCACTAAATGTCAGTGTGCGTTGCTTGGCAGCGTTGGAGCAGCGTAATAAATGCGTCCGCCCCGGCCGCTCGCTGGCAGGTGAACGGCGCTTTGTAGCTTCGACCTAGTAATGTATCTCCGAGGAATCTGTGTCAGTTAAGCGTAACAAGATATTTGAAAAACATTAAACTGGCTGTCGTTGTTTGGTTGTACTTGTTATTACTGTTGGTGTTGTAGTTGTTGTTGTTGGTACATATTTGCATGCATTGAATTTCATTTAATTTAATTTCTTTTCTTTTCTTGTCATACTTGTAATTCCCGAACTCCCATCAGGGAGTTGGTTCAGCGATAAGCATAAAATTCAAATATTCTCAACACTGACAATACACCAAATGGCTGCACAGTGTTCATGCATCGATATATGTTTTTAATATATGTTCACCGAAATATGGTGCGTGGACATAAATAAAACAGTATTCAACATAAATATTCAACAAAACAATAAATTTAAATAAGTTTCTAATTTATTGTTGAATTTAAATAAATTTCCAATTTATTGTTTTCTATCTGTGGCACAACAATATTTTAAATTATGCACTTATATATGATTTTACATTTGTATCCAGTGGCGGACAGAGCTTATATGCCGCCCGAAGCAAATCGCCAAAGTGCCGCCCCTAAATTTGTTTTTTAATTTCTTACGAAAGTTACCAAATGTGATCAAAATCACAAATGTGGTACTATGTAGTATCAGAAAGAAAGAAGTAGTTAGGATAAAAAAAAATATAATTTTTTATTTAAACAAACTGACGTAGAGAAAGTTACATACAATTTAAAATGCATACAGAAATTATGTCATGACATGGAAATATGAAATGTTTTACTTTACGTACAAAAATTTTGCAGCCCCTTCCAAAGGGAATTTCACAGGCTACAATATGGTAACAAACTTATTGTACCTTAGTAATAGATTTTTTCGAGAAAAAATATGTTAAAAAAAAATTTGTATAAAAAAATGTTTTTTTCGCTTAAAAATTTTTATTAGTACATTTTACGTATCTGATGTTGTACATTAATAGAAAGGTAAGAAAAAGACCTTTCGTTTGATACCCATATCGTGTAAATGAGTTCGAGATTAATTGGGTTTTTTTAATAAAAAGTTTGAACTTTGCCCCCGAGCCACGCCTTTTATAGGCGTTTCCCAGGCAACATTTTTAGTTTGTTAGATGCAGGAGCCAACGCTTCATATAAAAGCATACTCATTTATTTTTTTTCACGAGGGTTCGCTATACCACATTTACGCCTCGACGAAAGTGGGGTTTTTGCGACATTTTTGTCGAAAACAAAGTTTGAATGTATTTTTTTTGGATTGGTGTCTTAAGCGAATTTGTTGGTCGTTAAAATATCTACAAACTTGTCGAAGACACTAAAGCGATATTCAGAACGATTTAGGACTAATTAGCATTTAAACGTTCGAAGACTTAAGCGACAAACTCGATTGAAATGAGCAAACTTTAAAGTCGGATTTCTACCTATAGAAAAGTCGCTCAGTAGGTCCCCCTCTTGTTGCAATTTTTGAGGGTAATTAATAAGCTTAGCACAGTGTAATTAATAAGCTTAGAGCTTTTATTTTTAGATAACGTAGAAAAAATATTAAAGTCTTCAAGCAAAGGTCCGAAACAAATGGGTTGCTTCAACCTAGAAGCGAGCATGAAAATCTGAGAGAGAGAGCGAGATGTAGGAACTTGAGATGAAGGAAACTTAACCCTTTCACTATTTTTATATGCTATTTTGTGGACATCTAAACACTCTATGGTTTCAAGAATACATTTTTTTTTGGTCCTTAGAAAAATTTGAAGTCTTGTGAATAATACAAAATTAATAAACTGAAGATTTAAGTTTAAAGAAAAGAAGTATACACCTTTCTAGAATGTTATATCTCCACATAGTAAAGAAAGAAGAAGCAGAAAAAATAAAATCAATTTTTTACTTGACGTTTTACTGCAATTCAGATGAATTTTTTAAAATAATTTTGGCTTAAGTAAATGAAGAATATTCGATTTTAAGTTAACTATGCGTAAAAAAATTTATGTTTGAGTAATTATTACAGCGACAACGATATGGTTGCTGTCAAATGGCAACACTCGAAAAAACAGGGTTCGGTTATAAAAGTTAAAAAAAATTATTATGAAAAATAAATTTAAAATGTTTCAATTTTCCCAATTGGAACCTGTAGCGAAAGGGTTAAGCGGCTATTGCACGGTCGACTGTATTCATTAGTTTGTATTGTTAGCTGACGGTTTGTTAGCTGAGCTCAATGATTTTTTAAATATTGTAGATTTTCTTGGTTAGACATTGAACAGCCTCATCGATTTTTGATCAAATCGCATACATTTTTTTTTGAGAACTCTACAAACTTTGCTAAAAATGTGGTGAAAAGCGAGGCGTACCACAATACATAAAAACTTTAAGCAACAAGAAAATCCGTCATCTAGTCATTGCAGACCAACGATCACGGTTTCTTCTGTCTCTAAGCTGAAAGGACTGCAGGCAGTTTCTATGAGCAAAGCACAGCAAAAGGTTAGCAAATCAGACGACGGGAGAATTATAACCAGTCAGGTTTGAAACATTTGCCGCCGAAGTGCTACGAAAGGGCCATCTTGACTCCTCGACCACATCTCAGAATTTACTTAGATTTCTACGAAGATCGAGTAGCTTCAAGGAAGAAGGGAACCTCAAAATTGCAGAATAACGAACTCATATTCTTTCTGAGTGTTGAACTTGCTTAACTGTTCCAGGACAACAAAATTATTCCATAAAATATCGCAGCCAAAAAAAACAAAAAATTGGTTGCTTCAATTTCGCTTTCATTAGTTACTTACTAACTTTAATGCAGACACATGCCACATTATGGCATTAGGTGCCATATTGATGTCTCACACTTAATTATGTGTACACGTACACCATCAAACACAACAACAACAACAACAAAAATATCAATAATAACAGACATCAACGCGCACTCCCACTCAATTCAGTGTGTGTGTGTGTGTTTTTTTTTTGTGTAGGTCTTTCAGCAATGTGCCCGCCTCGCTTGTCTGTAATCATATCCCGTAATCATGGGCCATAATAATGACGATAATATTTCCCCAGATGCACACACACATAAATGGAAAAATAAATAAATTAATCGATTGGGATTTGTTATTTACGTGCAGACAGTCAGTGGCGAAAGTGGAAAAGAGAAGTAAACAGTTATTTATGTATGTGTATGTGTATGTGTATGTGTATGTGTATGTGTATTTACAGTTAGTCATGCTGCCACTTGGCCTAAGTATATATAAAACCCACCAGCAAACTACTAACAGCCAATGCGTGGAGATATTCGTGAGATTATATGTAAGTGTGTGTGTGTTTGTCTGTTGCTGTATTTTTTGTTGTAAGCAGACAAAGTAGATGCGTGCATACTTTTGTGAACTGATTTATAGACATACGCAGTGCGTTTAATGAACAGTTGCAGTGAGGTAACTACAATTGCAACAATAGAAACAACAACAACGACGGGCGGTGAGTGGGCAAGGGAGAGGAGCATTGGGAATTGCAAAATGTTTAGATTTCGAAAGTGTCTTAACTCCTTTTGACCTGAATAGGAGAAAACTTTTGAACTTCTAGAATTGAAACTTCTTAAATTTCAAATGATGTTTGCATTATGGTGTCCTTGCCATCTCCCGAGGCAACCTTAACAAGTTTGATTTGTCTCGAGTACTCAAACGGTGATCAATGTCACGACGTCTTTGCCATCTCCCGAGCCAACTTTGCCTAATCTAAATCAATACTGCCACCTGGACTATATATTTCAATAGTCTCTAGTAGTCAAACGACGATCTATGTTATGATGTCTTTGCCATCTCCCGAGCCAACTTTTTTTAAGCTGAATCGATACTGTCATCTTGACCATATTTTAAAACTCTCGTGTATTTAAACGGCGGTCTATGTTATGATGTCATCTCCTGAGCCAACTTTGCCTAATCAGAATCGATACTGCCACTTGGACTATATATTTCACTAGTCTCGAGTACTCAAACAGCGGTCTATGTTACAATAGATCTCCCGGGCCAACTTTGCCTAATCTGAATCGATAGTGGGATCTGGACTACTTATGTATTTCAATAGTCTCGAGTACTCAAATGGTGATCTATGTTACGACGTCTTTGCCATCTCCCGAGACAACTTTGCCTAATCTGAATCGATATTTCCACCTGGACTATATATTTCAATAGTCTCGATTACTCAAACGACGGTCTATGTTATGTCTTCGCCATCTCCAAAACCATCTTTTTCTAATCTGAATCGATAGTGGGATCTGGACTATATATTTGAAAAGTCTCGAGAACTTATAGCACGGTCAATGTTATGATGTCTTTGCCATCTCCCGAGCCAACTTTGCATAATCTGAATCGATACTGCTATCCGGACTATATATTTCAATAGTCTCGAGTACTCAAACGACGGTCAATGTTATGGTGTCTTTACCATCTTCAAAACCATCTTTTTCTAATCTGAATCGATACTGGGATCTGGACTATATATTTCAAAAGTCTCGAGTATTCAAACTGTGGTCTATGTTATGACGTCTTCGCCATCTCCCGAGACATCTTTTTCTAATCTGAATCGATATTGAGATCTGGACAAAATTTTTCAAAAGTCTCGAGTAATCAAACGGCGATCTATGTTATGATGTCTTTGCCATCTTCCAAGCCAACTTTACCTAATCTGAATCGATATTGGGATATATATAGTCCAGTATATTCAAAGGCCAAATCCCTTGCGGCGAGTTTAGTTTAGCGTTTGTTCAATTTTTATGGTTTATTACTTGATGCTTTAAACAACAACAACAATGTTCAGCTAACGGCTTCGTGCTGAGTAATCATTCACATTTCGAAAGGAAACAATCCGATCCAAATCAGATTGGCAGATAAGCAGATTGCAAATTGAATTCAACACACACACACACGCGCGCTTTGTATTAAACTTATTAAGCAAAGCGTTATTTTGTTTAATGTATGTATGTATATACATTGTAGCTATGTGCATTTTAGTATATTTATGTAAATAAATTACTTAGTGGCGTATCAAATGTAGCTGATTAAAATTGCTTAATTTGAGTGGTAACTTAATAAGAGAAAATTGACACAAACTATGAGATTGATATGACAAGTCTTCCACAACGAAACTGAGCTCATGTAAATATGTACGTATATATTGGCAAATATCCGATTTGCACTGTTTTATCTTTTAAATGTTTACATTACATATATAGATGTGCAGCAAATAGTGGCGTTTGTATATAGTCATTCTGATATAATTACAGACACATATAAATAGTTATATAGTTTCTCCCACAATATGCAACATACAAACATTTATTGCTGCATCAAAGACACACAAATTGCGGGCAAATTAATTAAAATTTTACTTCATAAGTTGAAAAGAACACAAATAAGTTTATTGATTATTGTCGAATTGCTCATCCCCTCGCGCCTTCACTTGCGTGGCATTTGTTGTTTAAGTTACAACACGAAAATTCCAACGTCAACTACTCCAAAATTTGTGAATTTCAGTCGCACAAATCGCTCACACAAATCGTCAACAATAAATATGTAATTTTATTGTAGTTTAGTCTGCAGCTGACGGATGTCGTAAGCCGCAATTTGACGATTTCTTCGAAAAACAAAACTAACTGCGCAAAAGTTCAACGAAAAGCGTTCAAACAACAAAAACCGCACCGTCGAATGCAAATTCATGTGAGACGAAAATAGCCTCGATTCCTGCAAAACAAAAAAAGCCACAAAAAGAACAAATAAAAAACTTCTCAGGTGTAATGAACCTTGAAGATTGTGCGAGCTGTGCCCTCTTAATGCGCTTACCCCGCACTCTTCCCTTAAAGCGGCGCTCGTTCGCCGTTAAATAACTGAAAGTGGACAATGAGGGCGCGCCGAAGATTGAGGGGCGTGCTCGAAGCAATAAAGCGGCAAAAATCGTTATTCACATGGAAAATGCTCAACTTAAGGTTACGCAAAAAAAAAATCAAATTACAAAAGCGTCAAGTTACGAAACGTCAAGAAAAAATCGAAAAGGCAGAAAATACAAAAGGAAATAAAAATAAAGAAAAAATAATAATGCAAACAAAAAAGGGCTTTGTGTTCCTATTTTTGTGGTTTAGTTGTTTACAATTTCCAATGCAAATGAGAAATGTTAAGGAGTTGGCCGAGACAAGCGGCCCGGAATGGCTGAAAAATGTAAAACGGAACAACTCGAGCAATAACCAGCAAAAAAGCAAACTTTACGCATTTTGTATTGTTGCCAACTTGACGTAGAGCGAAGCGAAATATGGCTTAAGCAATTGCAACAATAAAATAAAAACAACAACAACAACGAATACCGCGAAGGCTGGATAAAAGTGTGAGTGCGCGTGTATGTGTGTTTGTGTGTGAGCCCAGCAGCGAATGACATTCGTAATGAAAAGCGAAAGAGTTGTGCAAGGACGCAGAAGAAGAAGAAGAAGAAGAACAAGCAGCAGCATGAGCAGATTGTGTTAAAATTGAGTAAACCAAGTGTCACAGTTAAATGCACATTAAAGTGCAGTCAGCGAACGAATCTCTTCGTTGATTATTCAATTGACTGGCGCAACTGTGCGATTGACTTTAGGGTTTTCTTTAAACGCAGCTCAGGTTAAGGTGTTCGGAAAAATTACACAAAAATGTGTTGAGTTCGAGTCGACTGGGACTGTTTTTAGTGAAATTCAGATATAAACAAGAATTACCAGATAACTTAACGTGACGTTTTCTATCCTTCGTCTTACCAAAGATTTTTGTATACGACGTCTCTTAATACGCACCCGGGTGACCCCGCCGCCATTTTGAATACAACTCACATCATTTTTCACATTTTATTTCCGTACCTTAGTACTTTGTGTTCAATAAACCCTCTGGAAGGTAGTCTTCTAATATTTCTCACAGTCGCAAAATAAATCGTTAAAGTTAGGCTTTTTTTCACCCCTTAATTAATGCTAATTCCGAATGTCATGAAGAATGACCATTGTTTTACGAAAATGACGGCAATGAGAATTATTTGCCTAATGAGGCAAATGATGTGGAAGTTGAAATAAATGACGAAAGTGTACCGAAATTGAATCGGCCGACAATGATTAAGTAACTTCTTTTGGTTCTTATTCGGGTTTGTTTTTAAAAAAAAAAATCCCTAACTTTAAAGATTTATTTTGCGATTATGGAAAAACTTAGAAGATTTATTTCCAGAGGTTTTTCGGTAAATAATGTGTAGAAAATAAATGAATTCAAGTTTAAACATGAACGAAATTTCTAAGCAAATAGTTAGTTGTTTATGTTGTGTACAACTCCTCTAAAATTTGTTCAGTGAGTTGAAATCATGAATTGATTGGATTAACAATACTCTGATAGATAGGAAGCAATAAATATCAGAAAGATTATTCGGATGGGTATACGTAAAGCAAAGATTGGCCCAAATAGCTTTCTTTTTTTATATCATACTAGCAGGGCCCCGCGACTTTGCACGCAATTTAAGGTCAATGGGGCCAAAAATCAAGTTCTTCTTAACCCTTTGTTGATCCCGTCAGATTTTTATGAAAACAAATACTTATCTAATTATTGCTCATTTGAACTGCTTTCACCACATTTGAGGTCAATTGGCGCATTAAATTATGTTTCCCCCTACAAACTCTTAACCTATCGTTAACCCCATCAGATTTTTATTTTCGAAAAAATAAAAAGCAAGTATCAAATTATTTCTCACCAACAGTACTTTCCCCAACTCAAAGGCCCATCAAATCTTGTTTCTCCATACAAACTTTCAACCCATTGTTGAACCCTTTAAGTTTTAACTAAAAACAAAAATTAGAAAAATTAGATGGTACAGATAGATACAGTTAAAATCTACAGTACTCTTGATATTGAATTTTCCTAAGCATTGACTCCTCGTTTTTAATATTTACTACAAAGAATATTCTCCTTTTTGATTATCGCTAAATTTTTTGACGGTCCTAACGGTCCTCAAATATTTGAAGTATTGTCTTGTTTGTTTAATAAATATAAGTCTAACATTTTAACGCAAGTTTCTAGGAGAACCACTTTAACAAAATTTTTAATAAACATTAAAAAACAGACTTTGGATGAAGTTGTCGTTCCAGCAAATTAACCCATATCGGCCCAGAGATATTTTTTTTGTCAATATTCAAATAAAACATTCTTTTTTAGCGTTAAATGAGGTCGGAGAATTCAAATTTGGGGTCAAACAAATTTTTAGTTTTCGAGATATTTGGTGTTCGATTAATCGAACGCTGGGCACCACTTGGCATTTTTTTGTATGATTGATGTATGCATTGAATTGATACTAAATAAATAACTGACCATTGATCAGTACTATAAATTCCCAGTTTCTTCCATATTTTTTTCTAAATGATATGTATGGTTCAAAACAATGAGTGTGAAGTGCAACGCTACATCTCTTACACAAATACGAAATAGGTTTATGGCAAGCCTTGCATCTCCTTTTCTTATTGTTTTCTAGTATAATAAGATGTTGCCCCTTTGTTCGGGGGGAAGGTGTTTTGGTTGAACCTTCTTTGAAAACCCTGATTGAACCTCAAATAAACTCCCTTCGGCGCTATCACTAGCTGATTCTCCTTCATCCGGGTCATTATGAGGGAGTAAGCAACCTCCGCCCGAAAGTCTTTTTGATGAAGAATATTATATTAACTATGATAACGACGATTGAAGCAGTCAAGTTTCCATAAAACAGATATAAATAATGGTCAATACCACTTCTTAGATCGAATAGCAATATAATAGTTCTGCGCAGCATTATCATAATCCACCCCATCCATCCCTCTGCAATAATTGTTCAACAGTTGCGGTTGGTTATAGTTGACAAAGCGACCAGGTGCAACAATTTTCCCAGCATTTGTTTTCGGTTACTTCCATCTTTTTGTAGGTATTGTTGGTAAGATTTGGTCGAAGTTCGTTGCAACCGTGACTTCGCTGTTGTCCTGCCAACCACAAATCAAAATCTTATTACGGTCGTCAAATTGGAAATCATGGTCGCCGTTCAATGTTCACTTTGAAACTGTTGCTGCGACAAAGATATTTCAAATAAAATCGTTTGTTTCGAATATAAAAGAAATAGTAACTAGCGCCCAGCGTTCGATTAATCGAACACCTGACTATAAATATATATTCTGACTATAATATTGGTTTTATGCGAAAAGTGTAAATATGTTTTTAAGAGGTTGATCAATTTGTAACAAGACTGCATAATTACTTTTTTAAATATTATTGTTTTTTTATATTAAAATTAAATTTTAAATTAAAATTAAATTTAAATTTAAATTATTATATAAATTATTAAAATTATGTCAAATATTAGATTTTGTTTGGGGAATTCCTACAACAGGAAAGGGGTGTGAGAAATGGATATATTTATTTTGTATTATACAAAATACATCATACCATCATATCATGCAAGAAAGTGGAAAATGCTAAAATTTACTGTTCGATTAATCGAACATTGGGCCGATATGGGTTACAATTTTGTTGGATTTGAAGGTACATAATACGCCTTGAGATGGGCCTATGCATTTGAGGGTTAAGATAAAACTAGTTTACAATTCAAAAATGGTTACTCCTAACCAGTGGCGGATTCAGGAGGGTTTTGGGGGTTAAACCCCCTTGAAATATTAGGGTCGACTTTAAAACTACACAAACATTTATGAATATTAAATAATTACTTTTTGAAACCCCCCAAAATATTTTTCTGAATACGCCACTGCTCCTACTTAAAAGAAAACAAATATTAAGAACAATTTTTTAGATTTTAAACTTCAATGACTCGTCTATACGAGTTTTCAATGAGATTTTCGACGATTTTGTATTATTTTTAATCAAAATTTGAGAAAAATTCTGACTAAAACGTTACTAGGTATAAACCTAGGGTAGTTATACCGTTAGTTATTCCAATATTTTATAAGTCATATCTATGTAAGAACTCACCTGTTCGTTTTTCCGCTTCATTGATGGGTACATTCTCGAGTACAATCGGCTCGGAACGTCCTTTCTGATTGACACTGTAGACGACCAGATGTAGGGCGGGATTTGGATCGGGATAGTAATCCATTGCGATTAAATCTATGTATGAAAGTAATAAGCAATTAATAAGAAAAGATCAGAGAAAATATTTTGATAATTCTGATAAAGAAATACTTTCTTTAGTTAATGAAAAGTTTAAGCAGAATTAGTAATCTTTGGGGCCAGTAAGCTATATTCAAGTGACAATCTAACCTAATTTAACCTGCTTAGCCCAACTAATTCTAATCAACTAACCTAACCCAACCAGAACGGAAATAAATAAATACAAAAAAAAAATAATAATTAATAAATAAAAAATAAATAAATAAATAAATACAGTTTAGAAGCTGTTTTGACTTTGCTCTAGCATCAGTCCAAGATCACTTATCCACTTTGCACATATTCATATTCACCAACAGCCGGTCATGGTTTTACCAAAGATCATATAACTCTATGTCTATGAGTTATATGGTCTTTGCCTTAACCCTTTTGGAACTACTGGGATAATAAGTCCCATTAAGTTTCTAACATCCTTTACAACACTTACTGAAGATCTCATGAATGTTCGAAGAAAATTCTTTCTAATCTAAGATCTTATATTATAAGGTAAATATTTATTAGAATTATAATTCCAAGGATAAAAGGACTATGTCAGCATAATGTTCTAGTCCTGACAAAACTAGTCATAACATGCTAAAATTTTGACAAGTATTTCTGTTAAGCGCCACAAAATCGAAGCAAGTACACTCCACACATTGCCTATGTGCCTATGGACAGTTTATCAAATTCGTTTAGCCAAAATTTCATGTGCTAAAATTTCATCGAGGAAAATTAGTATGCAGACCTACACGCAAAAGACGCAGCAAATTATAGCGTAATAATGTAACCCCTACGACCTATGCTAGTACGACTTGAACCAAATGAAGCATAGACAAAAGATCATCTCGATAAAACAAATAATATCTTCAGAAAGACTTTCTTCCCAACTCTTGCGAAACTATACCAGAGAAAACTTTGCGCATCAATACAAGATTTCGCATGGATTCAGTAAGGCATTTCTAATCCGCTTTTAAATCGTTGTCAAAGACTGTTGTCCATGTGAACAACAACTATGAAACACCCACACAAATCATTAAACAACTCCTCGAAGTCTGCCCATGCTTTGATAGTTTGATTTTGAGACTTAAAATCACTTGTATCCATTCAAATTGTGTAATTTTTAAGAAAATAATCTATGTATATACGATTCGAAGCATGTTCCAGAGATAAAAGAAACAAAAATCAACCTATGTAACCTAATCTTTCAATATGGATCAAGCGCTTATGGGGTTGTTTCATTCCATTGAAATGATAGTAACCAACAATTTTAGCATCTATTGTTCACTGGTTCACTACTAAGATATATCTTCATATACAAGGTGCGTCCCAAAGTAAACAGGACTTTTGCAATAGGGACGTTTCTGGTGGCGCCATCTATGTGTGAGGACATGCGTTGGAAAGGTACATGTTTCATTCACATACTGTCTAAATTTCATGACATTTGGTCTAGTAGACGCCGAAATATCCCGCTCAATGTGACAGTATGTTTTTAACTTTGGTACGAGAATGTCGATCGAACAAAGAGCTAATATTAAGTTCTGTTTTAAACTTGGTAAAACTTTTACCGAAACGTTTAAATTGTTAAAGCAAGTTTATGGTGATGATTGTTTATCCCGTGGCCGTGTTAATGAGTGGTTGAATCGATTCAAGAATGGTCGTGAAGACTTGAATGACGACGAACACGTCGGCCAGTCGAAATTTGTGATTACTGACGATGCCATCAAAACTGTGCGTGATTTTATCAAAATGCAGCCAAAATCATCATTGGAATTGATGGAAATGGAATTGAACATCTCCAAAACATCAATTGATCGCATTTTAACCGAACATTTGGGTCTCCGTAAAGTGTGTTCTCGCTTCATTCCGCACACTTTAACCGACGACCAAAAAGCGCAGAGAATTGAGCACGCAAAAGACATCGTTCGGGAAGCCAGACGTGATCCAAATTTCTTGTTCAACATCGTAACCGGTGACGAAACGTGGTGCTTTCAATATGATCCCGAAACAAAGCGTCAAAGTGCCGAATGGAAGCACCCAGATGAGCCAAATCCGAAAAAAACCCGCCGTGAGAAGTCAAAAATCAAAACTCATCTCATTTGTTTCTACGATTCAAAGGGAATAATTCATCGAGAGTTTGTTCCACCGGGAAAAACAATTAACGCTTTGTTTTATGTTGAAGTTTTGAAGCGTTTGGTGCATCGCATTCGTCGTATTCGGCCAGAATATCGCGAGGAAGGAAGTTGGCGTTGATTGCATGATAATGCACCGGCTCACAGAGCCCTAGTTACGACCGATTATTTGACCAAAAATCGCATTTTTACCATCAATCATTCACCGTATTCGCCTGATATGGCTCCCTGTGACTTCTACTTATTCGGTCAGTTGCATTTGCCGATGAAAGGAAACCGATATAAGGACGTTGAGGACATCCAAAAGGCTTGTACCAACATTCTGAAGGCGATGCCGGCCGATGACCTAAAACACTCATTCCAAATGCTTTTGGACCGTGCAAAACGTTGTATCGAAGCAGAAGGAGAGTATTTTGAATAAATAAAAAGAATTATACAAAAATAATCATCCGTTTTCTTTATTTTATAAAAGTCCTGTTTACTTTGGGTTGCACCTTGTATATACCATTCAACAATCATTTAGTCGTAGTTGTAGGGAGGAGGACCAGAGGCAAACACTCTTTCACTTTCATGTGTGTGCATGTCTGGGCTTAGCAAGGTGAAGGATATGCTCGCCTGGGAATTCGAGAAGACCTCAAAACCATTTTAACTATGGAAATCAGGAAGCTTCTATATTTCCTCGGCCTCAAGTGGATTTAAAATACCAACCAATACTAACATAAAATGAGGATGTGGCACCAAGTTTTAAGAAAATAATTACAATGTAACCATTACAATGCAACATAAATTTTATTTGTTGATTATAATTATTATTTGCGACAATTAATTTTTACGTTGCGTAATAACTATTATGAGAAACACATTTTTTTTTGTTCTCGATAATTATTATTTTGGGACTTTTTTTTTACGTTGCTTCATAACTTTTATTTATGACTTTTTTTACTTACGTTACCGATAACTATTATTTTAAGAAATTTTTTTTATGTTGCTTCATAACTTTTATTTATGATTTTTTTGTTATTAACGTTGCCGATAACTATTATTTTAAGAAATTTTTTTTTACGTTGCTTCATAACTTTAATGAAAGAAATTTTTTTTTACGTTGCCTTACCACATTTTGAGTATGAATTGATTTTTAATTGTTAAGTTGTCGGTGGAAATTAGGTTTCTGCAGTTAATTTGCGTTTGTCAATTTAAAACAATTAAAAATCAATTCATATCCAAAATGTGGTAATTCAACGCAAAAATTTTATTTTTTTCAAAATAATAGTTATCGGCAACGTAAATGAAAAAAAATCATAAATAAAAGTTATGAAGCAATGTAAAAAACAAAAATCCCAAAATAATAATTATATCGACAACGAAAAATATACTTGTAACATATAACCAGGGAAAGGATTTTGGGGAAATTGCTGGATGGAAATTTGTTTGCTGCTAAATAGAGCATTTCTGATTGAAAATGAGCACGAATTAGGTCCTCCTGATTAGAAATGTACCACTTTTATTTTCCCTTTTTTTGCCTTAAAAAGGCAGTTTGCCTTTTTCACCCATAAATGCCTTTTTTCAGTGCCTATTTTACCTATAAATGCTTTTTTCAAGATTTGTCGAGCGCCTTTTTGTTTTTCATTGGTTTTTATTATTTTCCCCCTTTTGTTTCGCAAAAATTCCTTGAAACTAACAAAAAATTAAGTGGCAACATTGCAATTTCGTTAACTTATCTATGCTTTTACATTGATTTGATCATTCCTAAGCCGTTAATTTTTGTTGTGCAGTGGAAAATTAAAAAAAAAACATGCCAAATGTGATTCAAGTACGGCTTTTATCCTTTTATATGAGAAGTTAACCAATGAATTTAAAATATGTGCCTACATTTCAATTGAAATATCTTAGTTTTGGTTTTTTAACTATCTTTGAAAACCTGGATGTTCCTTTTCTTTTACAAAAAACGAGGTATAAATATTGTATGTTGCATACGTCAGATGAAATTAAATTATTAAAAAATACATATCGTTTCCCCTTTTTTTTAGATTTTCTAGTATTTTTTTCTTATTTTTAAATACATTTATAACAGCTTTTAATGCCCTATTTTGCCTTTTTATGCAGTTTTTAGTGCTTTTTTCTGCCTTTTTGGCAGTTTTTAGTGCCTTTCCGTGCCTTTTTTGCTATTTTATTTTGCCTTTTTTATAGGTTTTTAGGTCCTCAAAATCCTTTCCCGGCTCATAACAGTTATTATGCAACTCAAAAATATTTATTACATAATAATAGTTATAGGCGACGTAAAAAATTTCTTATTGAGAATAATTATTATAAAACAATAATTATACAAATTTCTTAAATTAGGGCAATTTTTTATTCCCAAAAATATGGATAATAATAATTTTAGGTATCTGCTATAAATGCTTAACTATTGTGTTACTTAGCGCGTGTAACAACCATTCAACCAACCAACAAACCATGAGAGAATGAAAGTTCGACCATTCAAGTTGGACCACTTTTTGTACCACTTTGTATGCACAAAATAAACGAAAACTATTCACTTAATGTTCCTGTGCCCGATTGCGAGCGCATTTAGAGCAATTTGAATTATTTATTCCCTTTGAAATGGATATTAATTCGTAGCATAGCAGCCAAAAGTCTGTCTAGTCAGTGTTCGTTTGATTTGTTGCAAATCATTATTAATGAGCTGGCACATTCAATCTCGTCGCTGATAAGTTAATTACCTGCAAATTTCAATTACTACCTCGTTTGGCCGCAGCACAACACTTTCAACCACTCCAACTTCTCAACAACGAACAACCAACACCCAGAGCAGCGCTCGCGCCCCCCAAACATAACAGCACAAATTTTGTTTGCCAACTTCAGCTGTTATTAGTCGTCGACGAAATAAAACAAAAGCAAAAAGAACGAAACAACTTTGCAAACAGCAGCAATGCCCGCGCGGCTGTCCGCTGCCTTTAACTACATTACCGCTGCAGCGGCAGTGGCAGCGACAGCGGCAGCGGCGCAAGAAACCCCAGCAGCAACGGTGATTTTCAAAGCGACTTTGATCATTTCGCCATATTTGCCATATTGAGGGGGGAAGTGAGGGCAGTGAGGGTGGCATTGGCGGGCGACTGGTGATGGCGCGTGTGTGGTGGTTCGATGCTTCTGGGTGACGCTGGCGCTGGCAGCTTAGCGCGCTTGTCTAACTAATCGTGACTTTACGCTTCGTTAGATTTTGCAAATAAACCACAGGCAGGCAATCTTGCAGACGCGAGCGTAACGGACAGACAACCAGCCAGCCAGACAGTCAGATTGGCAAACACATCGAGAAGCGTACAACGGCCGCACGGACAGACGCTAATGCACATCGACAGACAGACACACACGTGGCTTTGCGTGCGTATCGCCGACGCTGCCGATAGATTGCTGCCAAAAGCGTGCAATGACAACAACAACAACAACAACTGTAGTGAGTACATCGTCAAATACACACAATAACGAAAATTCGGTCGAGCCACAAAAACTTCAATAGCCAAAAGTTTGGCTCATTTACTTCGCGCGCAAAAGTGTGCAAGCGCGCCGCCATCGCTTTTAGCTGTGCAAACTTTCGCCACTCCCGATTTCAGTTACAGTTTTTGGTTTGTGTGTTTTCGTTGTTGTTGTTGTTTGATACCACCCTGCGCTGCCGCGTTAAATTAAGCAAAAACCGAATGAGTGCTGTGCACGAAGAAAAAAAACACAAATTTTTGCTCATCGACTCTTGCCTATGCAGTAACGCCCACCAAGCAAAATGTGAGAAATAGGCAATAATCGTCAGTGGCAACAAATGGGCGACTCGCCGATTTATTGCCGAAGCGACAAATTAGCAACATGTCCTAAAAACACATTGTTTTCCAGGACTTTGAAATATCGAATTGATATGCTTTGTATTTCAGTGAGATTGATCTCATTTAAAAAATGTTTATTCATTCGCCGACGGTTCATTGATCAACAGCGTTGATTTAAACTCAAAACAATGAGAGCAACATTGAATCTTTGTATGCAAATTAAATTCCATCCCAACCAAAACTGACTGACTTTTTATAAATTGATAATTTTCCAAACAATATGATGTATTTAGATATGAAAACGAATCGTCCAGGCGATATGAAAACAACTCGTCCAGGCGATATGAAAACGACTCGTCAAGGCGATAAGAAAACGACTCGTCACGGCGATAGGAAAACGACTCGTCACGTCGAGTTGCTTTCGGCGGACGTTTTAGAACGACTGGTGATACGAAATCGATACGTTGGCGATATTACCGGCGATAAATTTGTTGCCGGGGGCGACGCGTTTTCTTATTGCCGGCAACAAAAAATGTCTGGTGGGCGGTTTCTATCTGTATGTGTGTGTCTGTTTGTGTTTGTATGTGTGTATGTCGGTCGCCAAGTAGGTGTCGACAAAAATGTTGTCAGATAAATTTCGATTTTCAACAGCATCAGTTAGATTGGTTATTGATGTTGTTGTAGAAGTTGTCATTGTTGATGTTGTTGTTGTTGTTGCTACATACATATTCATACATATGTAGCTCCGACTTGTTTTCTCTGCTGCTGCGGGGCGTGGTGAGCTGCATTGTGCTTTGGCATCGGCAGCCGTTGTCGGCGCAAAACTTTTGCTGACAACTGCAAATCCATTTCAACAACAACAATAAGAACAATGTCTATACAATAGCAACAACAATAAGCACAACAATGCAAATCCCCACCAATGGCAAACTTTGACTAATTAATCGCGCGCTGCAGCCAACTTTTACCCAGCAATTATCAATTGTTAAGTTGTGGTTGCTACTGTTGTGGTGGTTGTTGTTGTTGTTGTTGTTGCCTGTATTGTTGTTGTTGCCCATGCTGTTTGTATTACTGCGTCTGAGATTTAGTTTTACTTTTGTTATTTATTTTTATGATTTATTAGAGGGAAAATTGTGGCGTTGAAAATTGCTTGAAAAGGTGTTGAAAGTTGATTGAACTCAGTTTCATATTTAGTACATACATACGTTTAAGCAATCGCAAATACATACATACAAACATAGGAAAGATGGATCACCGTCGCCAGTTTGCCATTACCTGCTTCGAGAACCGTCACCGATAGAAAGAAAGTTTTTTATGTATATTTGCTGTTGACTAAGTCGAGACTCGAACCTTGACGCTCAGGCTCGTGGTTCAACACACCGCTAAGTTGCAAAATCCGACCATGATTTTCTTTGTTTATGAAATGTTATGAAAATACTTAGCAAAGTATAGGAAATTCGGTAATTTGCGGTTCAAATCTTGAAAATAATCTCAAATATTTGCAACGGATTCAAACATTTAAGAGGCGCGTTCAAAATTTTAATCAATTTCGTTTCGGTTTCTGAGATGTTGGCCACTTCAATGTTGATCCTGCCGTTTTGATACCGATGACTTCGATTAGTGTCCTGACATGTTTTTGGAAAGTATGGAGTATCATGCCGGCCTCGATAGCCCAGCGGGTAGCGCGCTGGCTTCTCATCCCGAGGACCTTGGTTCGATTCCCAGCAGGGGCTGCTGAAACACTCGTATACTTCAATAGCTATCCACATGAAGCCGATCAGAATTACAAAAATCGCTCTTGGTAGGCAAAACCTCCAAGATTGAAAGGAAAGGAAGAAGAAGAAAGAAGGATTCGGCGTTAAACTGTAGGTTCCCTCCCCCTTTCCCCCATCCATTGGAATTGTGTGTTATAACACATGTTGGAAAAAAACAGTGTTGCATACACATTTCAAAGGGGTGGAATTTATGGTATCACAACGGGTCATATAGGTCTAAGTGTGTCTCATACAGAGGCCATGGATTATCGTTGGAGAAAGGCGAACCGAAAGGGGGACCGTGTCTCTGATGTAGGGTCCAAGTTGAAGAAGTCTTCTCATGTCTTGGTGTGGCCAACTGAAAAAGGCGCTCAAAGCAGAGGCGCCTTAAGAAAACTTTAACCCGGTAACGAGTTGTTGAGGCCAGTTAAGCCTCAAGTAAGTAAGGAACATAGTATCGATTGATATCAATGAACGTGGACGACCGCAATGTTCGTCTGTCACATGTTTACGAGAACAACATGGTACCGATTGAAAGCGATCACAATGGACCATATAGATGGTTTTGAGTGGCCACCAAATCAGGTTAGGTAAGGCAATTGATCTACCGATTGCTTGAGTAGTACACTCAGATGCCTCTTATGTTCATTGTTATGTCCTCTTCTTCTTCAGTGTTGGATATTGTTTTAAGGTTAGGCAATTGATCTACCGATTGCTAGGGTAGTACTCTCAGATACCTCTTATGTCCATTGTGATGACCGAAGGGAGTGTGGCAAGTCTTTTCTGATTCAGTGTTGGATATTGCTTTAAGGTTAGGCAATTGATCTACCGATTGCTTGGGTAGTACACTCAGATGCCTTTTATGTCCATTGTGATGCCCGAAAGCAGTGTAACAAGCCTCTTCTTCTTCAATGTTGAATATTATTTTAAAGCGACCTGAGCTTCGAATGAATCTGGCGATGTACCACAGTGGTATAAAACCTACTATTCATCCTTCCAACGTACTGCTGCCTAGATGGCTAACCTAACCTACCAATAGATTGTAATTGGTAACCTAACCTAACAACTAATTTAGCTTCCTTGAAATACTCGTTTTTTTCTTTGAATAAATCACAACAGAAAGATCTTAATTTTCTATATCCACTTACCGCTCAGATCAATGCGAAAGATGGGTATGTCTGCGTACGTGCTGGTCGTATTTAGACGCAGCTTTTTCGTCTTTGAGTCGTACGCCTCCAGAAAGAATTGCTGCTGCAGGCCGCCATCATAGCCCGGCATGCATTCCAGCTCCATTGTGGAATAGATGATGTTGTCGTAATTGTCCAAATTAATGCTGCCTCCGCCTCCACTGCCACCGTTGCCAACTATCCCACCGAAGCCCATACCGTTACCGTTTCCATAGCCGTTGCCGTTACCGTTGCCGTTGCCAATGTGGCTGTGTGTGGCAACGCCGTTACTAAAACTGTACTCCATGCGCGAGTAGTCAAAGTGCGGGACGTATTCCTTGGCGGCCGTCTCGTCGCTCTGCAGCGCAAGCAATGTGGGCGGCAACAGCTCGTCGGCAATGGCCTCCAAAGCGGCGTCCTCGCTGGCCTCCAACTCCTCGTCGTCGTCGTCGTCATCGTCCTCGTAGGCAAATTTACTATCGAAGAGCTCATCGTCGGCGGACACGACAAGATCGTTAATTGCTCGCTGCATGGCGCCCGCGTAGCTCGTCTCGGACAGCAGCTGCTGCGCGGCCGATTGCGCTTGAAAGGTTGCTGCCTGATTGCTGATTTCGGGCGAATTCGCTTGGTTCACTAGCAGTGCAATGGTTGCGTGATTGTTATTGTTGTTGTTGCTTGCATTGTGCTGCCTGCTGGTCAGGTTGTTAAGGTAACGATTGTTGCTGTTGTTGTTTTGGTTGTTGCTTATTAGACCCGCAACGGTATTCTTGGTTGTCAATGACTTGCGTATGCGCACTTTATCGCTACTGTGTGTTGCACCGGTTGCGGCAACATTTTTCCCTTCCGTCGGTGCAATACCATTCGCATGACTGACGGTGGGGGTGAATAGTTTTTGTTGTTGTTGTTGATGTGCGTGCAATTTCTGATGTGTGGATTTTGTTGCCGAACTTGTGGTTGTTACTGCTGTCGTTGTTGTTGTTTCTGCTGCAATTGTGCGCAATGTTGCCGCAATGTTTTTACTTGCTTTATCCATGCGTTGGTTGATGTTGTCGCTGTCGCTGTAACTGTTGCTGTTGTTTGCACTGTTCGCCATATTTACTGCAGCTGCAATTTCTCTTTTTGCTATTCTGGCCGCTGCGCCGGCTGCATCTTGTGTCGCTCCCACTTTGGCTTCCGGTTGCTCGCTGCAATGATGGATGGCCCGCATCGCCGTTGCCAGCTCACGTTTGTGCGTGTTTTTTCGTCGCTTATTATGATATTTTGCAGCCATGTTGTTCACGTTGCTGTTGTTGATGCTGTTGCTGTTTCTTTTGTGGCCGCCAGCAGCAACTGCCGGCACATTCCCTCTTACACCCGACAGTGATAAATTTGATTTTCGCTTTTTAACCGCATTCATCTTCTTTATCGATATCTTTCCCGACTGCTGTTGCTGTTGCTGCTTCGGCTGCTGCTCCATTGTCGACAGTTTCTTCAGCTGCTTCGTCTTCGTTGTCGTCGCCGTCACTGTCATGTTGGTCGCCGCCGATGTTGTTGCACGTTTGGTGCGCTTCATGCTGTCCACTCGTGCCTTCGCTGGCAATCCATCAGTTCTGTTATTGATATACGCGTTGGCTACCGCCGACGATGACGACGATTCGGACGTCGATGTTGCTGCTCCAGCCATGGCCAATGCTTCGGCGGATGCGCCGACCGTTGCTGTGGCCGCCATGTGGGTGCCGTCCGACGCCGACCGCTGCTTGCCGCTGGTCAGCTTATTTTTCTTCTGCTGCTGTTGTTGTAGTTGTTTTTGTTGCTTTATCACTGCCAGTGTTTGTGACGGCGTGAATGGTGTACGCTTTTTTAAGCGCTGCAATTGTTGTTGACTCATGGGCGCACGTTGGTGGTAGACTTTTTGTTGCTGTTGCTGACCATGTCGCTGGCCATTGGATGCCAATGTCAGTTTTCGCTGCTGTTGCTGCTTATTAGCGTTGTTCATTTTATTATTGGCCTTGCCAGTGCTGCCATTGTTGCCATTGTTATTACTGTTATTATTGTTGTTGTTGCTGTTGGAGGTGGTGCTCCTGTTGTTATGTCGCTCACGTACGTACTCCATATGCGGAAAATTTGATTCGTGCCGTCCATATTGTGTGGGCAGCATTTGATTGCCATGCATTGTTGTCTGATTCGATGAATTTAGCGATGCCGAGGTCACCACGTATGGACGCAGCGTACAGTTGCGCAACGCGCCCGGCTTGGCTGCAATAAAACGGACAAAAAGACAGCAACATACATAACAATCAGTCAAAGTGGACATGGACAATGCGCGCATTTTATTGTTACTTTTTATTTATTTAATTGCACATTTCAGTTGACAACACAATCGGAGTACAATTGCGTCAAGGCGCCAGATCGCAGCACCTTTCAATCGGTACTCACCTGCTGGCACCACTTGAAACAGACACGGCTCCGTTTGTTTGCCAATCGAGTTTTGTCCGAAACACGCCAACGTTCCGTAGTCGCGCTCACTCTTCGGCACGTAGATCAGCTCACTTACAGTTTCTACTGTAATGAAAATTGAAATTGATTAGCGCAAACACACCCAAACACACACACATGCACAGAAAAAAAAAAATGGAATATTAATTAGAATATTTGAGTAAGGTGAAAAATTTGTTGTCTGCATATTTAAGTACATTAAATCATCTGAAGAGATTAGGAGTGATTTATGAAATTTTGAATGTTGTGAGATTTATTTGGACCTTCATAAAATCTAGAACTGTAACTATAATTTTCGAAAGGAGATTTTTCAACTTGAATTTTTTTCTTATAATTTTACAGAATACAATTTTGGGATTTCCTGGGAGACTAAGTATAAACAGTTCTTTATAATTTGGAAAAATCGATTTAATATATATTTATTTATTTATTATCTATTTATTTATTTATTATTTATTCATTTATTTGTAATCTATATACTTATTTATTTTCTATTTATTTATTTACTATCTATTTATTGGTTTATATATCTAATTTCCCAATAAATCCCATTGGGAGACTGAAAATTTCTTTAGTTTTGAGAACTGTAACTTGTAATTTTTGAAAGGAGATCTTTCAACTTCGATTATTTTCTTATAATTTTCCAGAATACATTTTTACGATTTCCTGGTTATACAATTTCGAAAAATTTATTTAATATAAATTTATTTATTTATTATCTGTCTCTTTATTTATTGATTATTTATTTATGTACTTTCAATGAATTAATTAATTTTCTATTTATTATTTATTTATTTATTTATTTTCCATTTATTTATTTATTTTCTATTCATTGGTTAATTTATCTATTTTCCCAATAAATCTCATTTAGAGACTAAAGTTTTTTTTCTTTAGTTTTGACACGTTACTAGATTTACAAACATTGTTGTTGTTGTGAGATATATTCAGACCTTCATAAGATCTAAAACTGTAAATTATAATTCTCGAAAGGAGATCTTTCAACTTCGGTTATTTTCTTATAATTTTAGAGAATAAATATTTACGATTTCCTGGGAGACTGTAAACAGTTCTTTACAATTTTGAAAAATCTATTTAATATTTATTTATTTATTTATTATCTGTCTATTTATTTATTGATTATTTATTTATGTATTTTCTATTTATTAATTTATTTCCTACTTATTTATTTATTATCTATTCATTGGTTTATTTATCTATTTTCCCAATAAATCTCATTTAGAGACTAACGTTTTTTTTCTTTAGTTTTGACACGTTACTAGATTTACAAACATTGTTGTTGTTATGAGATATATTCAGACCTTCATAAGATTTAAAACTGTAAATTATAATTTCCGAAAGGAGATTTTTCAACTTCGATTTATTTTATATAATTTTACAAAATAAAATTTTGCGATTTGCTGGGAGACTGTAAATAGTTCTTTTTAATTTAGAAAAAATTTATTAAATATATTAGTTATTATATCTATTTATTTATTTATTTATTTTCTATTTATTAATTTTTTTATTTATAGATTTATTTATATATCTATTTATTATCTATTTATTAATTGTTTTATCTATTTCCCCCAATAAATCCATAAATCCATTGGGAGACTGAAAATTTCCTTAGTTTTTACACGTTACTAAATTTACAAACATTGTTGTTGTTGTAAGATATACTCAGACCTTCATAGGACCTAGAACTGTAAATTATAGTTTTCGAAAAAAGATCTTTCAACTTCAAATTTTTCCTATAATTTTAAAGAATATATTTTTGCATTTTCTTGGGATACAGTTCTTTATAATTTGGAAACATCTATTTATTGACTATGTATTTATTTATTATCTATTTATTTAATTATTTATTTTTTTATTTATTATCTATTTATTTGTTATATCAATAAATTGTATTGATTAATGTATCTATTTTCTCAATAAATCCCATTGGGGGACTGAAAATTTCTTTAGTTTCGACACGATACCAGATTTACAAACATGGGAGATTACCACCCAGGGATGCAAAAGGAAATATCTTGAATCAAAATTTTCAGCAATTTAACTTCAGCAGATCTACTTAAGTTCATTCGTAGGGTAGGCTGTGGTATCTAATCTTCATTTTAAGCTTCGGGTACCGGGTCACTGCAGTATCTTTCAGGAAGAAGACACAGCAATCTGATTTTGATTGTCTGCTTTAGATTGTCTAAAGGTAAATAGGATATTTCAACCTAAAATCCTAGAACAGCCAGTAAGATTTTAGGGATCTACTTGTACACGCGGCCTTCATAACTAAAAAACTGTTTTTAGCTGCAGGAAATCTCTTAATAAAACGGCCAGACAGCTTTATATTCATCTATGTTGTGTTTTGAGCTCAATACAATTTGAAATCTCATTTTGTACCAGCAATATTTGTTTTAAGGGGGGTTGAACCCCCAAAACCCCCTTATGTGCGCTAATGGTTCCAGTTCAAAGACTGCACTCTAAGCAGATAACCTCATTCGACAAGGCCAAAGATGTGGCTGTTCTCGAAATTTCTCTACTAAACTGTGAGCTAATTTAGTATTCCGTCATTCCCACTTCTAACTCCATCCTTTCCTTCTTTTTCGGTACTTTTGATTCCCCTATATCTGCGCCCAGGTCTCAGCCATTCATGTTGCTCAATGTTTACCTTATTGGATACTTTGTGTCGAAACTCCAACTCCAACTCGACAATAGCCGCAAAATTGTTCAACAAGAAACTAATTTCGAATGGGTTGAAGCTATTACAGGATCTATTAAGGTCCAATGTGATCGAATCTAAACTTCCGTCATCCCAGGGAACTTCTCTCGCTAAGGAGAGGTTGATAGGTACCCAAGCAAAATTGCTGGGATTACCTTCTAACCATTACTGCAAAAGTTGCATGAACGAGTAGGAAGAAGAAAGAAGTGTACTTTACCTTTTATGTAACTCTGCTGCACTCTCTAAGAGAAGAAGAAACACTTGCACAACTTCATCTTTTTTGATAATTTAAGAGATCTAGCCGGTTGGACTATTCTTAGTCTTCTTAGATTTCACAGATTTTCAGGCAGGTTCTAGTTTTCACTTTTGAGTGAAATCGAAATGAAATCACTTTAAATCCACTTATTGGTGTGTAAACGGATTTGAGTCCAAGTGAAATCAAAATTAAATCACTTCAATTTACTTATTGGTATATAAAATGATTTAAGTCCAATTTTTATATACCTCAATCGGTATCTTTATTCTAGATAAGCTCCACGCGGCGCCACCACTTCAATCAACCTATCTACCTTTCGTTTCTTGTCATTCGTTTCATTTGAATTCGTTTATAGCGTTGAATTCTTCGAATCGCCAAATTGCTTACCGTATGTTTCAAAGTGTGTGTCGTTGGCCTCGATAATGGTTCGATGTACATCGCCGGTCGTTGTTGTCTCCTGTATCGTTGCATAATTCGTGGAAGGTACTTCAAAGTGTTCGCCGCTCGTCGAGAAAGTCCACTCGAAATCGATTTCTGGCGGATCGGAATTGACGCGACATGGTATGGGCACAGCCTCCTCCAGCGAGGCGCCAATGACAACAACAGCATTTGTGCTGCAAACGGGAGCATCTATCGAAAAGTAATCAAAATTGAGAAAACACATTTAACACAACTTGAAATCAAATTTAATAAATTTTTTTATTTTCAACACATATGGAAATTTCTAGTCAACGTCATATCGACGCATTTAATTTATGCAATCCAGCAGCCAAATGAGCACACGTACACAACTTCACTCATAATTATGCATATGGAAATTTGAAATTTGTTTGTCATTAATTGTTGTTGTACAACTTAAGCAACGCCCAAGAGGCTCCACTCGAGTTTGAGGCAGTCTGCGGCAAACGAGTGTTTGCACTTATTTTGCGGATATGTGGCAACAAATTGCGATATTGATGTCAGACATGCACACACACACACACACACATACATTTATAAGAAATTGTCGCGTCACACAGTGCGCTGATGTTGTCGTTTCTGTAAGCACTCACACTCACACACACACATACAAACGTGAGTTTAAGAAAAATTTCCAACACTTTATAGATGTGTCTGTGTAGTTTAGCATAATTCATTCATTCATTTTATTTCCAAACGATTGAATTCGAAACTTTATTGCGTGCACGAAAACTTGAACACACACACTTTCGCATCGGTCTACGCTCGCAGCTATTCGTTTTGTGTACAAATAAACGTCTTTCAAACAGTGCAGCACAACAACAGCGCCACAAATAACTGCGAGCACAGCAACAACAACAACAACAACAACGGCAAATTGTTTGCAACAATTCATATGAATTTACAAAATATTCATACGAAGTGTCTCGGCTTCCGTGCCATTTCATTTTGTTCGTTCGTTTGTTTGTTTGTTCCACTACAGCGCCGCCACACTTGTGCCGAACACGGAGTTTTGCGTACGCGCCGGAGTGGCAAACTTGTGAGTACACAACTTGCAAGTATCATCCAGCCACACAAACACACAGACACACGAACACCCACACATGTGCGCTCGACTGTGTGGCTGTGTTTCAAATTTAAATACTTCATTATTTTATATGTGTGTGTGTGCGATATTTTTTTTTGCTGCCAAAGCAAGTGTTGAGACAATTCCCACATATGATTGCATCTTTACGCTACTTACACTTTCAGTGTGTGTTTTTTTTTTTTTTTTTTTTTTTTTTTTTTTTTTTTTTGTAGAGGGGAAAAAGCATTGAAAGCCGAAGTGAGGGACTTGAAACACCCACTAAAAAACCCCTCTCTCCTAACCTGCTAGCGCGGGACTTTCTGTCAAAAATTACTTCACGTCTAGCAGTTGCGGCGCAGCTAAGCGCTTACCACATTAGACACTGTTTGCAGCGTTTGCTTCAGCTCTACGCTGGCGTTCGATCACGCGCAGCTCCTTCATAATTCGGACGGACGTGGAGCTTACCGCCTCCCATTTCTCCAGTGTGTCGCACATGTGGTTTGTGAGGTTCGCCGCAGTGGGACACTGCCCAAAAACCGATTGCAGCGAGCTACGGGCCTCGCTAAAACGCGGACATACCAGCAGCACGTGATGCGCGTTCTCTGGCACTCCCGGACAAAGAGGACAAAAGGGGTCTTGCTCGTGTTTGAACCTAAACAGATACTCTTTAAAACACCTGTGCCCACTGAGTATCTGGGTCAGGTGATGGTTGAGCTCGCCATGCTTCCTGTTTACCCAGCGATCTATGTCGGGTATTAGCTGGTGGGTCCATCTCCCCTTGCTGGACTGGTCCCACTTCTGTTGCCACTCTCTAATAGTGGCGTTGCGCTCCGCCGCTTTCGTTAACGCAGCAGGTCTTGCACCAGCCTTGTAAAGGCGCTGCATTTCTTTCGCCAGCAGGTCTATTGGCGGTTTTCCAGCGATGATACATATGGCGTCGTCCGACACCGTGCGAAAGGCGCTTGCGATGCGGAGTGCGCTGAGTCGGTGGGTGGCTCGGGCTCCTTTTATGTACGCCTTGAACCTCACGGCGTCTGCCCAGACTGGCGCCGCATACAGCAGTATGCTGTCCACCACTCTCGAGAGTAGTTTTCTCCGGCTTGAGCGAGGGCCCCCCATATTGGGCATAATGCGGCTAAGCGCGCCGTTCACCTTCGTGGCCTTATCGCTGACGCACTTAAGGTGTTCCTTGAAGGTCATTTTTGTGTCCAGTATGACGCCAAGATATCGTACTTTCAGTGTGTGTGTGTGAGTGTGTGTGTATTGGTGAATTCATTTAAGGCACTGTGTGCGTTACAAATTTTAACTTGTAATACCTGCGTCTTACAGGCATATTTCAGCTTTAAAATACTGAATGCAGGATTTGAGCAAAACAGCTTTTCATTAGAAAAAATATATTGTACAAGATACCAATAAGAATACATAAATATGTAGATATGTATTAAACATATAATATATATAAGCATAGCAGCTCAATGACTGATTAAAGTCGAGCTTAATACAATCGTTTGTGTTTTGCATGGCACTTTATAAACAAAGTGCATTCAGTAGTAAACAGGATTTTTGAAATGGAGCACTTACTGGAGGCGCCACACAGTGGCTCAATTTGTCATTTTAGGTTGCGAAAATCATAACTTCTGAACGAATAGAGATATTTTTAATTTTAGAGAAAATTTTTTTTGCTGTTGATTAGAAATTCATCAGGCTATTGTATTCCAATAAACTCAATCGAGCTACAGGGTGCTACGTAATACTTTGTCAAAGTTCGGCTTACTGTAAATAAGAATAATGCGAGCAACAATGTTGAGTTTTAGTTGCACAATTAATGAAAATACATTAAAAAAGATAAAAAGTAAGACAAAATTTAAGAAATAAGCTGAAATAGTAAAATTTAAAGAAACAAATTCATAAATGTTGCTTTCAAAATGAGAACAAGAATTCGAAAAATTTGCGTAAAAAGTCAATTTTTCTTTGGACAATCTTAAATTAAAAAACATTGCTAAAGCTTCGGTATCACATTGGGTGGGGTGGGGTGGGAATACTGTTTTTTATTCTTTTAACACGAATCGGGCTTGCTGGTAAAACTTCTTTCACTATAACGCCTTTCATTTTCTCCTGATCCTCATTTTATTTTATGAGCAAAGCTTCTGATAGGTGGGTGGTAGTTATTGTTTCTGTTGGCTGCATAAGCTTCCTTTTTTAGTAAATGACGCACAGTCCTGAATTGACTTTTTCGGCCTTCCTTTTGCCGCCATTGATGTCGATGGTTGGTCATCGCTTATGCTGCATGCATCTCCTGCATCGAAGTAAATTGTTTATTCCAACCACTCCTCATTATTCTGGACAAAATTGAATTTGGTACGGTTTGCCGCAATCCATTTCAACTTTGTAGTGCGATAAGTCCTGGATATCTTCTCTTTAGTCGTATATATGTTGTCTGCAGGCAAACTTCCTTCGACGTAACCAATTTCTTTAGTGACAGCCAGAACGAACTTCTCCTTTGTCTTCGAAATAGTAAATATTTCAAACAGCTTGGAATTTTTCAAAAACATCTTTGTGCTTCTTCTTCGGTTTAGTTGCAGTGGCGGAGTTGAAATGTTGTCTAGTTCAAATTAAATTCGAAACTAACTTCACTTACTCCAAACTCCTTTATTTATAAGTAGGATTTGTATATGCATTCAAATAGCAGATACTAAGCTTCTAGTACTAGCAGGTACCTAAACAGTTGTTCGGTTTTCCCGCGTTGTGGGACTTTTGAACAGCCCAGCTCAAATTACAACATCAAAGGACATCAAAGGATACATGATAGCTGATTGCCGGAAATGAAAGCCAACTTGTTTTTCGTACGTGCGAACTGCGCATCCAGCAAAAGTACTCTTTACTTCGAGCTTACAGCAATATACGCCAAAAAAAAGTCGACTTAATATGGAGTTGCAAGCTTGTATCTCATCTTAAATGAAGCCAAAATCAAAATTTGCATGTCCTGGTAACGATTGTAATCGCGTGTAATTGGTTTACTATCAAAATCTTGACGAACTTGTTCGAACGCACACACCCGAAAGCACAAAGTTGCGCGAGGTGGCCACAAAAAAATCGCTGTAAAATCCAGTCGAGCAAAATCGGGCACCCGATCTCTTCGGGGCAGTACTCACAGAAGACTAGTGAACAATTTTCCCAAAGACGGAACTCTGGCAAGTATGGCCTTTTTTTTTTAAAGTCTATCGAAAGTACAAAAACAGTGATAAAAACAGTGCTTCAAGTGAGTGCCTATGAAAAGACAACAACAACATTCAACTTTTTTTTTCTATATTTAATTATTTACTACAAATGCCTTCTTTCACGAAGCTGGTACAAAAAGTTTTAATTAATTTTCTGTTTTCCGTATTTTAAAACTTCAGCTTTGCCGAAAAATTGCAATTGTTGATATTATTTCACACTCTAAAAATTTCTCAACTTTGACGGGCTCTACAAGCAAAACTATTTGTCCAATTTAGTTAAGGTTTTCGGTTTCTAAGGTCCAAGCATTTATCTATCGGACAAGTATAACAGTTTCCCCCAAATCGAACATGACATATAAAACTTAATGGTATATACAACTTAATGTAATGGGAAGGTAAATCTTTTGCTGATTTTCAGTCTAAATTTCATTACGAAAGCGAAGTTATGGCCTCTGAAGTGACAGTATGTTTGTGTCATTGGAACAAAAATTAGCATGGAGCAAAGAGCCAGTAAAAAGTTTGCTTTTAAACTTAAACTTGAAACTTTTTACGAAAAATGTCATTTAATGAACAAAGCTTATGATGACGATTTTGTATCCCTTTATTTGCAAACGTAACTTAAAAACGCTCGTAAGGACATAAATGGGGCTCAACATGTGAGCCAAGCAAAATTAGTGATATTTCATTGACCTTGCATCAGCCCCACACCAACCAACAGATGTGCTGCACAAATACGCAGCGAGCAGAAATTAACATTAATACAGCATAAATAATAATAACGCCATGAATACGAATTCAATTATGCTTTTGCATTTTTAACGTCACCAAGCAATTAAAATGTAAATAAAGTTAAGCACATGAAAAAAAAATCATTACTTGAAATTATGATTGCCGCTGCTACATGTGTGCATGTACATATATACGATATATACATATATATGCATATACATACTTATATGTGTATATAGCAATTTATGGCAATTCATTGGCCACCGGCAATCATTGATTATTGGAAAATATTTCAGACTAATGTACAAAAGCCTAATGAGAGCTAATTTGTGTATTAAGTATAATTTTGGCGCTGGAATGTCCACAGAAAAAGACATTCAATTTTGTATTTTGTATTTTGAGGCTCCATAGAAGCTAATAAATATTAAAAAAATTATTGCTGAGCACAATTGAAACCATTTTATTTTAAATGACATGATTTGCCGCCATCTAATTTACTGATGATTTGTGTTGTTGCGCTGTTTATAGTAAAACCGACCAGCTGGAAAAACCCAGTGCAAATGTTAGGGCAGTCGAGGTGTCAACTGCAATTGGCATGAAAATATAATTAACCGCCGGAAAAATAATATTTGCCCACATTGACGCCGACAGCAGATTTAGTTCTGTTTGGGGTTAAATAAATGCAAATGGAAAAACTATTAAATAGTCAAATGAACAAAATGCAGTTTAGACTAAATATAAACAAATTAAAGATAAATATTAAATTAAACACACACACACATATACACAAATATACAAATGAAAGCAAATATGCGAAATGGCAAACACAGCGAATGTGGTGAGCACGTTTTGACATTTTGGCAAGTGTGTCACGTTTGATGGTGTGAAGTGCTACACAGTTGCTTTTAATACATATATATTTTTTTTGTATATATTTATATATTTTTTGTATTATATTTACATATATTAATTTGCATTGGTATGAAGTTGGTCGTGGTGTGGTTGGTTGAAGCAGCATTGGAGGAAAAGTAAAAATAGCAACGCACATTTGCACGCAATTAACGCACGAGTGGTCAGCAGCAGGAAATAAATCAAAACAAAATACCCAAAAAAATATAATGCAAAGAGCAGAAAAGGAAATCAACATCTAAACAGTAATGGCGAAAAGCTCGTTGACGTCGGGCAGTGTGGAAACGAAGCGAAAATTCATGGTAAGCAATAACTGTAATAATATAAAGTACACACAATTTAATTTTCATGTTTTCGTTACCGAAGGATCACGAACAATATGCCAACAAAAAATTGCGTGTACTTGTAAAAATTTATCATCGCAAAGATGCTCGATTAGAATCACTCATACGCACCGTTGCACGTAATTGTGGGCAAAATATTTAAGAAGAAGAAAACAAATGATCAGAATTCTTTGCTTTTCTTTCGCGTGTATGAAATAAAATAATTTATAGTAAAATGAAATACAAAGTGGAATTGGTTTAAGAATTTCCAAGTCAATTAAATACTAAAACATAATAAAATGATAGCAGTGATTAAAAATTCAATTAGGGGAACGAAATTTATGCGATATAATATTTAAAAATGTGAAAAGTATTTGCAAAAAATGTCTACTAAAATACAAATTTTTTTTTTAATTGAGTAGACAAATGAAGCCACTGTGCTATATCTCGTCAGTGCGAAGTACTTTGCTTGCCTCCATCAAATTTTGTCATTTCTATGGAAAGTCAGGCGGCAATCAAGACACGGATTTTCATACAGTCAACCAAGCCAACACTGAACACAGGATGACAAGGGCTTGCCTACAGTCTCTTTGGGCACCACAAAGGGTCTTCAAGGTTTCCGAGTGTACTTGCTGAGAAATAGCCGCCTGTCTTATTTATATATTTAGCTGTCCATAACAATCCGCTGCCGAGTTACAAAATGATAGCACATCCCCAACTTGGTCCTTCCGGCGAGCCAATCGAACAGCAGTAAGACAGCTGTCTGTCTTACCTAACCTAACCTAACTTAGAAATAGTAAAGGGCAGAGTAAGCAGGAAGCTTGACTATCTTTGGCGAGTACACCAACAAGTTCTTATGGCCCATTTCGATGTTCCATTCACTAACTGTCGCTGTCGTCTTTAATGTGTTCGGAACAGCGCTCGTGCTTACTTTTCTCCAGGTCTTTCAATGGGCCTTAGTTGTTTTAATTGAAGGTTGTAGACCCTTCAATTGTTTTTGGACTTTCAGGACCGTGTCAAAAAAAATACGGAAACAAGGCACAGCATCCACAACTCCAAACCAATCTGGCAGTTTCAACATTTTTTATATTGACACAAACGAAATGCTTTGTTCAAAGAAAAGCAGTGACTTTATTAAATGAAAACATTCGCAATTATCTTCTCACATTATGAATTGTTCAGTTAAATTCATGCAGCGCTGAATGACCCAAATAAAAATCCATCAAACACTTATTACTACAGTCCGGTGAGCCAACTACTGAAAGTGTTCAGAGCAATTAAAGCAAAACGTTTCGAGGCCATTGAAAACTTCACTTGATTTAGCCACACGGCCGCAAATCGCATTCGCACACAATTGCCAGCCAGCTCGAGATTGGTAGATCAACGAAAATGTGCGTGCATGTGTGTCTGTGTGAGTGCGTGTGTGTGTGTGCATAACGTAGCATAATTAACGTAATTGAAAGTAAACAATTCACTGCAATGCGTGAAACAGACGTTGCACGCTTTTATTTGAGCATTCGAGTATTTGCAGTGCCATTGATAAGACGGCCATTGCAGCGCCCACACATCCACTCACACACACACATACACATCATTTGTGCATATGTGCGCCGTTGTGGCAAAATTAGAGCGCCACCAGTTGGCATCAGCCATGTGCGCGACACGCGGTCGAAATATTTTTATTTACACATATTTTCAGCAACTTGTTTGTGTGATTGATATGCCGCCGTGTGCTCTGACGTCAAAGCGCTATTTGCATTGCAATGTGCCTCTGTGTGTGTGTGTGTGTGTTGCAGAGACTTGGCGCATTGGATTGTGTTGGATGTGGGTTTAACGCTGAACTGGAAAATTATACGAATTTTCCATGTAATCGACGACAGTATTTGCACTGCGGCTGCATTCGAACAGCTGAACTTGTTTTGAATGCCAGAAATTGGCGGCGAGAACGTGCTAAATGGGTCATCGCAGCCGGCTGACAGGTACAAATATATTTTCTGTGATTTTGTTTACAGCTTTTACCACAACATTATAAACAATGAAGGCAAAGAAAATAAACACAAATACTCGAGTATTGGCTGCTTGTAAATATGAAGATTTTCTAATATTTATCAAACGAATGACGACCATGCGAAATGTTTGCTTAAGTGGCTGTCAGTGGTGCAGATGACATATTTAACATAGGTCCACATTAATAAAATGACGCATGTGGAGGACCCAACTCAAGGCATATGACGAGCTCAACTATAGATAACACAGTGCGACAGAATTTTTCACACCTGGGGAAATCCATATGGATGTGAAACTAGAGATCAAATATAGTAATACTGCGTACTGCGCTTTTCATTTCTACATCCTTTGTCCTTTTAAATTTTTGAAGGGGATAAAAAATAAAAAATATAAAAAATACTTAAAAATACCTCGTTAGAATATGGCAATATGTATATCAAATGAAAGAAAAAAGGCTCAAGAATTTAAACAAAATTGACTTTTTATCTATTTGTAAAAAAAGGATATGAAAAAGGTCCTTTGAAAATTTTAATCCTTTATATCCTTGAAAATTTATATAGAATATTCTTGAAAAGTTAGTATGTTAAAACCCGAAATCTCCTTGATCACGTGTCAAAACTTAATTACTTTAACTTTATTGGTTCGAATGTTATTAACACTTCTGTTACCTTAGGGTCATTTTCGAGTAAAATTTGACTTTAAAGAGCCGTAACTTTCTTATTTCTGGTAAAGAATTGTTTTCCTTTGGACTCAGTGACTAATTTTATGCCATTTGAATATACGCTAAATTTCATTTTATTTGCAACACTGGTTTACCTGCAAATGAGCAACTATACAAACTTGACCTTAGGGTCATTTTATGACCCATAGTACTGAATGCAAGAAATTGGTCGATGCGATGTGAATTTAATTAGATTTTGGTTTCAAAGTGTCGTGGATAAATGTTTCTGGGATTATTTTTTTGTTTTGTGTTGGTAAGAGGGCGTGGCGCTAGCTATAGAACCCTTTGTACTATGGAGTAAAATCGAAATTATGAGTCATACAACATTGCAATTTCGTGCAGTGTCCCCATGTAGACACTGTTCCACTGGAAATATTTCATGGGCGTTTAATAATGGGCGTGGCACTCTTTTAACGATCCAAATTTTGTATATAACTTCAGAACTATAAGTCGCACATCAATGACACTCAGATCGAACTTACTATTGGGTCATGTTTTTCGACAGAGGAAAAGGGAGGAAGGAGAAAAGGGCATTTAATAAAGGGCGTAGCTTCGCCCACACATCTTAATGAGCAGTTCAAGAGCCCTTAAGCTTCAAAGGATCGAAACCCAATAGTACGAAAACTTTATGTTTGCTGGTATGAAATCTTGATTGAAGCTTTCAATATAAGTAAATAGTACATATATTTAGTACGATTTCTAGCAAGTAATAAATTTCGAAGAAATTCCAAAAGGAGTGTGAACAAGCTAGATCAAATTTCTGAAACATATTCGTATCAGCGACAAGCAATCAATTTACTCGTTGCTGCAGTTCGCAACTCTATTATTCCTTGCGGAACCATTGCATTTGTGATATGAAATTCATCCCTGGAATGATAACGTAACGCCGTTTATTCCATAAAGAATTGGAAAAGTTACTTCCTGGGCTTCAATTTCGCGAAAAGAAAGGAAGCCAATAATATAATCGTGTGAGTTATCCTCAGCAGTACATTTACTAAAGAAGAAGATACTCAGTGAAAGGAAACGATGGGGCGCAATTCGCTCAGCCGAATATATTCATTTTCATCTTCGGGAAATCGAATAATATTAATTAAAATACATATATTATAATTTGTATTGGTTCATTGATTTCAATATCTAGTATAACTTTCATATTTTGGCATACTTTTATAAATTAAACCTCTAAACTGAGTAATTTTTTGTGGGTCACGGGAACAGGATTTCTTGCGAAATCATTTCTTTTTGGGCGATTACCAATTAATGATTACTATCTGTTATGTATAATAAAATTGTCCAAAAATTAGTTGCGATATAGTTTTAACTTCTGAAGAAATCGCAAGAATTATAGTGCCCGAGAAGAATATCAAAAACCTGGGCATGGTCTCCATGTTGAACATATTTGACTCCAGTAAGGCCAAATAGTCGCTTTTCAATAATAAAAGTAATAACTAATTGTTAAAACCACAATGTCTTAACTTTTTTGAACAAAATACAAAGAAATAAATCGGGGTCATTTTATGACCCAAAGGTCAAATGTGCGAGTTTTTCCTAGGGTAACAGAGGGGTTAAAAAAAAGGCGGAAACTGCAATTCAAATTAAGTACAAAAATTTAAATTTATCTGATTATCAGTATTTTAAATAATAAAAAGATACAAAATCAATGAGAAAGCGACTCTAACTTTCTACTTTTTCTACTCTACTCTAAATTTATTAGTTCGAAAGTTATTAAAAAAACGGCGGAATGGCATTTCAAATGAAGTACAAAAATTCTAATTTATTTGAGTATCAGTATTTTAAATAATAAAAAGATACAAAATCAATGAAGCGCGAATAATGAAATTTTGACACGTGATCAAGGAGATTTTGGGGTTTAATATACTTACTTTTCAAAAAAATTCGATATAAATTTTCAAGGATATAAAGGATTAACATTTTCAAAGGACCTTTTTCATATCGTTTTTTTACAAATAAAAAATAAATCAATTTTATGTAAGTTCTTGAGCCTTTCCTCTTTCATTTGATGTACATATCGCTATATTCTAACGAAGTTAAGTATTTTTTTTATTTTTTTTTATTTTTTCTCCCCTTCAAAATTTTTAAGTCCTGTTAAAAGGACAAAGGATGTAGAAATGAAAAACTGAGTACGCAGGTCTATAGTTTGACGCACATATGGATTTTTTCCGGTGTGAAAATTTTTTTTTATTTTTGTCGCACGGTGTAATCAATTATTATTTTTTTTTGCTTGAGGATTTGGTAAGAGTATACAGATGAAATATTTTATGAGAGTAGTAAGAGAATCTGTAGAGATTTTGCATCTACGTTTAGTAAATCCCACAGCTTTAGCCAACACAGACATACCAGAGGATCACTGTTGAATGAAATGTAAAGAAAATGGTGGCAAGGAAACCTTGGAGCACTTTCTTTGCTCTTGTCTGGCTATCTCAACTTTGAACTTCGAACGAGCCTCTCGTTCTTTTCTGAGTTTCAAGAGATCCCCAAACAAGACATCAAGTCACTGCTGAACTTCGCTAGGATCATCCCCATTCTCACGCAACACTAAGGACCTCCAACTGGCATCGCTAGGGACCCAATATGGGCTATACGTGGCCAACTAGCGTACCTAACCTAACCTTTAGTAAATCACAGTCAATGACAGACTTGCAGATTTGCCGTCACTTACTTGGTCCGAGATAATATTGAATTTAATAGACTAGCTATTAGTTCTTGGTTGGCAATATCTAGCGCACAAAATGTGTATTCTCGAAAGCTAATAAGCTATAAGCCTGTTGAATTTCTTAGATCCTAAACACAAATTTTTGTAATCCTGTATTCAAATTTCTTTAGAGTAAAAAAATAAGCTGTTCTCGATCTAAAATTCCGTCGCGAAAGGACTAATTTATTATTTGAAATTTTACATATTTCATTCTCAGTCCTTATTCCATAGTTCTCATTCCACAGCTCTCAATTCAAGCTATATTTCCGAATATTTTTCGACACAGTCCTTGACTGTCAACCACTATCAACAGTAATAAGCAGCATTCAAGTCATTATCAACTTGAGCGCTACAAACCCTCATCACAATTATTACAGCTATTATTACTAATAACGGTTTGAAATCAGCGCACGGCAAATTTTGTATTAAATTTTCGGAAGATTCAAAATACGAATCGCAGCAGTGATTTGCGCACAATTCATTTCCACACACACACACACACAGATAATTATATTTCCATGGTAGCAAAAATGCTTTTTGTTGTTGTGCAAATTTTAAAATGCAAATGCACAAATTCAACAATAATAAATTCCTATGTAATGTCTAATAGAAAAAAGGTTCTGGGAATGTTCTAAAAAAAAAGTAAGTATGAAATATAAAAACAAAAATCAATGAAAATGGCAGCAACAAAAATGTGTAACAATCAAAGCAGTCGTTGCATTTAAATGCAACACTGACACTGACGTGCGCCAGGCATTCGAGCATTTATTTTTGTATTGGTGTGTGTGTGTGTGTGTGTGTGTGTGGTACCATTAATGCGATGCATGCGATAATGTCACCGCCAGTTGCCGCTGTTCAGGCGCAAGCAGCAGCCAGACAGTCGGCAGTCAACGGCGCGTCAGCCCGTCAGCCGCTTTGTGACTCCACTCAACCCACGTCGATGTGCGGTTGTGTGTGTGTCTGCTGCATGGGCGCACAATATGCTCACACATGGCTGCGCGCATCGGCCGCATATGCTCGCGTGCGTGTGTGTGTGTGATTGCGTTTGTGTGTCTGTGTGTGTGTGTGTGCAGCGGAATGTGTGAAATGCACTTTATGTAATTATGTTGCAACACACAACAATGCATTCAATATGCGTTTTTGGGTTTATTTTGTCGAACGTTTGTGCAGCAGGCTGGTCATATTTTTGTGTGTGTGTGTGTATGTGTGCAACTGAATTATGCATTTGTATGAACGCCGCTGTAATTGCTGCCATTGCATTGTTATTGCAGCCATTGTTGTTGGCATTGTTGTAATTGTTTTTGCCAATCGCACATTTGCAACAGCAGCCAGCCAGCCAGCACCGACTGTCGAAATGTCAGTTCATTTTGTTGCATTATTGTTGTTATTGGCGTGTTAATGCAAAATGTCAGCAACATGCAACATTAAAATTCAAATTTGAATTCAAATTTCGAATTGGAATTTGAATCCTAATACATTTGCGTGTACGTGAGTGTATGAGTGGAGCAAGCATGCATTTATGGTTTTTGGCTTTTAGTCAAATTCGAATTTGATTTTGTCCCACGTTGCCATTTTTTTCGCATTCATTTATTTCACTTCACTAAAAGTTGTTTTTTTCATTTCGTTTATTTTTTTTCAACGTCTAAAACCGTTTTTGATGCACAAATCGTGGCGTACTTACAGCGAATGCGTAGATTCACCAGACTGCTTTGCGTTTCGCCGCGATCGTTGGCCGCCGCGCACGCATAGAAACCGGCGTGCACGCGCGCCACGCGCTGCAACACCAGCGAACGTGTTGAAATGATGACACCCCAGGAGACGTTCTGCGTAACGGCTATGCCCTGTAAATGAACACAACAGCGTCAGTATGTTTATGTTTCATATAAATGTTGGGCAAAGCAAACCAAAAATATGCAAGAAAAAAACAATTTTTCATAAGAAACTGGCAACAGTAGGAAATAAAAAAAATTCATACAATATGAAAACAACCTCGCAAAATAAAAAAAACAAAACCTTGCATTGCAAGTGTGAAATTTGTGCATAGATATCAAGCAGCGACAAAGGCAAACCATAAAACCACAGCAGGGGAGAACGAAGAAAGTAGAGAAAGCGAAAATTTTTCGAATTTTTTTTTAAGAAAATTTGCATCTCTACACAGCCACACACATACATACACAGGAAGACAAACAGATACACAGTCAGAACTTGCAGACAATGGCAATGCGCGCAAGAAAGTGTCTGCCACCTAAAAATATGCAAAGTTTCTTTGCTGTTCATTTTCACACTTTGTGCTTTTTCAACAGTGCCGCTTGTTGGCAATGCAAAATGTATGCTTTGTTTAAGCGCTACAACAACAAAAACAAACGCAACAAATGACAACAACAAAAAATGCTAAAGCTACCAAATTAAAGCCATTCAAAAGACAACAAATGTTACGTTGAAACAAAAAAAAAGTGCGTCAGTGTTGCTGTTTTTTATGCACAAACTGAAAATATGTGCTTTGATGTTCTTAGACTCGATGACATGAATGCCGCTCAGATTAACACACAATCTATCGATATGTTCTTAAATCGCCTAGATTTGAGGAAAGTCCTGAATAGTATTTTTTCGTAAATTGGCTGCTTTTTACTCTGTAAGGACTATAATAAAATTAATTATAAAAATGGAAATGAAATTTTGATAAAGTGAATTTAAATGAATTGAATTTAAATGAAATTTAATGAAGTGAAATTAAATAGAATGAGCCGAAACTGTCATTCAAATAGTTCTAAGGACAATTTAAAAGATTTAATTTTATGATTATTTTTTTTTATTATTATTATTGTAATTTTTATATATTATTTTTATTTTAATTTATTTCAAAAAGCTGACATATCATAGATTCAATGAATCTATTCTTATTCAATAAAAATTAAAGCACTAAAATTTAATAAATCCAATGCAATTGAAGTAACGACATGAGCATAAATCTTTAGTTGAATTCAATGGATTCAATGAATTTTAAGAATAAATTTAATTTGATGTGAATTACTTCAGTGGAATTCTTCAGCCTTATGAATTTAACTGAAATAAATCACATCAATGGAAATTTTTCCTAGAAATTCATTGTTTAGATTCAATATCGAAAGCAGAACGAATAAATAAGTAATTAATGAAATTTATATAAAATTAAATTCATTAAATGAATTTTTATTCAATGCAAATTAAATCGCAGAAATTGTATGATCTCAATGCCGTTTATGTAGCGATATGTGTAAATGTTTCTTTAAATAAATTTAAACGATTCTATTGTTGATTCGATGCCCAATTCAAGTTTTTGTAATATATAAATTCAATCCTTCAGCGACCTTTGCTTTGAATTCAAGAAAGTATATCTGGCATTAAACGCCAACAAAAGGGTTTCAGCTGGCAAAGCCTATTAGGCTCAGCAAAGTGACATGGAGCAACACATTTAGGGTAGAAAAGGACCTCGACTACCTCTTCGATAACGTGCGAGATTTCAATTCAATTTTGTGTAGGAGATCGTGTGACTCTATCTACAACAAAAGTGTCCTTTCTTCACAGGCAAATGCCATCAACATTATTGCACATCGAAAGGGGAATCTACAAAAAAATTGTTTTACGGTAAATTTAAGCAAAATGAAGAACATGTTGTTCGCCTCCACCTCCACGATAGTCAAGTCCTGCAAATCAAGGCTAAACTATGTCGTTAGACATAGACCCATACTTGGGTCCCGGGACATGCAGGAATTGCGGGTAATGAGACCTCTGGCTCTCTAGCAAGGAATGCGCTTTAAGGCAACGTTTGTCGGCCCTGAGCCTGTTCTATCTATTTTATCTGCGGCCATCAAAGCCACTGTTAACAAATGGGTCACTGAGACCCAGAAGAGAGCCTGGCAGAGCTGAGAACGGCTGCAGGTGGACGAAACTTGTACTTCCTGTCATCTCTGGTAAATGCTCACAATTTCTTCTGTCACGTTGCAGAAGCGACTGCCGGCAGTTGGTCGGATTGATGACGGACCTTTGGGCAAAGCACATGGAAAATGTAGGAATATCTGATAACGTGTGGGGAATGAAATACGAACAAATAAAAAAGTTAGCATAGAAAACAAGGTATACAACTCTCAAAAAAAATATATGTGCAAAAATTTAAACAATAATTATCTTTAACCAATAAGTACCACAAATCCATTTTTTGGGCATTTATCTTGGTAAAATGATGCTTACAGAACTACAACGTCGGCAACTGATTTGGAAATTTTGTGAAGAAAATCTCACTACGAAAAAGAATGAAGCTCTCCACCACTTTAAAAAGATAGGATTCAAAAAAACATTCATCTATAAGACGATTTAGTTGCTCGAGAATAAAATAAGCATTGAAAGAAAAAAGGATCGGTGAAAAAAGGACTCTTAACAGGACATTGAAGTGCGTTCCTATTTGAAAATTGATATCGTTGGGCGAAGTGCTCAATCCTACGGACAATTGACAAGGAAGTACGATGTTGACAAAAAAACTATCAGGAAATACGCCGAAAATAGACATAAAGCGCAAATTGAAAAAAAAAAAGTTCCAGCTGTTACCAACAAGCAAGCAGCAGTTATCAAAACCCAGCAACGCCGATTTTTAAAAAAATTTTTTTCGTGCGGTTCGCCACACATCTGTGTGATGGATGATGAGTCATATTTTACGATTGAGGGGAATCAATGGGTACCAAAATATTATTTTGAGTCTTCTGACCACAAAGCGCCTGAAAAAGAAAAGCATATTGCAAAAACATAGCTTCCAGGGAAGGTTCTATTATGGCTGGCTATCAGCGAGCGCGGTATCAGTGAGCCAATATTTTTTAAAGGAGGTTTGGCTGCAAGTGCGCAAACTTACATGGACAAATATTTGCCAGCACTCCAAAAATTCATCAAAAAACATCATCGACGTGAACAAATTATATTTTGGCCCGATTTAGCGTCGTCACATTACGCTAAAGTAACATTAAACAATTTTAATAAGCGCAAAATTGAATTTGTACCGAAGGAGTTTAACCCCCAAATGTTTCACAATTAAGACCAATCGAAACTTTTTTAGGCAAACTTGAAAAGAAAGGTATATGCCAATAGATATCGCGCCAAAAATGTGGATTGCTTGATTTATAAAATCCGTAAAGTGCTAAAGAACATTAATACAAATGGAATTCAGAGGTCAATGAAGAAAGTTCCTCAGAATATACGGAAAGCGAGCCGCAATGGAGTAAATTTTTTTTGTAAATTAACTGAAGTGTCAAAGCTATTTAATAAACTGTAACCAAATCAAATAACTTGTATGTAACAGTTTATTACTGACATTTAAAATTTGTTCGTATTTCATTCCCCACACGTTAGTGCAACATGTCCTGCCTGTGGGGAAGACGGTAAAACGGCGGACCACTTTCTGTGTATCTGCCCAGCGTACGCTCGAATCAGGTTTGAGACATTTGGCACTGATGTGTTGAGAAGCGAAAATCTTGGCTCCTTGGCACCCCAGCATCTGGATTTTTCTGGGGTCGAGTATTAAGATCCAAGACACATTAACAGGGAACATCAAGTCGTAGTACAATGGACGTATGAAATGGCTGAGTGCTGCGCTTGTTAGATTGTTGTGACAAGTGAAAAAAAAAGTTTTGAACAAGCAGAGATACCCAGCATCTATGAACCCATGCGACGGGCAGCAACTATACTTTCAGAATAATCGAGTAGTTCACCAACTTGGCATCACCATTAACACTAGAATGCCAAAGGGAGTCAAAATGACTCCATTGAAGTCTGTTATTTTTTAATGCCTGGCTTTCGAAAAGAAAATCTTTCAAAACTTCTACTATGTGTTCATGAAGGCCAAATTTATTACAAAATATTAAAAAAAAAATTATACAAAAATTTTAGACTTATTTTGTAACATATAATAATTCCATATGGACATTTAGGAATGGTGGGATTCGACGAGCATTTCAGTGTAAATATGGAAAAATGCTAACCTTTAGATTAAACGAAAGTTTACTGCCAACAGGTGTTATTGTTTTTTTGGTCCCGATGGGTAACTGAGATGCAAAATGTCCGAGCTGTAGACCAAAATATTAACAAATCCATCTTCGGGAGTCTAAGCTCCAGCGAAAAAATATTCGATGAAGAAATCGATGGACGAAGGCGACGTGTATGACCATTTTACAGTAGAAAGGACCAAGTAGAAGAAGCCACTCGATACTTGGTATGACCGAATGAAGAAGACACGAAATGCAGAAACTTCCAGAGGAATGTGTTCAAAAAGCTAAGACATGGCATTGGGCCATCTAAACGTTGTAGACCAGCAGTATGACATCTGCTTCATATGAAGGATGAAGTTCTGGTGAAAAAGTGTTCAATGTAGACGTCAGTGGGCGAAGGCGACCATGTTACAGTGGAAAAGACGAAGAAGAAAAAGCCACTCGATACTTGGTGTGACCGAATGAAGAAGGAACGAAATGCAGAATAGAAATACGTTAAAAACACTTTGTATTTGGTACATTTATTCCATATGGAAGACGAAGCCCTGGCGAAAAATTGTTCGATGTAAAAGACGATGAAAAAAGTCGTCGGGTAAGACTATGTTACCGCAGGAAGGTTCTAATAGAATAAGCCACTCGATACTTGGCGTGACCGAATGAAGAAGGAACGCAATGCAGAAACTTCAACAGAAATATGTTAAAAAAAAAACGAAGATGCAGAATGTGCGAACTAAACTTTGCTTCATAGGAAATACGAAGGCTTAGGAAAATAGTATTCGATGTAGAATTCGATGGACAAAGGCGACGGATAGATCATGTTACAGCAGAAAGAATCAAGTAGAAGAACCCATATCGAGACTTGTTGTAACTGCTCTTCACTCGGTCAATGAAGAATCTCCTAGAGAAACGTGTTGATGCATTCTGTAACCCAGTAACGAGTTAAGTTTGTAATAAATTCAATATCAATTAAAACATTTAAACTTTATGTTTTAAATTAAATAAAAAAGAAGCCCAGACAATTTAAATGTACAACAATAAACTTACTTTAAAAACGCACACATTAAATAAATTATTTCTAAATTAAATATTGAAAATTTTCTTTCTAAAAAATCAACATTATATGACCTAATCGATGGTAATCTGTTGCTTGTCATGCCATGCATTCGTTCAATGAAAGCTTCACTGCATTGCATAGTAAATAAAAGCAGATGCTCCATCAATTAATTAGTAATTAATTGCAATATTTAAATTGCAGTTAGTACTCATGCAATCACCGACGCACACACACACACACACTTAACAAAACGAGGGGAGGTTTTTGTTTTTGTTTTTGTTTGGGGACTGTTGTACTTACGTCATGCGACCACGTTATGCGATGCTCCTTCGGATTCGCCTTAATGTGGCACTCGAAGTAAACATCGTCGCCCTCTTTAATGTCATCCGGTTTCAGTGTTGAGCCCAGCGACAATGTCACTTGCGGTGGATCTGTTTTTGCCGTAGTCATTGTTGTTTTTATTGTTTGTTGTTTTATTGGCATTGCCGGCGATAATGGCGTCGATGGCGTTGGCGACAGCGGTGCCGATGATGACGCCGCCAATATCAGATGTGTTGCCATTGCCGTTTGTGTTAGCGTTGTTGTTGTTATTATTGAAAATAACAGCGCATAATGGCAGCGGAAATAAAAATAGACAGAAAGACACAGAGAGAAGAGAGGAAATTAATATATTTTTTCTGCATTTACTTGAAATGTATGAAAATATTTATTTTTCTATAAAGTTGCACACATTTATCAACAACCGATTGGGTTTATTTGCTTTTTGTTTCCTTCACATTTCCGCCACTCAGCTCGACTTTTGCTCCGTTAATCATCGAAATGCATGAAACTTGAGATTGGTTTGCATATTTCGCTGGCATTCGTTCAAAAGCAGAAAATGCTTAGCGCACAACTTTGCTGCAAAAACTTTGTCTTCTTATCTCTCGCCCTCCCGTTGGCAGTCATTAAAATGTGTCATGCTCTCCCCCACACCGCCCTCTGGTTCCATAAAAAAGTGCACTTATGTGCATGAAAAATTTAATTAGCTAAATGACATGAAAAATTATTTTTAGTTCTCGTCTCGGTTTTGGTTTTTGGCCCTTTTTTGTATGCGTCTGTGTATGTTTTTTTGTTTTTGGTAGCAACTTTTTGCTGTCACAAAGTTTCACAGTGCAAAGTAGAAGTTTTTGAAAACTGAAACGCAGTCAAAAACAAAAAAAAAGAAAAACAACAAAGTAAAAAATACAAACATTACAGAATGTGTGCTCTGCTTCAGCTCGATAGAGGTTGCATAGTTTTTGGAAAGGGAAGACAAATTTGTTAAAAATTCAATTATAAATTTGCCAGTGCCAAGTCAGTTTGTATACAAAATATTAAATTAAATTAGTGCAAAAAAAAGAAAAAAATTGCACAAATATTTTTTACAAATAAAAGGGTCTTAATTTCTACAAAACTTTTAATGTAAGATTAAAGAAAATTTGAAAGCAATGCATTTGGCATCAGCAAACATTTAATATTCCGAAAGAGAGAAAGTTTTCTTGAATTCAAGCCTAAAATACATTTTGTATCGGGTGTTTTTTTAGAGGTTTGTTTTTCGAATAGAGATAAAACTGGTATTTTGTGGTCAAATCTGGCAACTCTAATGTCATTTATGTTCAGTTTGGTTTGCCATTTCATCATGAACAGGTTGACAAAAGAACAACGCTTGCAAATCGTGCAAATTTATTTCGAAAATAATGGTTCAGTTCGCGAAGTTTACCGCAAGCTCCGTCCATTTTATTGTCGACATAATCGTCCATCAGAGCAATTAATTCGGTTAACCATGGGTCGTTTTCGCACTACGTTTACTCTATGTGATAATACGCATCCGCAGAGACGTCGTACAGTGCGCACCGAAGAAACAATTGCCGCTGTAGAGCAAAATGTTGAAAAGGACCCAGTCAGAAGAGGAGTCAGTTACCGTTAATGGAGACCGGTATAGAGCCATGATAACCGACAATTTTGTTCCCGAATTGGATGGCATGAATGTGGATGAGTTGTGGTTCCAACAAGACGGCGCTACATGCCACACAGCGCACGTCACAATCGATTTATTGAAGGAAACATTCGATGAGCGCATAATTTCGCGGAATGGACCTGTCAATTGGCCACCAAGATCGTGTGATTTGACACCATTGGATTATTTTCTTTGGGGATATGTGAAGTCGCTTGTCTACGCCAACAAACCAGAAACGTTAGGGGACTTGGAAGCCAACATTCGTGGCGTTATTGCCGACATACGGCCCCAAATGCTCGAAAAAGTGGTTGAAAATTGGACCTGTAGAATTGGCTTTATTCGAGCCAGCCGCGGCGGCCACATGCCCGAAATCATATTTAAACATTAATGGCATAAAATTATCCTTCCAATAAAGCCAAATTGATGGACATTAAAATGATTTTCTTGTGTTTTATTTCAATTCGAAGTTCTATACCTCTAAAAAAAACACCCGATATAAGGCTCACAAAAATCTGAAAGGACCTAAAGGAACATTTTATCCAAAATCTTACTTGCCTTTTCATATAAATTTTTTGTGCACTAATGGAACAATTTGAATTCTTTTGTATGCAGTTACAGGAAACTCTTTGCAACTTTTTATCAGATCAAAAATATTAAAATTCTACTCATGATTCATGAAAGGAAGTTGTCTCGCTTTTAATTTTTCTAGCAATTTTTAGTTAATTTTTTTTATAACATTTAGAATTTGTATTATAATTTGCGAATAAGACTTTTAGGTTTAACTAGAAACTGATCCAAAAGTTTTTAATTGGTTCGTTTTCTTCAAAGTGATTCATGAAAAATGAAATTATTATTAATTAATTTAATTATTAAATTAATAATTCAAAAGAAATTAAGTTCCAATGATGAATAGTGCATCTTTTTTAGGATTCAGACATTTTTAGTCACTTCTTGGTAGTTCTCTTTTTTAAAATTATTCATATTGTTACGTGATTCATGACTTTATTAGTTTTCATATTGGTTCAAGCATTGTGAATGTTTTTATAAACCTTTTCTACAAGTTTGTCAGTTTTGATTTAATTTTTTATGGAGTTTTTTCTGCAAGAAGTTAAATCAGTGTGAGTGTAGTTGTTGACTATTGATTCATTTTTGCCTGGTTTAATAGAGTTTTAAAATTTTTGGAACAAATCATGAGCTTTTAGTCGATGTGATTCTTACAACTTTTTAACGACAATATTAAGCAAACTGAAAAAGTTTTTAATTGGATTGGTTTCTTCAAAGTGATTCAGGATTCACGAAAAATTAAAGCCTCATTTAAATGAAATTAAATTCGAATGATGTATAGTGGACCTTTTTTAAGATTCATACAACATTTTTAGCCACTTCTAAGCAAGTTTCTTTTTTAAAATGATTCATGATTCATGACTTTATTAGCTTTCGTATTGATTGATGCATTGTGAATCATTTCATAAAACTTTCCTACAATTTTGGCTGCATTTCTAGATATTATTATGGAGTTTTTTCCGAAAGAAGTTGATTCATTGACTGTTGATTCATTTTTGCATGGTTGGGTAACATTTTAAAATCCTTGGAAAAACTCAATGAGCTTTTAGTCTATGTGATTCTTTTTGTTGACAGTTTTAAGCAATTTCAATAAATCTTGCCAAATTATGCGAAGTTATTTACGTTTTATGTACATTTTATTGACTTTTAATAGTGCTGGATCAAAATTCATAACTTGAAATGTTTATGCGATATATCTTTTCTCAGACTTCTAACACATTTTTAAAAGATTTAATATCCTCGTGATGGTTAATAGTCAATCATGTTATGGTTCGGACAAAATTAGCCACTTCTTCTTGAAAAAGATTCATGTTTGAAAGTGATTCTTGATTCTATCAACTTTCGTATTCGTTCAAGCGTTCTGAAGCTTTCTTCATGAACAGTTTCTGCAATTTTGGTTGCATTTCTAGATATAAGATGGTTTTAGTAATATAAAAAAGGTGGTTTTTATAAACTGTATCTAGCGTTGCAATAGAAAGATACGATTATGTACCGAAAAAAATTTCTACGGCAACTTTGTGTTTGCTTGACTCAGTTTGGTTTGAAGGAATGTCATACGTCATATTTGACCATTTTTTTCTGATAAAGGAAAAACTTTACCAAACGGCTTAAAATGTCAATAGTGTTTATGGTTCTAAAGCTATAACAGCCAATCACGCGCAATTTTGGTTTTGTCAGTTCTGTTCTGGTAATTTTGATGTGAAATATGCACCAAGCTCTGGGAGCCCAATGGTGGAAAATGTCTATAAAATCATGGAAATTGTCGAGTATGATTGCCTTGCAAACACTGTTTTGATTTTGCAGGAGCTAAACATTGCATGAAAGACCGTTTGGAACCACTTGAATAAGGATGGATAGAAAAAGAAGCTCGATGGATTGATGCCACACGCAAAAAAATTAAGAGATCGATTTTCCATCTGTGAATCGTTGATAAATCACAAAAACGTGGGCCCACTTTTTGAAGTAGACGGTTACTGGTGATGAAAAGTGGATCAACTAAGACATCGTCAAGCGAAAATGGGCGTCATCGAATCGTGGTGAGCCGGAAACAAATGGTCAAGCCAAGATTGACGGTCAGGAAAGGGTTGCTGCAAAGACAATTAAACAATTGTAGTTTAATTGTCTTTGGTTGCTGCGTGTTTAGTGGGAAAAATCATTTACTATGAGCTCTCTCTCCAATGACCAAACTTTTAATTCGCAGTCGCCCAGATGCGACTGACTTTTAGAGGAATTGTGTTTCATCAGGATGACTCTAGGCCACACATATCGATAGTGACTCGCCAGAAGGTCTAGAAACATGATAGGGGGCCAGGTTTGGACTGTAAGGTGAATGCATAACCTTACAGTCCATACCTGGCCCAAAGTGATTACCACCTGCTCCTGTCTATTTGTCTCAAGAGAAGCTTGTAAAACTCGGCAGTCGTAATTTCCTGCCAATAGGCACAAAGGTTTCTTTGAGAGAGGCACAATAGATTTACCTTCAAGTTGTTGAACAAAACAATGCATATTTCACATAAATCGATCTGTGTGTCTTTTATGCTTCCTACAGGATTCGTGTCCAATTCTAACTCACACCTGCATACAAACATACTCGTATTTAGGACCCACCAAGCAAAATGTGAGAAATAGGCAACAATCGTGAGTGGCAACAAATTGGCGACTCGCCGATTTATGGCCGCAGCGACAAATTAGCAACATGTCCCAAAAACACGTTGTTTTCCAGGGCTTTGAAATATCGATTTGATATGCTTTGTATTTCAGTGAGATTGATCGCATTTAAAAAATGTTTATTCATTTGCCGACGGTTCATTGATCAACAGCATTGATTCAAGCTCAAAACAATGAGAGCAACATTGAATCTTTGTATGCAAATTAAATTCCATCCCAACCAAAACTGACTGACTTTTTATAAATTGATAATTTTCCAAACAATATGATGTATTTAGATATGAAAACGAATCGTCCAGGCGATATGAAAACAACTCGTCCAGGCGATAAGAAAACGACTCGTCACGGCGATAAGAAAACGACTCGTCACGTCGAGTTGCTTTCGGCGGACGTTTTAAAACGACTGGTGATACGAAATCGATACGTTGGCGATATTACCGGCGATAAATTTGTTGCCGGGGGCGACTCGTTTTCTTATTGCCGGCAACAAAAAATTTCTGGTGGGGACACACACATATGTACAAAGCATACACATATCTGTTTATATCTATTTATGTCCTTTCATATATGTAACTGTGTGTGTGTGTGAAGGACTTTTCTGATTTGTTGTCTGTTTTGTTGTGCTTGGCAACAACTGCAAATTGTCATTGTTGGTTAGGTAGAATATTTATTGCAAACTTCTCAAATCTGACACACATATTTTCACCACTCCGTCGTGTCGTGAATTTGTCAGGTATTTGAAAAATGGTTGGCAAAACCCACCAAAAAAAGAAGAAAAAGAAAAAACCGACAAACAAAACATATAAAATGCTTGCCAAAAACTTTTTCAAATAAATTTGTACTTATGCGAATGTTTTGCGGGCGTTGGAGTTGGCAAATTTCTCTGTGTTGGTGTCTGTGTGTGTATTTTTGGAAAACGTACTCGTGCTGATGGTAGTGGTGATAGCAATTATGTGCTGCTGCCAAGGTGCTTGCACTCCCCGACCACAGTCAACTTTGTCGACGTGGGCCGTTCGCTGCGAACGTGCGGCAGGGGCGGGCCTTGCCGCCGGGGAAATAACAATAACGGCAACAGTCATAATAATAATATGCAAAGTAAGCGTACGAAATGCAGAAACTTTTTAATTTTTCCTTCGCAGATCGACAACAGAAAAAATGGGGGACAGCATGGCCACAGGTGGAGAGCGGCACCGGTCGACACAGACTGACGCTGATGGCAGGTGGGATGGGAGCAACACCTGCCCAACGGTGCCACCACTGTTGCGTTGCCTTGTGGCGAAATGTTCGCCGAACGGGGCGGCAAGTCGTTGCGAGTTGGCTTATCAGACTGTTTGCCGAAATATTCAAATGGCCGTATGTCGCATGGCCGTTTGTCTGTCTGTCTGTGCGTTTGTATGATTGTGTGTGTGTGTGTGTGTGTGTGTGTGTGTCTGTTACGCTGCCTGTTTGTACACAATTCATTATTTATAACCATTTGCAAAAATAAAACTTTTATACCTTTCAACATACATCTTCACACACAAACACAGTTACTCTCACGCACACGCACACACACTGCTGAAAGTGTGGGAGATGTTGTGCATGTTGATGCGGCCTTGTTTCGTTGTGGTCGTAAATTTTATGTTTAAGTCTGTATTTCAATAAATTTATGATTATGTTAAAAATAAAGTAAAACAACGCTGACAACTTTATTGAATATGATGTATGTATATATTTGTGTGTGTGTGCAAATTTGTTAGCATGCAAACTGTGCCGGTTCGACGGTTGGTAGTGCCGTCGGTTGGTATTTGATGTATTTTCTGCGGTTTAGATAATCGAAAAGTGAAATTTATTGCGGCATTATTATGTCAGCAGGTATCTACACTAAATTGTTGTTGCATTTGTAGCGCCATAATTTAGATTTATTATAAAACTTTGAGTGCTTATTGCGGTAAGCCTTATTAGAGGCTGCCGTCGCCGAAAACGTGGCAAACGTGGCGCAGACAAATATTTATTTGCTAGAAATATGAGCAACAGTGAAGGGTAATTTAACCCTTTTTCAACCAAGGGGACATGCATGAAAGTTTATTTTCTGAAGATAGTAAAAATGTAAACAAGATGGTAAACACTTGCAGTACAAAGGCACTTTAAGTAAATGGAGCACATGGGTCACATTGTTTGTGAAAGGGTTATGCGGTTCGAAATATATAAAACGAGGAAATTCGAAAGCCATTCTTGACGACATAAACGGTTCAAAATAATTGAGTAGTTTTGAATTGGCCTGCTGGGACTTATTATCACTGCGTGAGCAAAACAAAACGGCGATTGGGTCAACATGTCTCAAAGCAAGCAGCGTTTTTGCTGCCTAAAATTTAATTTCTGAGAGAGAAAGAGAGCAATATTATTTTCTCGTTGTACTTACACATAACATTCAACATCAGCGAGTCCTCAATGGCCGAGTTCTGCAAGCGCGGATTCGATCCTTCGCATTTCAGCATTGTGCCATCGTCTTCCGGTTGCGGATGAAAGGACAGAACGGATATGACTTTGCCGTTATTTTGCGTTGTTGTAAGCTGTTAACAATACAAAATAATGATTGGTTAATAATGCAAGTTTTAGTATTTAAGTTTTCAAGTGCTGAATACTTACAGTGCCGCGCTTGAATGGACGATTGTTTTGGGTCCATCGTATCTCTGTGTCGGGCACTGAACCGGCCACCACACACGTCAGATTGTACTGTGTACCGGAAGAGAAGACTTTCTGCTTGTTGGTCAAGCTAACCGAAGTGGGTTTCACTGCAATTGAAATTGCATTATTTAGTTTTTATAATTTTATTATTTTTTTCTATTACATAATTAGACAATTTTTTTTTTAATAAAAAAAAAATTGAATTTTTGTTATTTAGTTTTTATAATTTTATTATTTTTTTCTATTACATATTTAGAAAATTTTTTTTTTAAATTAAAAGAAAAATTTAATTTTCATTGTATAGTTTTTATAGTTTTATTACTTTTTTCTATTACATATTTAGAAATTTTTTTTTTTTAATTAAAAAAAATTGAATTTTCATTATTTAGTTTTTATAATTAAAAAATATTAAATTTTGTTCTATATGTATTATATATATATATAAATATGTAATATTTAAAATTTTATATTTTTTAAATTAAAAAAAATTGAATTTTCATTATTTAGTTTTTATAATTTTAATATTTTTTCTATTACATATTTAGAATTATTTTTTTTTAATTAAAAAAAAATTTAGTTTTAATTACTTAGTTTTTATAATTTTAATATTTTTTTCTATTACATATTAAAAAATTTTTTTTTTATAAAAAAAAATTGAATTTTTATTATTAAGTTGTTATAATTTTAATATTTTTTCTATAACGTATTTTTTTAAATTTTGTATTAACCCATTAAGCCCTGAGCGTTGCGTTTGCGCAACGTTTGGGAATTTCGCTATATTAAGTAATTCATAAAGACATAAGACTTGAAAATGGGTAGAATTGGATTAGAATTGATCGTTTTAGATTCTGCCATACTCAAATTTCAAAATTATTTAAATATTCATACGTTTTTTTCGATCCAAAGTCAAAGGTTTTTTTTGGGGTATTTTTGAAATTCAATCAAAAATACTTATTCTTCAAACCTATCAAAATCCCTTAGTGGGTTGCATTTTGCAATGCTAAACTATTTAAAAATAAGTTTGGAAAATTTTTTTTTTTAATTTTTTAAACAAAAAATATGCTTTAAGTTTTGTGTTGCGCGAATGCATCGTTGGGCCTAAACACTGCCAATTTTCATACAACGCAACGCGTGAAAATGTCAAATCGAAGCAGCTGATATTTTATTGGCGCATTTTATTTTCCGCAAATGTTTGATCTTGTTTATTTGTGTAATGTTTGCGAAAAACATGAAAAAATTTTATGGAAATCGCACAAGCCTTTCTGGGGTCAGGTTTTAATGGGTTAATGTAAATGAACTTTACTTACGTAACATTTCGATGCGTATGCTTCGCTCCACCGGCGGCACCAGCTTTGTGTTGGACGCCTGACAGCGATAGGTGTTGTTGAGCGTTGAGCGCGTTATGTGCGGCACTTCCAGTCGATTGACGGTCACATGACGGCCCATGGAAACGCCATTGCCCGATTCCAGTGCTTGCGTGCCATTCAACCAGGTCACAATGGGCTCTGGGCGTCCTGTGGGTGCAATAAAACAATTAAGCAATTTTATTAGCAATTTTAATAGGCTTTATGAATTTTTTATATTTATGCTATAAGTTAAGTAATAAATTGAAAAACCTTTGGCATTCTACATGTTTAGAAAATTTAATTTTCGCATAAAAATCCAAACAAACTTGGAAAGGAACTGTTACAAGTGACACACAGTGTCAACCAGCTAACCAGCAATACAGACAGACAGACACGAACACTCTCCTTGCCATTGGCTAAGGCGACATATTAAAGCTGCTGAAGCACTCACACACACACACACACAAACCCATACATAGGGTCAAATCCACCAGCTTTGCTTTATCGCTTTCCTGGTGCCCGGAGACTGTGGCGGCATGACTTCATTCTAATTTTCCGTTGCATGCAGCAAACTTTGTGCCAGTGGCAACACTACACGTCCGCCCAGTGCATTCGCTGCGTTAGTTGTGGCCCGGCTCAGCTCGGCCGCCCAAGAAAGCACTTGAAATGTAATAATTTTATACGCTTGCAGCTCCCTCGGCAGCGCGTGGCGTGTGAGCGTCGTCACTCGTTCGACGCTTTTTGGGGTCAGGACAGGAAATGAACGCCACAAAATTATTATTATTTTAAGTAATGCGCAGCAGAGTGCCCAGTGCTACCCGATGACTTGGATATTGTATTCCGCAAGCACCGCAAGTTTCCTTGATTACTTTTGCGTTCGTCCTGCGGTGCTCTCTTCGCTTGTCTAGTGTCCTTGGCAACAGTTTGGGGCTGCTGCTTGTTTTGGGCAGCAGTAGTGTTTGCCGGGGCGAGTAGGGTGCGGAAGGGGGGGGGGGGGGGGTGAAGCTCTGAGAGAGCGAAAAATATAGGTTTCATGTCATAAATATAATTAAGCTGAGCTCATATTTGAGGCGAAAATTTTATTTTCATATGCTGTCGAGTGTTTTCTCTGCGAGCGCATGCGGAAAATTATTAAATTTTCAACAGCAACCGAGAGACATGTACAGCAACACAACGATGCAGATAGTTGGTTTTGCGGTACAAGAAAATCTGAAGGATTCTTAAATCTTTAATTTTTTTTATATAAAGAAGTTAATTTTTGTTGCTCTTGCCAGGTCTTTTTTTGTTTTTTCTAACCTAATGAAACTTCTTATTGTAAGTCTAGTAAAATCTGCTTTGACAAAAATAAGTCCGCTTTACATAGTTGGGAGTTAATTGGGCTCATCTATATACATATAATTTTTTATCCTGACTGACTGACTGACTGATTCATCATCGCCCAGCCCAAATTGCTAAAGCTACAAATATTCAATTTAAACTGTAGATACGTTTTGAAAAATGAACCTTAATTTGGGGTCTAAAGGGGCCAAATATGGGTTAAGGTATTGTATGAAGAAACGCGATTTAATGGGCCTATTGATTTCACATTTGGTAAAAATACTACAAATAAAAAATAATTCGACACGTATTTTTAAATTTTTCCAAAATCAAAATTTAACCGGATGAACCAAGGGTTAAGATTTGTATAGGGAAAGACTACGAAAAACCCCTGAACCGATTGGCCTATGGACTTCAAAGTTGGTGAAAACACTTGAAATCAAAAAAAATTTTACAAGTGTTTCTTATTTTTTTTTTAAATTCAAAACCTAAAAGGGTTAACCTCTGGTTCAGTTTGTATGAAAAACATGATTTTTTACGACTTTTGATTTCAAACTTGGTGAAAGTACTCTTGATCAGTTTTTATTTTTCGAAAGAAATAATAAATAATTCTTTTATTTTTCGAAAATAAAACTGAGAGTCAACGATGGGTTAAGAGTTTGTATGAAGAAACAAGATTTTATGGGCCTTTTGCCTTCTAACTTGCTGAAAGTACTCTTGGTGAGAAATAGTCCGATACGTGTTTTTTATTTTTTTGAAAATAAAAATCTGAGGGGGTTAACTATGGGTTAAGAGTTTGTGTGGAGAAACTGTGAAAAAACATGAATTAATGGACCTATTGACTTTAAACTTTGTGAAATTACTCTTGGTGAGAAATAATACAATACGTGTTTTTCATTTTTTTGAAAATAAAAATCTGACGGGGTCAACGATGGGTTGAGTTTTTATGCGGAAACATGGTTTAATGCGCCAATTGACTTCAAATGTTGTGAAAGTACTCTTACTAAGAAATATTTCGACACGTGTTTTCTACTTTTTTGAAAATACAAATCTGAGGGGGTCAACGATGGGTTAAGAGTTTGTATGGGGAAACATGATTTGATGGGCTTTTTGACTTTAACTTTGGTGAAAGCTCTTCAAATGAGAAATAATTAGATAAATATTTTTTCATAAAAATCTAACAGGATCAACAAAAGGTAAAGAAGAACTTGATTTATTGACTTCATTGACTTTAAACTTGCGTGCAAAGCCGCGGGGCCCTGCTAGTTTGAGTATATGAACATCAAACTGGTTTTCTTGAGTGTCTTTTACACTCATCTGTTGCGGTCTCAACCTGAATTTTTAAAGTAATCTGTACACAAATCCTTTAAAAACTTTGTATTAAAAATTAAAAAAAATATATAAACAAAATATTGGCCTCATATTTCATATGAAAGACAGAGAGACATGTGCCAAGTCTTCTTTCAGTTACTTTAATTTCTAAATGGTTTCAAAATAATATAAAATTTTTGTTGTTGTTTTTAAATTATATAATACATATAAGCCAATATTTGCAAAAGTGACTGACAAATTTCTCATTATTTCTTGCCTCGATTCGAGTGACCGCTGGCAAGCCGGATAATAGTTTCTCTGTACACAAGTAAAAGCTTTTATTTTTTAGAGCTATCAATGCAACTCAGGGCACATGAGACAAGACTCAAACGTACGTACGTACATCGTTGGTGTACATCGTTTTGTGTGCGCTGTCCGCAACGACTCGACTCACCAGGACTCGAGGTCGCACTGAAGCACTCGCACTGAAGCACTCCCACTCGCCGTCGACAAGTTACTTTGCGCTTTAGTAAAATAAATACTTGTGTCAAGTTGAAATATTTTTCAATTTTAACACAATTTCAACTTTGCCCAACTACACTTCATTATCTGTGTGCGTGTGTGTGTGTGTGTGTGTGAGTACCCAGTCGGAAATTTGGTAAGGTGATTCCAAAGTAATGCATGATTTATGCCTTATTTCGTATGCTGAAAACAGAACCGTACAGAAGTAAGGTATTCGTAAGCAAGGAAAAGTATGCATGAAAAATATAAAAAACGACGACGCCCGAACAGAGACAAATGCTTACCCGGTAAGGTATTCGTAAGCGAAGTTATGAATACTTCAATTTTAAGCTTACAAAGTAAGCAAGAAAAAGTATGCATGAAAAATATAAAAAAACGACGACGCCCGAACAGAGACAAATGCTTACCCGGTAAGGTATTCGTAAGCGAAGTTACGAATACTTCAATTTTAAGCTTACAAAGTAAGCAAGGAAAAGTATGCATGAAAATTAAAAAAGATATAAGCTACCAAAAGTAAGGTATTAGTAAGGTATGTTCCGAGTAGCTCCGAGTTTGAAAGAAAACAGTGAATGAACAAACGTAGCGGGTTGGGCTCTATAGTCTAGAGGGTAGAGCGCTGGCTTTTCATGCCAGACGCCCTGGTTCGAATCCTAGCGCGGGCTGTTTGAACACTCATCTATTTCCATCGCTATCCACATGAAGCAGTTGAGAATTATAAGAAAAGCACAAGTCAAAATATCGCAGGCAATAATAAAATTTTTATTTTTATTGGAAAAAGTAATTATTTATTTGTAATCATTACGTATAGCTTACGCTGTAAGCTATATTGTAAGGCATACTGCTTACGTTGTATGCTATTGGTAAGCGAAACGGTAAGCATGGGTTCGTGCGATGCTTACTTTTTCAACTATGCGTAAAGCATGTTTGGTATGCGCTCACTTTTATAAAGTCCCATTACCTTATCATACGAAAAAGTAAACAGTATTTGGAATGCAAGCACGAAGTATTCCGAGCACTTTCTTTGCATTCCTTTCTATTTCCAATAGTAAGTGAGAGGGTAAGCATATATGATTCTCTTTATACTTTACGAAATAATGCTTACGTCAGGCGGCCATTTCCTTAAAAAAGTAATGGGAATTCGTAAGGGAAATATGGAGTACTCCACAACGAAAAATAAGCATTCCGTAATGCATTGATTCATCGTTCCATTTCCGACTGGGTAGGTGTGCTTGGCGGCCAACCGTCATGCATCGCCCTGCCATGTACCAAGCGAAGCCACTTAACACTTGAACCTATGACGCTATGACGGCGCACTAGTTGAACTCTGGCGACCCGCCACACACGCTTTCCCCGCCCTCGTTCACGTGCGCCGACAATTTAATAATCATATGCAGTTCGACGGTTTTTCGAGAGCCGTCGTTGGCAGCGACCGCGTCGAAAGGCCAAAAAACCAAAACCACAAACTTTTTCTAGTTAAATTAGCTGTAAACGACAGCGTGTGCGCCATTATTAAAATTCAACGCTAAAAATGTTGGGGAAAAGTTGCAGCGGCAGCGCTGCAAAATTGACGAAGTTGTCTGAAACGTGCTGGCGAGTGTTGGCCGTGGAAACAGAGTCGGGCAGCGGCGGATCGAGCGCTGCCGATGAGTTATGTGATGACGTGCAGCGTTTTGTTAGTGAGTGAAACGTTTACGGCAGAATGGTAATTAATAAGCTTTAGGCATGTAAATTAAAATGTAGAGTCAGGACCAACCAATGGCCGCATATATTTACTCGTATACATGCTTGTACATTAGACTGGATTTGGTGTTGTATAGAGATTCTAAATAATGGGTTCTCGATGCTCCGCAACCTCTCATTTTATGCAGTTTGGTGGAAAAGTGCATGAACCAAACAATTTTGGGGCTAGGGTGGGGCTAAATGGCGTCGCATCGAGGTCAAAGTTTACAAAAAAGCTGGAAAATTCGACAAATTGTTCCACAGCTGGTCAGAAGTTGCTCTTAGAGGGTTATTCGAAATGGGGAAGTTAATGGGGTTTCGACAGTTCATTTTGATTATTGCTTTGTAGAAACCCGAAAGTTGACAACCTCACAACTCCGATCGTATGGGAAACGCCCTCTGGGCGTGAATTTGTGAACTTTAATTAATTTTGTATTTTTTGTACTCAAGAATGTTGGCAACCGCTGAATAAATCATTGAAATCGGTTCAATAGTTTCCGAGATACGTTGTTTTCTCGCTTACTTAACTACTACATTTACAAGTGGAGAGCCAATGGCATAGAAAATGGCCAGTTTTGTATGACAGCCCCCTTAAGACTTTGAGTTAGCGGGTAGGTATGTTTGGAAGAAACATTCGGAAGGGAAAATAAATGGGTGTCCGTCATACATTTGACATGTCTGTGGGCAACCTGGGAGCAATGGAAGCCAATTTTATAAAAACGACCATTTTGTATGGGAGCCCCATTAAGGGTTGGAGATAGGGGGTGAGTATGTTTGAAAGAAATGCTCAGTAAGGAAAACTAGAGGGGTGAGTCATAGATTTTAACCCTCTAAGAGCAACTACTGACCAGCTGTGGAGCAATTTGTCGAATTTCTCAGCTTTTTTGTGAACTTTGACCTCGATGCGAGGCCATTTAGCCCCACTTTTTCACCAAACCGCATAAAATTAGAGGTTGCGGAGTATCGAAATCGAAAAATCGTGCACTAAATCCAGACTATTGTACATTCGTGAAAAAGTTTGTGTGTGTGTGTGTGTGGGCTATTTAAACGGAAAAATTAAAATGCAGTAAATTAGTTGAGAAATATTTAAAGTTGTCGCTGGGTAAAGTTTAAAGAGTGAGTATATGATTGTGAATGAGACATGGGCGTACGAGAAGGTGGACAGAACAAAAGACAGTATGAACTTTGGGGACCTTAAGTCTAATGACAGAGTGATGGATTGTAAGAATTATTGAGACTGAGAAATGAAATATATGAAGGTTACTAAAATGTATCTGGACAATTTAGAAGTTGATAAATTTTAAATATAAATCAGAAATGAGCGACTAATAGACGACTAAACAGATGATTGAAACAATCTAGTAGACCAGTGATGCCATAGACAATGAAAAATATGAAACTGAGAATTGAAAGACTTAAACATGACTTAGTGAAACTGATGCGGTTGAAGAGTGAAGACACAGCCCAGTGAAATCTGTATCACTGAATTGTGGACTATTGAACGATAACCAACTGAAGGTATACGTACAATGGAAAAATTGAAATAATATATGAATCAGAAATATGAATCGAATAAAATATGAACAAGAGCGACAAACAAACGTATCAGTTACAGTAATTCAGAGGACCAGTAATAAGTCAGACAATAAGAAAAAGAAACTCAAAATTGAAAGACTTGCAGATGAATCAGTAAAAGTGATCCGGCAGAACATTGAATACAGAGCGAAGGAAAATCTGTATCAATGAAGTAGATATGAAATACTGCAGGAAAACTAACTAACTAAAGATGACCAAAGATAGTTAACTGAGTGACCGGCTACCAAAATATTTGCAAACGAAAATATTTTCAAATAATCCAAAGGTAGAAGTGGACTGAAAAACCATAAAAAGTGTAGGACGATATTATGACGGGTTGAAAAGATGGTTCCAACGCGAGGATTAAGGAAGAGACAGATACCCAACAACAGTGAGATACATTGCGAGTCCAGACTCAGACAACTGAGAGACGAGCAACCGAAAGATAGATGACTAAGCGGCACTTGCGACAGTAGTTGTGAATATGTTTTGGCTGCAGTTGTTGGGTCAAAATCGTTTTTGCTTCGATTTATAAAATAGAATAATCGATTTAAAATCGATAATAAAATTTATTCTACTTGTATTATATTACTGATTTAAATATCTTTTGTTCAATGCTACAATCGATTACTCTTACTGTCTTTTTTTCGATAGTAAAATCGATTAGTCGACGTTTTAAAATTTGTTTTCTATGGAAACCTTAAAGCAAAATAGTTTTTCCACTAAATTTATTTTATTATATGACTGATTTAATTATCCTTCGGTCAATGGTAAAATCGATTATTCTTACTATATTTTTTCGATAGTAAAATCGATAAGTCGACGTTTTCGAATTTGTATTCTATGGAAATCTTAAAGCAAAATTGTTGCTCAACAACTTGGAACTAACATTTTTCAGATTCGAATATTTACTACTATTCCCATCAGACATTATTTTTTAATTTATTTTTTATGTTTCTATTAATTTTTATTAATTTATTTCTTACTTCTTGGCTACAATTTATATCATTTTGATTCGATAGTAGAATCGACTTTTTCGAATTTGTATTCTATGGAAATCTTAAAGCAAAATAGTTTTTCAATAATTTGGAACTAACTTTTTTCAGATTCGAATATTTACTACTATTCCCATCAGATATTATTTTTTAATTTGTTTTTTATGTTTTTATTAATTTTTATTAATTTATTTCTTATTTCTTGGCTACAATTTATATCATTTTTATTCGATAGTAGAATCAACTTTTTCGATTTTGTATTCTATGGAAATCTTAAAGCAAAATAGTTTTTCAAAAACTTGGAACTAACTTTTTTCAGATTCGAATATTTACTACTATTCCCATCAGACATTATTTTTTACTTTATTTTTTATGTTTTTATTAATTTTTTTAAATTTATTTCTTGGCTACAATTTATATAATTTTTATTCGATAGTAGAATCGACTTTTTCGAGTTGGTATTCTATGGAAATCTTAAAGCAAAATAGTTTTTCAACAACTTGGAACTAACTTTTTTCAGATTCGTATATTTACTTTTATCAGTCAGACATTATTTTTTTTCTTTATTTGTATGTTATTATTTATTTTAATTTAATTATTTCTTATTAATTTTTTTTTTACTCAATGCCAAATATCAAATTTAAATTTCTCTGAAGAAGTAAAACTTGGCTACAATTTATATAATTTTTATTATAATTACTTAATTAATTTTGCTATTTTTTATGGCAAGAATTAAAATCAAAATGGAATTTTATATACTTTTGGCCAAGTTCTGCTTTTCATTTCTATCGTCTTTTGGCTTAATTCTGGTTTCCAAATCTCTAATTTAGCTGAACACAAATCAATTTAGCAACTGAAAGTCTAATGATTCGATTCCAATTTTGCGTACAATTTTTGAGCCCAATCCCAATTCGAAACCATATTTTGTATTAGCAATTTTTGTGTTTGGAAGGTTTGAATTCCCAAACCCCCCTGTGTGCGACACTGGACAATCCACAGACAGTATCTTTAACATAAAACGAACATAAACTTTGCTTTAAGTTGGAGTTAACCATTCCAACGCTAAGCAATCGCTAGAATGTGTATAACAATTAGGTCAAACCAAACATTGTGCTCGAATGCCAACAACAACAACAACCAACCTCAACACGCAACATTAAAACACAACAAATACAAATACAAAACAACTCGAAAAACTCGAAAACCTCCAAAAGTGCAAATGCTTACAAAAAGATTTAACAACACTTTCGGATACAAATGTTTGCATAAAAAATGAGCAACACTTCACTGACAGCGCTGCGCCCCTCTGCACGAATGGCACCTTTTCATTGGCCGCTTGTACCGTCCTGTTATGGCCATTCGGTTACACTACCTTTGGCATTTCCTTTTGTCTTTCCGAACACCTCAGACCCCTCGTCCTGACTGCTTGCAGATCATTCAACGTGCACGAAGTTAGTGTTTGCCAGTTTTTGTTGTTCTATGTATTCTGTGTGTGTGTGTAGCGTTGTTGTTTCTTATTTCATTTTTTCTCCAAAATATGTAAATTCACACATAAAGCAATGGAAAACAAGCAGACAAACGAATTTGAACAAAGCAAATATGGCGCACAACAACCAAAAATGACTAAGAATAATAGCAACGAAAAGCGCAACAACAATAAATGAATACATAAACAACAACACTTCGGCAAGGATAACACGCCAAAGAAAGCTCAGCAGACCACACCAGCGGCTGCGGCCGCACAGCGAAACGGAATTGAAGCGTAGCGCCGCGCCAGACACACAGACACACAATCGACGGCGTCAAATAGTTGAAAACGACAATAGAAAAGCGGCCGAAAGTTGGGGGGAAAACAACAACAAAACTTGACGTACTAATGCCGGAAACGAAATGTAAATTTTTTTTTAAGCGCACTTAAAAGGCGCAAACGGAAACGCTTTGAATGGGTGAGGAGGCGAGGTGTGGACGTTCTGAAGCAAACACACAAAACTTAATGGGGTGCAACAAGAAATTTGCCAACGAATTTTCAACTAAAACATGTACTGCGAGTGTTTGACTTTTCGCACGTGGAATGGTAATTTTTGGTTTATGGTTGACTTGACTATTTATTGAAAATATGTGACAAACTTTCAGGGGATCTAAACTATCTGAGTACCTCTTGAGACTACAGTTCGATGAAGATCGGTAAGGCAATGCAAATTTCCTCACAGTGAGAACTTCTAACTGAAGTCTCAATGAACCACTTTGAATTTCTTTTCAATTCAATCAAGAGAGGGAAGTATGGTAAGTTGTGTCATTATGTTTTTGAAGATTGAAAATTTTTTAAGGACTATTAGTTGATTGGTATCGAAATGAATTTTCACTTTGCTTTCAATTCTATATAAAGTTTCAGCCGTTGTTTTGCACTTCTCAGAACAACCAATGAATACTTCACATATTCTGCTTCGAGGATTTCATAGACAATTTCTTTGCTTTGAGACATTTTCCATTGCTTACTGATAGAACAGTCGCCTAAGATAAATTATTCATTCATTTAGTGACCTGTAAGTCGGAAGACGAACCAACAACTCACTGACTCGTGGTTCCAAGCACTGGAGATATCTTTTTCAGACTACTGAGAAGTTTTGAGTTGTTTAAGAGGTTCTAAGTACCAACTAATAGAACCAACTCCAAAACTATATAACCAAATCTATATTAATTTCATTCCTATATAAAGTTTCAGCCGTTGTCTGCACTTCTCACAACCATTAGTGAATAAAACGACTCCACATATACTTCTTCGAGATTTTTATAACAATAACTTTACTCTTTTTTTACTTTAGGTGTTTCCATTGCTTACTAATGCAATAGTTGCCGCAGAAAGAGTATTCCCTATACAATGATCTTTAAGTCGGGACTCGAACCAACACCTTACTGACTCGTGGTTCCAAGCACTGGGGAAAACTTTTAGACTATTGAGAAGTTTTGAGTTGTTTGAGAGGCTTGAAGTACCAACGAATAGAATCAACTCTACAACTTTATAACCAACTCTAGATCAATTGCATTCCTATATAGAGTTCAGTACCAACCAACATAGCCAACTCTACAACCAACTGTACATCAATTTCATTCCTAGACAAAGTTTAAGCCGTTGCTCTGTATTCCTCACAATCATTAATGAATAAAACGACTCCACATAAGTTTAATGCTTCGAGGTTTTCATAGAAATAACTTTACTCGGAGAGGTTTCCATTGATTAGTAATTGGACAATCGCCAAAGAAAAAGTGTGACGTTTAAATTGGAACTCGAACCAACAGACCGGTAACTCGTGGTTCCAAGTAATGCAAAGAAATTTTATTCTACTGATAGGTTTTGAGTTGTTTGAAAGGCATTGTGTGTGTTGATTGAAATATTTTGAGTTGATTCGGCATTTTGATGTAAAAATCTTCAAATACAAAAATTTGGATGAGAAATATTTTTTCAAATGGTATTGGGCCCAAAAGTTGTATGCAACCCCCCTCCCCCCACCCAAATGAAATCCTGTGTGCGCCACTTGAAGTGAAGGATATCAATGAACAATTTTTTTGTCGTTTAAAGCATCGATTGAAGCTCTAAGAATTGATTTAGAAGTTGTTTAGCCATTTGAGAGATTTGAAGTTGGCTAAAGGTTTTCAAGTTGATTGAGGAATTTGGAGTTGTGTGATATGTTTTGGATTGATTGAAAGACTCCCAGTTGAATGAGGCGTTTAGAGTTGAACAAAAGAATATTGAGTTAATTGAAAGATTTTGAGTCGTTTGAAACATCGATTGAATGGTTTGAGTATAAGAGTCGATTTAGAGGCATTTTAGCTATTTGAGAGATTTCAAGTTGACTAAAGGTTTTCAAGTTGATTGAGGAGCTTGTAGTTGTTTGATATGTTTTGGATTGATTGAAAGACTCGCAGTTGAAGGAGGCGTGTAGAGTTGAACAAAAGAATATTGAGTTAATTGAAAGATTTTGAGTCGTTTGAAGCATCGATTGAATGGTTTGAGTATAAGAGTCGATTTAGAGGCATTTTAGCTATTTGAGAGATTTCAAGTTGACTAAAGGTTTTCAAGTTGATTGAGGAGTTTGGAGTTGTTTGATATGTTTTGGATTGATTGAAAGACTCGCAGTTGAATGAGGCGTGTAGAGTTGAACAAAAGAATTTTGAGTTAATTGAAAGATTTTGAGTCGTTTGAAGCATCGATTGAATGGTTTGAGTTTAAGAGTCAATTTAGGGGTTCTTTTTAGCTATTTGAGAGATTTGAAGTTGACTTAAGCTTTTAACCCTTTCGACCGCGAATTTTACCCTGGCCTCAATATTACTTTTTGGTACTTTGCCTAGAAAGTGTGCACACGACATTTAAAGTCGCTACGCCTCTTTGTTAGAGTTCTAGAGCTAGTTTACTTTTGAACAGTTTTAGCTCAGAACGGGTTAAATAAATTTTGTATCAATATTTTTTAATTACAGAAAAATTATTTAATATTTATGGAAAAATACAAAATTATTACTTTTTGATTTTATTTAACCATTATTAAAGAAACAGGGTTTTGATCAAACGCGCCCAATTCGTAGACTTCAATTAGAACACAATTAGAAACAGTTCTTTGATGTCGCTGCAAATTATTGAAAATTATTTTGGGGATAACAGTAAAATTTTTGTAATTTGCTTTGAATTCACTTCTGAAAATATTAATTTGTTGGTGCCTACTTAAATTAAACCCATAAATCAATCGTCGCTTTCGCTATAAGATGACAAATAGTTGCAGGGTCTCTGAGGCAACTTTGGGGTCGAAAGGGATACAATTGTTGAGGATTTAGGAGTCGTTTGATATTTTTTGGGTGGATTGAAAGAATCCCAGTTGAATAAGGCATTTAGAGTGGAACAAAAGAATTTTGAGTTAATTGAACGATTTTGAATCGTTTGAGAGCTTTGAATCAAACTTAAATGAGAGCTTTGACCAGTGATTTGAATTAATGATTTTGAATTAATTGAACAATTTAAAGTAATTTTAATAGTAAACTTAAATGAGAGCCTTGACCAGTGATTTGAGTTAATGATTTTGAATTAATTGAACAATTTAAGTCGTTTGAAGGTTTTTGAGTGAACTTAAGAAGAAGTCGATTAGGTCATTCAAGAAACTTTTAGTCAATTGAGAGCTTTTGAATCGATTAAGAATTTCGAAAATTCTAGTTTACTGTGAGATCTTACGTTGTTTTAGAGATTTTAATTTACTAGTTAAGAACCATTTGTAGTATTTTTGAGCGATAGAAACAATCTGTTTTGAATCAATCCTGGTGCAGATTTTTCAAATTATACACACAGCGGTTGCTTTGGAATGTTGCATATAATTTAGTGTCGAATTTACTTTAATTATTTCTTGCGAAAAGCTTTCAATATTGCCAGCAACACGCACACATATGCATTGTTGCTGTATAAACCCATTTGTGTGTATTTGATATGTGAATGCGTTTGTGTGTGTGTGTGTAGCTTCATTTTATCCCCAATTATGCGCCGATATTGTATACTAATTTCCCCTAACCAGGCCAATCAACGTCCGAATATATTACTTTGCCCCTGTGGACAGGCGATCGAATTGCACAATTTTCCGACAAACTTTAGCAAAATAGCGTCGACCACACAAGTACAAAAGTGAGTGAGTGCGGCTTTACGCACTGAACGCGACACAGTGTCGCAGCATATCAACAGACCGAATCGTACGGCGGGCCACAGCACTTGGCCACTCAAGCGTTCAGCTGTAAGCAGCGCGACTAGAATAACACCATATTGATGAAATATTTGTAATCCGGCTATTATGTCGATACAGCGCTCTCCGCTTGGCACATGGCGACAATCGACGCCGCAACACGGCCGACAGACAATCAGGACAACAACATCCGAGGCCGAAAGCAACGGCTTTGCTGCAGTGTTAGTGGCGACGGCAGCAGCTGCTCGGCTCTAATCCGAGTCGGCTGTCCCAACAACTGGCAGCCAGGCAGGACACAAGGACATCTCAACGATATACTCGAAATTAATGCTTTATTCGTGTTAGCCTTGAGTGGTCGGTCGGTATGTCATTTCGTTGCTTGTTTTTGTTGTTGTTGTTGGCCTCTTGTGTTGTCCAGTGTTGCCTTTCGTTGCTTTGTGCATGTGTTGGTTTGTTTGCTTATTTTTGCTTTGTTTAGGCAAGGACATCGATGCCGCAGAGTTAAAGGCACCGCAAGCAGCAACAGCAGCAGTTACTATCGTCAACAATGTGCGCAACGACGATAACAACAAAAGCTCTTTGACATTTCTGGGGACAGCTGCAGCCCTGCGTCCGGACCGGACCGAACCGCATCGCATCGCTTCGTATCGGACTCCAAGTGCAAATCCTTAAAGTTGTCATTTTATTGTGTCCGTGTGCGTTGTTCACACGCTAATTCGGTACGGCGACGGTGATTTTGGTTGCTCGGTGATTTTCATGCATACTTATGGCCAGGACATTCGGGACAATGCCACGTCCAAATGCGGCCGGTCAGCCTTCAAGCGCTATACGATAAAAATCCAACTGGGGATTTGGGCGAAACAAATTAAAACTTTCCTTTTGTTGCTGTCCTTAGTGCTCAAACACACACACACACACACACACACACACACATATATGTAGGTATAGCATATATGATTGTGTCTGTGTGAGTGTGTGTGTGTGTGTTCGCACAAAGGGAGGGTTTAAGATTTTATTGGCGAGTATTAGTCGAGCAAATTGAAGTAAATAAAACGAATGAAGTAATTACGGTCATTCGGCTGGCATTTAAGCCGCAGCCGGGGCCAATTGGTTTATTTTCGGCCTTGGATTTAGGTGCAATTAAAAATAGAGACAATGCCAAATGGCCAGGACATTCATTAGTGCCATAGCACATTCGACGCTATCGAATGCATTAAAGTGAATCGTAAAATCTGTGGAAAATGCTGCAACAAAAATGCTTGAATGTTTAGAAAAAAATCGTTGCCCTAATATCTTTTAAGCTGCCGCAAGTCTTGAATTGAATTTTCCGTTGTGCGCTAATTTTCATGTTGTCGACAGCACGTCGCTGCCGGCTGACTGTCATGCAGTGCAACTAATTTTATTTCATTTCCTTTGCCCTCAATGGCCGCCCATTCAGTTTTTGCGGTTTGGCTTCATGCAACTGTTGTCGGTTTTCAGCCTTCTTTCCATAGCAATTCTCTGCGCATTTTGTAAATATTTCTATCCGCGAGGCATTTGCTGAATTTCAATAAAATTTCACACTGTGCAACATTTCTAATGAAACAAAAAATATAAGTTACAATAACAACAATGCGCATGGGGGAGAGCATTCAACATTTTGGTGATCTGTCACTTTGAGTTGTCTAATAAAAATAATAAACAATAATAAACAAATAATGGTGGAAAATTCTAAACAGTTTTGTAAAAAATTATGACATATACATAAATCTTAATAGAAAATTTCCAAAATAATATAAAAAATTATACTAAAAATTCCTTAATTTCAACTTAGCAAAGCCCAACAAAAAAAACAAAATAAATTACAACAACAACAATGCGCATGAGAAGCATTCAACATTTTGGTGATTTGCCACTTTGCAGTGTCTAATAAAAATAATAAATAATAATAAACAAATAATAGCGAAAAAATTCTAAACAGTTTTGTAAAAAATTATGACAGATACATAAATCTTAATAGAAAATTTCCCAAATAATATAAAAAATTATACTAAAAATTCCTTAATTTCACCTTAGCAAAGCCCAACAAAAAAAAACAAAATAAATTACAGCAACAACAATGCGCATGAGAAGCATTCAACATTTTGGTGATTTGTCACTTTGCAGTGTCTAATAAAAATAATAAATAATAATAAACAAATAATAGTGGAAAATTCTAAACAGTTTTGTAATAAATTATGACATAAAGATCTTAAAAAAATTTCATAACTAATATAAAAAATAATACTAAAAATTCCTTAATTTCAAATTAGCAAAGCCAGTTAAATTCGATCGGAGTAAGCAATAACTTAACATCAAACTTAAACCAACGTAGCCCAACAAACAAAAAAAAAATAGAAATTACAACAACAACAATGCGCATGGAGGATAGCATTCAACATTTTGGTGATTTGTCAATTTGCATTGTCTAATAAAAAATAATAAACAAATAATATGCGAAATAATTTTAAACAGTTTTGTAAAAAATTATTACATATAAATATTAAAAAAATTTTGATAAATAATAAAAAAAATAATATTAAAAGTACCTTCTTTTCAACATAGCAACGTCAGTTAAATTCGTTCGGAGTAAGCAACAACTTAACACCAAACACCAACGCAGCCCAACAAACAAAAAAAATAGAAATTACAACAACAACAATGCGCATGGAGGATAGCATTCAACATTTTGGTGATTTGTCACTTTGCATTGTCTAATAAAAAATAATAAACAAATAATACAACAAAGAATTTTCAACAGTTTTGTATAAAATTATTGCATTTAAATAGTGAACAAATTTTCATAGATAATATAAATAAATAATAACAAAAATACCTTCTTTTCAACATAGCAACGTCAGTTAAATTCGTTCGGAGTAAGCAACAACTTAACACCAAACACCAACGCAGCCCAACAAACAAAAAAATATAAATTGCAACAACAACAATGCGCATGAGGAGCATTCAAAATTTTGGTGATTTGACATTTTGCATGGCAAAAAAAAAATAATAAAAAATAATAAAATAAACAACAATAAAAAATAATAAACAAATAATATGCGAAATAATTTTATACAGATTTTTTAAAAAATTATTATTCATATGTAAAAAAAATTATTTATTGTAAAAAATTTATTGTAATTTATTGTAAAAAAATTATTATAAATAATTTAAATAAATAATACTAAAATACCTTCATTTCAGCATAGCTCAAACTTAAACCAACGCAGTCCGAAAATGTTTACTGAACAAAACAAAAGCATATTTCTAGCAGTGAAATTACCTAAAACGTACTTTCATACAAACTTATAGACATACAAACAAAAACTTGCGCCTAGGTTGCCGGTATCCCGCCGAGCGAAATGCTCAATCGCGCCCACCTGCTCGCCGTGAAATGAAGCATGCAACGGCACAGCGGGCGCTAAAAGCAAATGTCGTCAATACAGTGTGGCAAATGCTGCTGCACGCACTCCCTCATCCTTCCACACACACACACACACACACACACACACAAACACCCATACACATATACACAGCGAGCCAACCGGTGAAGGCGTTTGATGTGCGAGAGGAGTTGCGGTGAAGGAACGTCGTGACATTGCAGTCGTGCCGAGCGTCAAAGGTTAGTTTGAAAGCAGCGACAGCACCGCAGGACTTTTGCACGTTTTAGCCAAGTTAAGCGTCAAAAACAGTAGACTTTTGGGCTGCGTTCTATTTTTAAATAACTACCTAAAAATTTTGTTGTAATTGTGTAAGTTAAAAGTGCTGCTTGAAGTGGCTGCCTTGGTAATTTATATGTTTTCTATGTGTAATGTTTATGGTTGATGTGTGGGCTAAAGATTAGTCATTGAAGAGATTAGGGAAAGTGAAAGAAAGAAAGCACCAAAGCATCAAGAAAGCACCATGAGTTAAGGTGTTGTATGAAGAAATTTGATATAATAGGCCAATTGATTTCTAACTTGGCGAAAATACTTGGAATCAAAAACAATTTGACACGTGTTTCTACTTTTTTGTTTCTCCTTTCTTAACATTTTTTATGAAGAAATATGATTTTGAACGTCTTTTGACTTCAAACTTGGTGAAAGTACTCTTAGTGAAAGATAATTCGACACGTGTTATTAATTTTTTCGAAAATCAAAATCTAACAGGGTCAAAGTTTGTTTGGAGAAACAAGTTTTAAGGACCATTTGACTTCAAACTAAGTGAAAGCACTTAACATATGAAATAATACGAAATGTGCTTTTAATTTTTCAAAAATAAAAATTTGACGGGGTATACGACAGGTTAAGAGTTTGTATGAAGAATCTGTGAAAAATATGAATTAGTGACCCTATTGACTTCAAACTTGATGAAAGTACTCTTGGTGAGAAATAATTCGACAAGAGTTTTTCATTTTTTTCAAAATTCAAAATCTAACGGGTTCAAAGTTTAAAGTTAATAGTTTGTATGGAGAAACAAGATTTTATGGACATTTTGACTCCAAACTAGGTGAAAGTACTCTGGGTGAGAAATAATTTGTTACGTTTTTTTTATTTTTTTCGAAAATAAAAATCTGACGGGGTCAACGATGGGTTAAGGGTTTGTATGGGAAAACATGACTTAATACGCCAATTGACTTCAAATGTGGTGAAAGCATTTAAAATAAGAAATAATTAGATAAGTATTGTTTCATCAAAATCTTACGGGATCAACAAAGGGTTAAGAAGAACTTAATTTATTGGCCCCATGGTGGTGTTTTCATAATAAAATATTTAGTTTGTGGCAAAATTATTCAAAACTCACTATCACAGTGCACATTTTTTCGAAAATATAGACATATAGAAAATATAATTTTGAAAATATAGAGTTCCCAATGAAAATGTAGTTAAAAATAAACCGCATATTTATTGGGCGAGTGATGACATGTGATGAAATGAGTGAGTGATGACATGTGGTGAAATGAAAATTGAAGTAGACATGTTCCGACTAAGTATGGAATAAAATAACCGGTCAATGGCTCCAGCGACTCTGATCACAGGCTCCGTCGCTCTTTTCTAAATTTTAATACAATTTCGACAAAGATGTGGCTCTATCTCATCGATGTCGCGTTGGACCTCGACCTTGAGGCATGAAATTATTTGTGGTTTATTCGCATAGATCAGAAAAGATTTTACAGAACCATCTAAAACAGATTGCACAAATTTTCCATCCGAAAATTTTTAACTTTTTGCAATGCATTTTTTTTTGGAAATTTTGACCACCAAAAAAATCAATTTTTTCTGTCAGCGTGGTTTTTTTATTAAAAAAATTTTTTTTGGGAAACCAAATCGTTCAAGTACACCAGAATACACTTTTCTTAAATAATTTTTTTCCTTTTTTGATTTCAGTTGAGCGGTTCGCCTTGGAGAACGTTCACCGCAAGCCTCTGCAAAAAAAAAGCGCTGCGAGGCATATGTCATAACTCCGACAATTTTCAAAATTTTCTCAAAATTTAAAGTGTTTTTATTTCTTCGATAATACTAGAACATTGTATTTTGCTTTATCCAATAAAACTTGCTTAAAACCTTTTTAAAAAATCACAAACTTAGCTCACTTTTTCTCCCTAACTTTGTATATAATCCCTTAAATAGTAACCAAAAAGTTTTCGGGAAACGATTCGGTCTAGAAATCGTTTCTCCGAAAATCGTTTCTTTTTACAATAAAAACACGTTCTTCCTTTGTATAGTGCTATATTTTTAATAAACTGAACAATCGTAGTTAATCTGGTAGATTTCAGAGCTGCCACTTGTACACACATACAATTTCACAAAATTTAAATCGGGCACTTTATATATGAAAATTATTGACAGAAAATATACAATGAAGTATATCCATGATTTGTGAAGATAAACAACAGAAAATCTTGAAAGAGAGAACCAGAGAGCCACTAGAGTCTGTGATTCAAGTTGGAAGGATCAGGAAAAATAAAGAAAATGCAGCTCGAGTGGACAAGGAAGACATTCAGTTTTCGAAAGTTCAAACTACATGCATGGGCTGATAACTTTCTGCTTGTTATCTGAAAAGAGAATTGCAGGCCATAGCAAGGACTCACTCTAATAATGAGAGAATAGCTCGAAAAATCACTCATTTTACAGGTTTGAGCGACGAGTGCACCTCATTGCTTTCTTGGTAGAACCTCTAACAATCTGGACCGCAGAATGATCTGGTCGTGTTTATTCGAAGCTCATATGTTATACAAAAAAGTTTAGGTTTGAGTGACAATGGGTGTGATTTTCCTACCATCGATAGAACTTGCTGACTAAGCATCGAGCTGCTAACTAAACAAATCCATTCCATAAACTTGACTGGTTCAGGTCACAAGTCTAAAAATTAATTGTTCAAAACATTGTCGTCTCAAGTTCACATCCTTCTTTCAATGCAGAAAAAGCTTGAAGTGTCTCCTTTATTCTTGTGTAAAGTTCTTTTTAGACTTTCCCATGACTGTCCTGTCAGTTACCTTGTTCACTCCTCTCGGGAGCATAGGGCCTCCACAAGACATTGACTTGTGTTGGTTATGTTAATCGGTCATCGAACACTCATAGCGCCATCTGTTATGCAAAGGAGGTGACAGCAGAGTGGTTGGGGACTTCGCTAAGATTGGTTTGAAGCGCTGTTTTCGCTAATGTCCGCTTCCATTTATAGGCATCGCTGATGTAATTCTGTAATTCATCACCACCACGAAATTAGTTCAGTATTGCTCCACATATTTCTTATTTTCCATTTGTACATTATATATCAATGATTGGGGTCTTTGACAGTTTTATGGCCTTTTTTATTGCTCTTCTCACTTTTAGATCTTTCTTTTGGTCATCCTTTTTAAAAACTTAGAAATCTTCGAAACAGCACTGGGAAACGCCGTAAAAATGTCGTGGACATAAACTTCGACTTCTAAAATTGTTAACAGCCACACAAAACGCTCCAAGAATTGAGAACTTTGCTTACCCCTACCCCGCAGCGTTGCCACATGTTGACATCAACGACATCAGTGACCAACAAATGAAAACGCTTTGAAGTATTTGATTGAAGATTGATAGAGATTGCACGAATCGGCGCTGAAATGTTTGTGTTATCGTGTCCCATGCATTGGTTGTTGCTGTCGCTGACGACGAGACAACAATGGCAACTGACAACAACTGCCGCTGGCTGTTGGTGCCGTGAATGTTGCAGCTTTTATTGCCATCGTTTGTTTTCAGTCTGCCAATACACACGACATGACAACATCAAATTGTCTAACAGCAACAACGTTGTCATTTTGTTAGTCCTATAGTCGCGACTGACAGTTAAACTAGCAACGAATTTAGACGAATTGCAATGCAGCGCAATTGAAACGCATCAGCTGAGTTTGTTTGCAAGTTGTTAGTGTTTTGTTTGATAAAAAACTGTTTGCTGCTTTGACTTGTTAAAAGTTTACACATTTAATTCCTCAAAAAAAAAATGACAATAAAAAATCAAAATTAATTCATATATAAACTAAGTGAGGTCAACTGGCAACTGCAGGCTTTTATAAATTAATAGCAACAAATTACAAACTGAATTCATTTTACATTTACCAAACAAAAATATGAACAATGCAACATTTTAAAGTTGCACAATCCCTGAAACTCGAGACTGAATGCGCCAAAAAGCTACACAAATACAACGTAAACTTTTTGCGCTTTTATGTTGCACGTCAAGTGCGCTGAAAGTAAGTCAATTTATTTTTAATAAAACATAATGTAAACAAAAAATAAAACAACTTCCCAACTCAAACGGTTAAAAAACGTGTCGTCGAACATTTACTAAAAACAACAATGCAAGCTGTTAAGTCAATGAAAACAACTGCATCAGCGTTAAAAATAAAAACTACAACAACAATATGAAAGCATATTACAACGGTTGGAAAAAGTGTTGAGCTTTACCTCCTTTACAAAAAAAATTAATAACAGCGCACATTAAAAGCCAACAATATGGCAACACCACAACTAAGAACGGCAAGTAAAATATTTCCGAGTCAATGGTGCGTGTGTGAAAAGGAATTTACAGTGTAAGGACAATATTTTATATGTCAAATTAAATAAAAAAATTATTGAAATAGTTCAACATTTGAAGTATTTAATTTAAGTAATGAAAATAATTTTATTAACAACAAATTTTGATTTTTAAATAAAGTGTGATCCTCCAACCTTCCGCCCAGTGACTTTTATCCGATATGCTTGGCGGCTAAGTCCGAAAATAGGTTTAGAGCCACAAGAAAGTTCATATGGAGATCCTTGGGACACACCTCTGTAGGTCAAAGTGCAGTGGACGCTGCTGAATAGTGAAAACAGAATAAAGGCATAAAGGAATAAAATGACAGAGGGAGTTGGAATAGGAGTTGGAATAGTCATTCCGGCTACCCAATCACTGATGCATCTTTCAAGGTATTTCGAGGTGTTTATTGTCAGCAGAGTTGCAAGAAATGAATACATTTCTTTATCGACTGTCAATCTGCTATCAAGTCGATACGTGGGTAGGTACCAGAAAAGGTAGCGCCCAGTAAACCACTAAAGACACACATAGACTAGTTTAGCCCATTGCGATATCTCAGAACTTAGTCCTAATTAAAATTCAAGGCGGTAACTTCTACCTACCTTTCATGCCAAAAAAAACCGAGAGCAGTAGAAAAGCTGACTGAATGACGGTATCTGGCAACAAGGATATTAGGGGAAATAAGCGAGTAGATGTTATCCCCAAAAGGGGTGATCCCCTGCCAGATGGGCAAATCAGCAACGTTCTGATGCCTTTGAAGGCGTTCAACAACGGTTGGTAAGACAATCTGAGGAAAAAGATGAAAGCGAGTTGGAACAATTTAGCTACCTACGTAACTGCAAAAATAATGATCGAACAATTCAATGAAACACTTACGAAATTTGTTTGAGACTGATTTGTGAGACTACGGTGGCTTCCGCCATTGGGGAACTGCTTAATATCTGACCAAAGGATGATCATCACCGAGTCGAATGTATGAAGGAAATGCAAAGGAAAAACTTGGAGTACATAACTTGCTCCTGTCTCGCTATCTCAAGACTGAGTTTTCTTACTTATTTACTTAGGTGCCTTGTTTACTTCTCTGTATTAGATGGGATCCCCAAGCACGACATCAAGTTGTTTCTGAGCTTCACTAGGAACAGCCACTTGATTGAACCATTCAAAGAAGTACTTAGGAGATTTGTTCTCTGACACCTGCGGAAGGATTAATGAGACATCGCATTCATACCAACTGGGAACTGCTCAAAGGATGAGTATCGTCGAGGAAATGCATAGAAAATGGTGTCAGGAAAAACATGGCAGCACATTCTTCGATCCTGTGCCGCTTTCTTAAGACTGAGCTTTCTCAGTTAGGACATTCGTTCTTCTTTGGGTTAAATGGGATCTCCAAGCATGACAATAAGTCACTTTTGAACTTTGTTAGCAACAACCACATTCTCTTGAATAACTTAAACGTCGATCTGCAACATTAAGAAGCTCTAACTGGTAGCGCCAGCAACCCCATAGGGTCAGATTACCTAACCTAACTTTCTTTAAAAGTGGAGTTGTAGGTTGAAATTAACTCTTACTTTTACAGGGTGGCGCAAAAGTTGTCACCTGGCGCAAAAGTTGTCACCCAGTGTTCGTTAGCTCTAACTAGTTTATGAATGAATGAATGAGTAAATCAATCCTATTCAATCATTCATTCATTCATAGACAAATTAGAGCAAAAGAACACTGGGTGACAATTAATGAATGAATGAATAAATACTTCCTGTTCATTCTCTCATTCATAAACAAATTAAAGCCAAGGAAATTTTTTTTTTAATTAAGAAGTTAAAAATTAAAAAAAATATTTTTTACTTTTCAATTCCAACAAATCGGCATACTGAAGCGCACCTTAAAAAAATAAAATGAAATAAAACAAAATAAAATAAAATAAATTAAAATAAATGAAAATAAAATAAAATAAAATAAAATAAATTAAAATAAATGAAAATAAAATAAAATAAAATAAAATAAAATAAAATAAAATAAAATAAAATAAAATAAAATAAAATAAAATAAAATAAAATAAAATAAAATAATATAAAATAAAATAAAATAAAATAAAATAAAATAATATAAAATAAAATAAAATAAAATAAAATAAAATAAAATAAAATAAAATAAAATAATATAAAATAAAATAAAATAAAATAAAATAAAATAAAATGAAATAAAATAAAATAAAATAAAATAAAATAAAATAAAAGAAAAGAAAATGAAATGAAATGAAATAAAATGAAATAAATTAAAATAAATTAATTTAATTTAATTTAACCCTTTCCGGTCAATTTCCACATTTCTTGAGATAAAAATGTTTCCTTCAAAATATTGACTCTTATTGGACATTTTAGCAATAAAATACAAAAAAATTTCAAAAAAATTATTTTAGTTGAGAATTACAGCTTCATCAAATTTGGTCGATATATCGTACAATGGTCCGCAAATCAATAAAAATTGACGAATTTTTGGTTTCGGTTTTTTAAGTTTTATGAACAATTAATTGATTTTTTTGATAGAAAACATAAATTATAACAACAAAAATCAAAATGTGATTTCATTTTGATCGAAAGTTATATAAATTATATATAGTAAAAATTTTTTCACATTTATTCGGCATTATATAACCATTGTTGTTGTTGCAAAGCCTTTTTCCTCTCAATAAAACACAGAATAAATAAAAATTCATACAGTTTTACAGAAAGGCACTGAATATAGCCGATTTCTCTTATAGTAGTGGGAGTGGCAGGTACGCATGTCTAACCTTACACAACCCGTTTCTGCCTAGTAAAACAAAAAATCGTCTAGTAAATCTTATTTTTAATCGAAAGTTGCCGAATAGTCGAATTTTCTTAGCCACGTGGTTTACAAATGGGCGTGGCAGGCATACAAAAGCAAAAAATCTGTTACCAAACCAATAACTTAAAAAAAATGCAAACATCACTTGCAACCTTTGCTGTCCATTTGTACGATATATCGTACAAATTCAAATTTGTACGATATATCGTACATTTGACTTAAGTGCCATTGTACGATATATCGTACAATTTTTTTAAAGACTCGGGAAAAATGTTTAAACTCAAAAAATTTTAAATTTATTAACTTTTATAAATCAATTGATGTTTAAACTTTTAAATGTTTATATTTTTTGTTACTGAAAAATATTACAAACCTGAAATTTTCCCTGCAGAAGCTTCGTCGCTTGTTGCTTGCTCAACTTCTTGCAAAGAACGTTTTACAAAACAAACAAATACTGTGTAACCACCACCACTATGATTTATTTTTCTAAACAGAATGATAAAGCACAGCCTACTTAACAAATATGAAAAAACCGTTTCATGAAATGTGCGCCCGCTATCAAATGAAATTTCCTAGAAAAATGTTATTTTAATTGTACGATATATCGACCAAATTTCCGGAAAGGGTTAATTTAATTTAATATGAAAAAATATTTTTTTTTAAATTTAAATTCCAACAAATCTGCATAATGAAGCGCACCTTAAATAAATTAAATTAAATAAATAAATTAAATTAAATAAATAATTAAATTAAATTAAATTAAAAATTAAAAAATTAAATTTTCTAATTTCCAATTCTAACAATTCGGCATATTGAAGCGCATCTAACAACATTCAAATAATTTCCCTACTTTGCATTTGACAGCTGCCCGTCCGTATGGAACTCTCAACACGCACACACCTGCATCACGTTTTCACTGATTAGCGACTCAAATGAAAAGGAATTGTATGAAAATTAAAAAAAATTGTATTATTTAATTCAAAGCGCCCGGACAACTGCACTCGACTGCCATTCAATTAAATAGTTTCGATTTCAATTCAATTTCAATGGCGCGAACGCAACAGAAGGAGAACAAAATCAAATAGACCATCTCAATCAATTGATGCAACCGACCGACAGTGGCTGTGGTGCGGGCGCAAAAATCCGCTTTATGCGCAACCGACGTGTATTTTCAAGTAGATTTTCAAACCCCGCCCCCTCCCCCATGACGACTACTACAAAAACCTTAAACCTTAACACATTTGTTGTTGTTAGTTGTGTTGTGTTGTTGTTGTTGTTGTTGTACCGCAACATATTTCTTCATTCATTTAGTGCCGCTGCATCCGTTGCGCGCATCCAACTGACTCGACTTCGTTTCAATTGCACTCACCGAACGCTTTGCGGATTAAAATGTTTACGTGAAATTGTTGCTTGCATTGGATCTGAAGCTCTGCCACTGCTGTGCTTTATCTGTCTACTTCTTGCCACCTACCGACCCCCGTCCGCAGCACACTTCGCATTGGCGAATGCAATGAAACAAAAGCCAAGAGGAAAGCGGCCGGCGCCAAGGAGTGGCGGCGGGCAGCATCAGCTGTGTGGCATTCGATCGGATTTCGATTGCTTAATTGCAATTTAATTTACTGATTGCGAATGAAATTGCCAATTATTTCAAAATACACACACCGCACGCTGTGCGCTCGAGGTGAGCGTTTAAGTAACGCAGCATCGTCTTCGACAGCGGCACCTTCTCTGTGTGCGGCAAAGTCCTGTGTGTGTGTGTGTGTGTGTGTCGCAGCAAGTGCGACAGTCAGCAGCTAATGAAGGAAAAGCATTCTCGCTTGGCTTTTTATTGCCAATGTTGGCGTTGAAAGTTGAGCACTGAGCAGTGCAGGTGGTTTCAAATACTTGAGCGGACACGAGCGAATGAGCGAGCGGGGCATCTGAGAAAGCCACACTATTCACTTGGGCTACCTGTGCTCGTAGTCGTCGTCGATGTGCAATGACACGTGAGCGTCCAGAGACACTTGAACCCATTTAAAGTTAGTTCGCTCACAGTGTCACTTCAAAGAGTGAAGATGCGATCAAAAAGCATGTAAATTGTTCAAATAGTTTGGGCAAAGGAAAAGCGGAAAATCGCTTGATTCATACTAAATATTTGAATGCATAACATTTTTGAGCGTGTTCAGTACTTGGAGATGCTATGGTGGACATGGAATTAACACTGAGCTCACTATTTAAAAAAAATATTAAATTTTACTAGCACCACCTGATCACACAAGTCAACAGAATCCAGTCTTTTTGTGGAAAACAAACACCACGTTTAAATTAAATTGTTCAAATTTGTATACAAAAAAGGGTTGGAATGGTTGTGGTTGAGAGGTTATAACGCCCATCAGGAGATGTGGTTAGTATGTAAAAGTATCAGCATGATGAGATTACCAATAGAATCGATTTTAATATCCTGCCATCTGTCTGTATGTCAAACCACTGGATCGCACAATAGCGATCGAATAAAGCTTCTATAACAAGCAAATAGTACAGTTCGTCAGTTCGTAGAGACACAGATACTCCTACAAAGATCTGATTTATTTTATTAGATTTTTTTTAAACCAGTCACAACATTGTCTTACGAGCTGAATTAGAATTAAAGGATCAGTTACAAAATAAGAACATTTTGATATTAACCAAAATAATCCAATTCATCGATGCTCATTGAACTTAATTTTTAATCCATTTAATTTATTAAAAATTCAGTTCGACTGGCCAATGCAGGCGCACTTCGTTTCACTAGATTGTGCCCAAAATAATTGAGTTCTTTGACGCAGTTCACCACTAGTAGTCACTTTATTTACAATGTCGACTTTACTGTTTTTACATCGTTTTGTTCCATCTCTGGTCGGAACCAGACTCCTGCTGCGCTGTGCTGGGCGGTTTTTTATACCTGTGCCATATCGCCTTTGCAAGAGCATGATCGTTACTCTGGTGCGCCATTTCGTGTTACGCTGAGCGAAATGCAGTATCATTAATCTCTTGTTATTCTCTCTCACATTAATCTTTTGTTTCCTTTTTAGACATTTTTTAGTTTACAATGCTTTTAGGAAATATACGTATTTCCATATATTGCTAGTACCTAGGAAAGTAACTAGTACTAATATGGGTTATGCTTTGACAACTTTTGGATAAGGTTGCCATAGTAAAGTGTTTTATAATATGACACATTTCAACATTTCAATACTAACCAACGAAATCTGGTCTCTAATGATCTTTTTAAAAGAGGTAGAAAATATTCGTAGACCCTAGTCTATCAGTTTGCTGAGTTCTTAGCTTCTAAAGTTCTCTGCTAATGAGTTCTTAGCTACTTCCTGTTCAAGGATTTGTCGAAGTGGACCAAAAAATGGGTCCCATTATGTTCTCATTAAGTTCTTGACTAAGTAAAGTTATAAGGACGAAATTCGAGGATGTGGTAGTGTACATATTAGTCCTTAAGATATATTTTTTTCAAAAAAAAATATTGGAAATTTTCAAGGATATTCAAGGATAAAGTTTTAAAAGGACATTTTCAATACCTCTTCGTCCTTTTGCACCAAAACATTAAATTTTCTATGATTCTAAGGATTTTTCTCTTTCATTTGATACCCATATTGTTATTCTACAATGCGCTCAATTTGTGAAATAATTTTTTGAAATGAACATATCCTTTAAATTTCAAAGTCCTTTTAAAAAAAATCCTGACGTCAGAGAGAAAAACTAAAAACGCAGTTTTACTACATTTGGCCCCTAGTTTTGCGAGTATACCGATTTTTTCGTGTGTAAAATTTGTTGTCGCACGGTGTTATGACTCATTCATTTATTCATATTTTTTTTCTAAAAATTTTGATGTTGACATCTGATCTGATTGAAATATAGAAACGCAATTCCTACACAGATCTAGTTTACTCGAGAAGTAATCGTGTGTTTTTTTAGACGGAATTTTTCAGTTTAAAAAACCGGCTAATATCCTAGCAACCAGCTCTTTCATCAATTAAGGACTTAGCAATTTTTTTTAAATATTTTCCTTATATTTCATTTTTTGTAATGGCATATCTGCACGAGAACCTAACTATGGAGCAACTTATGACTATGTCTATATGTACCAGTTGATGTTATATACAAGTTATACATAGTTATATATCTTATAGTTGAATATGTTCAACTTGAAACCATTTTCTCGATGAACAATGAACTTGGCAAATCGCTGCACTGTGCCGTATCACGTTTCAGCCTTAACTAACCACGCATCCCATTTCCGGTACCCTTTCGCAACCCATGTAAACCCGATCAAAGCGCACACACGCGCCGGGGGACCCCCCCCCACCCATTCGGCGCACTGGTTAAAAGATGCGAAGCGCTGGTGGCTAATAACTTTCACACAAAACAAAACTATAAATTAGCCAATTTAGTTGGTGCGCTGTCGAGCCGCCGAAACACGAAGCGCTGGGCTCGGCTGCAAAACGGCTGTTTTCAGACAACTTTCGTGAATAATTGAAATTTATGCGCTCCAACGGGAGAGCCTAATGGGCCAACATGCGTTGTAATCGCTGCGGCAAGTGAAAGTTGTTGGCTGATAAATCAGTTCGGTGCTTGTGTGTTGTTGCTGCTGGTAGATACTCGGAATTTAAAGTTTCCCAAAATAGTTTAAAATATTCTATGCGCAAATATGGCTATAAATTTCTTGGTATTTTATGACATTTTATAGGCGTTTACAACGCCTTCTTCTTCAAATTGCCAACAACGAATGACAGCAAATTCCGTGCTATGCTTTTTGCGTTTTGCTTAACTTCTTGGCAACTTTAACTAACGTTGGCGCTTTTTGCTTTCACTGGTCGACTATGCCGCTTTGGGGGCCGAGCGAACGTTTCTCTCACATTGTAAGCCGCAATTTCAATGGTTGTCATTGTTCGACTAAATATGCTCCAGGGGCTGGTCAAGTTACCGCACTGTGTGGCTGTGTGTGATGCCAAAGCATGGCACACATGCGGTGAGCGCTTGGCGCTAACTGGTGCACACACACACATACACACGCACGTATAGGACAATAGGACATGGCATAGTTGAACGATTTTTGAAAAGGGGGAAAGGATGGGTGAAACTTTCGAGAAAGGACGTGATGGTTTTTACACTGCTTCAAGCCTGGATTAAGTTAGGTTAGGTTGAGTTGCGTTGGGTTAGTCCAAGTTAGGTGAGGATAGTAATTCAAAGAAAAGCTTAAGGGGGTCTTAAAAAATGTATACTGCTAGCAAACTTAACCCTTTCCTACAGCTCAATCAATTTTGTACGATATATCGTACAATAGTCCGCAAAGGAGTAAAAATGTATGAAATTTTTGTTCCGTTTTTTTAAGTTTTATGTACAATTCATTGGTTTTTTTGATAGAAAACATAAATTCTAGCAACAAAATATCAAAACGTGATTTCATTTTGATCGAACCTTATATAAATTATAGGTATATACTTGTATAAACAATTGGGTCACATTTATCCGGCCTTATTTAGTTGTTGTTGTTTTTGCAAAGCCCTTTTCCCCTCAATAAAACGCAGAATCAATTAAAATTCGTATAGCTTTACAGAAGGATACCGAATATAGCCGATTCTTATTATCGTAGTGGGAGTGGCAAGTACTCATGTCTAACCTTACATAATCTGTGTCTGCCCAGTAAAACACAAAATCGTCGAGTTATTGCTATTTCTTAGTAGAAATTTGCCGAATAGTCGAATTTTATTAGTCATACGATTTACTGATGGGCATGGCAAACGGGAAATTCGGGTACCAAACCTATAACTTAAAAAAAATTCAAACATAACTTGCAACCTTTGCTTTCCATTTGTACGATATATCGTACAAAGCTTTGTGGTCATTTGTACGATATATCGTACTATTTTTTTTTAAAGATTCGGGAAAAATATTTAGACGCAAAAAAATTTTAAATTTAATAAGTTTTATAAATCAACTGAGATACAAACTTGGCTTGTTTGGCTTTTTGCTACTAAAAAGTATAACATATTTAAAAATTCCTCCGCAGAAGCATCTCATCGCCAAATTCTTGCAAAGAGCTGCTTACTCACTCACACTGTGTAGCCACGGCTATTGTGATTTATATTTTTAAACAGAATGGTACAACACAACATACTTAATAAGAATTGAAAAGCCGTTTCATAAAAAATGCTTACGCTGTCAAATAAAAAATCTTTAAAAAAAATTTTACGATATATCGTACACCATTTCGTTTCCGGAAATGGTTAAATTAAACCAGTTGTATTCTTTAAGGAATGCGATCAATAGTGGATAAATGGATCAGCAAAACCATTCCTTAAAAGGCACAGTAAGGCCGAAAAAAGAGGGAACCCAGGAGTATCGGTGGAACTAAGGTTAAGTTGACTTGAACTTGAGCCTTCTTTGTGAAGACGCAGCTCTTCATTTACCTCCTCTGGAGGTAATACTTGATTAGTTTCTCTTGCATTGACCACCACAACCTCTCTTTACGATCTAAAGACAGTAAACTTTCTCACAACGAAAATTTCGAGCATTCGTGACATATCTGTCGAGGATCCAATGGTCCTTCAACACCGATCCCATTCTAGCGAGACTTTCATGCATTTGGAAAGAAAATTCTATTGATTCCATTATGTTGTTTACAACTTGGAGATCCTGTAAACCCATGTCTCCCATGTCTGTAGTCTGCCATATCTGCCAGTACGAATACCCCTCATTGCGCCCGGCATGAGCGCGCCTGGTTGCTGCTTGCAATATGTATGTTTGCCAGCAAGTGTTGGCGCACACACCCCGATTGTGGCCAAGTAATATAATAGCAGCAATTGAATGAGTGTGTGGCGATACGGCACGGGTTGCTTGCCAGTCAACCAACCAGCCAACCATAACCTTTACGCCACGTTTACTTCTCTACTATTTCCATTTTTTCTCTCTTGTTTTTATTTGTATTTGTATGTGTGTCCTTTTTTGCGCTTTTATGCGCGTTCCCCAAGCAAATTTTCCACTTTTCCTTTTTTACACTTAAAACATCGATTTAATTAATTTGGCCATAAATTGTGAGGCTATTGTTTTTGGCACATTAAGCAAATAGGAAAAAATGGTACGTCGCCTTTTTTTGGCCACTCACAGTCCAGGCTTGTTACACAGTTGCAGGTTGAAGGATTTTTAGTCACATAAAGCGCTGATCAAATATAACTGGGCGAGTTGTTTTGGTAGTTGGAAGTAGAAATATAGCGGAGTGAGTAGAAGACATGGAATGCTCACAGATGTTCTGACTACTACAAACTCGTCGATAGTGCATTGAAAAGTTTTTTTTTTATAAACAGCTAAAAGAAACTTTAAGGAACTCGGTGCCATGACAAGTTGAAGATTATGAATAAGAATGAAATGTTGGAAGATTCAAGAAATTAAAAGTATAAATATGGGACATTTAGACATTTATCGAATATCGAATTATTCTTAAAATGTTTGACTAAGCTCGTTGGTAGACGAGTTGAAGTTTAGGAAAATAGAGTATAAAATATTGTAGAAATAAGAATTTAAACATATCTCTTTGCGTCCAAAGAAAGGAGAAAACGTTTGTGGTATCTCATTTCGGTTTCAACTAATGTAACTTAATATAATGCAATATAATGTAATGTAATGTAAAGTAATGCAATGAAATGTAATGTAATATGATATGAAGTGAAGTGACGTGATGGGATGTAATGTAATGCAATGAAATGTAATGTAATGTAATGTAATGTAATGTAATGTAATGTAATGTAATGTATTGTAATGTATTGCAATGTAATGTAATGTAATGTAATGTAATGTAAAGTAGATAATGCAACGAAATGTAATATGAAGTGAAGTGAAGTGAAGGGATGTTATGTGATGTAATGTAATGCAATGCAATGTAATATGATGTAAAGTGATGTGAAGTGACGTGCCCTGACGTGATGTGATGTAATGTAATGTAATGTAAAGTAAGGTAGTACAATGCAATGTAATGCGATGTAATTAATGTAAGAATATGTAATGTAATGAACTATAATGTAATGTAAAGTAATGCAATGCAATGCAATGTAATGTTAGGTACAGTAAGGAAATGCAATGTAATGTAATGTGATGTAATGTAATGTAATGCAATGTAATATAATGCAAAGTAATGTACTACAATTCAATGTAATGCGATGTAATTAACATACGAATATGTAATGTAATGTATTATAATGTAATGTAAAGTGATGTCATGCAATGCAATGTAATAAGATGTAATGTGATCTGAAGTGAAGTGACGTGATGTGGTGTGTTGTGAAGTGATATGATGTAA